>PVIW01000794.1:0-35185 GCA_004026585.1 Noctilio leporinus
GATTCTTTTTTTCCCCATTTTGGGTGTCTGTTCTTGCTTGCTCTTTATTTATTTATTTATTTTTGTTCTTTCCTTGGGTTAACCTGCTTTGCTTCCTTGCCTTAGTTGAGCACCCTTCTGTGATAGGAGATTTGTGGAGTTCAATGTTGCCGTCTCCCAGATTTTCTCCACTTGCTGTTCTTGGTGTGTCCTTTATTTGAGCTGTCTGGTTGTATTCTGGGCCTGTGGGCTTTTAGCAGAAACAAAAACAAAAAGCAAAAACAACAACAACAAAAGAAAACCAAACCAAACCACACAAAAAAAAATACAAAAGGAAAAAAGAAATAGAAAACGATAATAATAATAAGAAGAAAGGGTTTAGATCACTGTTCACCCTTAATAATCCCTGACTGGTCCAGATGGAGCCTGGACCTGAGGGCTTTTAGCAGAGGGGAAAAAAAAAAAAGAAGAAAGAAAAAAGGGAGAAAGTCACAAGAGAAAGAGAAATCAATATTAATAAAGAAAAGGTTTAGGTGTCTGTTCACCCTTTATGGTCTCTGTTTGGTCCAGGCGGAGCCAGGACCGGTGGGTTTTATCAGGGAGAAAAGAAAGGAGAAAGAAAGAAAGTAAGAAAAAAAAAAAAAAAGAGGGGCGGAGAAAGTCACAAGACAAAGAGAAATCAATATTAATAAAGAAAGGTTTTAGCTGTGTGTTCCCCCTTTATGATTTCTGATTGGTCCAGGTGGAGCCCGAACCTGTGGACTTTACCAGGAAGAAAAGAAAAAGAAAAATTAAAAAAAAAGAGGAAGGAAGAAAAGAATAAATAAAGGGTTTAGAAAGGCTGGGGAAGGGAGGAATACTTAGATTGAGGACTGGGAATGCGTTATAGCCACAGAGTAAGTAGACTTTAATTCAAGAGTAGGGGGAGGGTCTTGGGTATTTAGGTGGATTGAGAATATGTGAGAAGTATCTTTTGCAAAGGATATGTTGGGGATTAATAGTTAATATTGCTCTCAGTATAACTCAGGTGCTTGAGATTGGCAGCAATCCCTTTCCTGAGGCTGCCTCTTTTTCTTGGTCAGGACTTTACAGTCTATAGTCTATATTCTAGCCAGTCTTGGCGCGTGGCAGGGCCTCTGATTGTCACAGTAGGGCTGATTCTGAGTGTCTGCCCCCAGGTAGGCTGGGCCTTCTGCAGCCTGGCTGGGTTTTAGGGCTACTGGTGTCTGGAGCCCACAGGGTGCCCCCTCCCACTCCTGGCAGAGGTTCCTGCCCAGGACATGCACCCAGCACTTCTGCAGGGCAGCCTGCAACTTCGCTGGTCCCTGTGATGACTGGCCCCACCCCCGCAGTTCCGGGAGGAGGCCGCCCCTGTGCGTCAACATTGTCCGGGGCCACCTACACTGTCCCACCCTTCAGGGGTGGGCATCACTCCACCAAGCCAACCAGCTCTCCGAGGAGCCCTTTACGTGGCCTCTGTGATGAGCCCTTCCCAGGCGTGGGCGGTGCGGCCTTTGTCTCCGGCAATGGCGGGTCAGTTGCCCGCTACTAGTTCCCGGCTTGCTACTAGTTCCCGGCTTGCCGGTTCTCTTGCTTGCCATTTGGAGTTTCCCGCGGAGCCTGGGGGCCTGTGTGGTTGCGCAGGGCTGGGCCTCCCCCCTTGCAGGGGCTTCTAGCTGCTGTTTCCCCGGTGGCCCAGCAGCACCGTTATCGGTCCTCTCGCAGCCCCGCCGGTGCACTTCCCGCTCCCCAGCTCCAGCATCCCGCAGGACTCTTCTCCTCCTCCTCTATCCCGTGGGGATCCTCCTCTCCCTGTTGCCGGAGTGAGTCTCTCACACAGTCCCTCCCCTGCAAGAGTTCAATTCCGCGTTCCCTACGGTGTTTGCCCTTGCTGCCTGCACTTCACTATTTAGACTTCTAGTCGCCCAGGAGCCTGGAGCTGGCCTTGGTCAAAGGCACCGCTCTAGGCAGAGCTGCCCCTACCCAGAGCCGACCTCGACCCACCCGCCGGTCGGTTGGGAATGCCTCACCTACTGTCCTGCTGGCCTCCTCTGCCTCTGGGCTGTGCTCCCCTGTGTCCAGATGCTGCCCGTTCCAATTCCTAGGGTCCTGAATACGTCGCATGCTCTCTATCTTGTTCTCTAGCTGCTTTGGTACTCGAGAACACCATCAGCACTGCTCTCTACTCTGTCGCCATCTTCCCCTCTCCAATCTAGGTTTTAATATCTTTAATGTATAAGTTCTTAATAAATCAATAAAAATGTTTCCTTAAAAAGTTATTAAAATAATACATAAAATATGCCATAAAATGTGAAAAATTTTCCTCCAGTGATCAAAAATGCAAATTAAGTAAGCAGTGACATTCTTTTCTATCAAATTAGAAAATACTTGGAATCTTGGATAGTAATTATTATCACTAAATATTTGATAATAAAAGTGGAAACAGTTTTGAAAGGTGATTTGGCAGTAATGTTTTTCAAAAACCTTAAGTAATGTTTATGTTCTAGTTTCAATTCTATTTGTATTAATTTATCAAAGAGACTAAACATGTATATATTAAGAGCTTTATCAAATATTTTAATAATGAAAATAGATGGAGTATATGCATATGCAAAATTAGTTAAAGAAATTACGTACATTCATTCAAAGCAATGGAATAAATTGCTAGTTTTAAAAATACTGTTGTTAAAAGATGAATGGTCGTAGTCTTATGATATAATGTTAATAAAAAACAGGAAAATTAAAAGCATATGCAATGTAATACCATTTTTATAGAAGACACATAAGTGTTTTAAATTTATGGGTGAAAATAGGTGAAACAGTGGTTCTTTTTGGGTAGGATAATGTTTAACTTGTTTTCTTCCACATTTTTTCAAATATCCCAAATTCTCTTCAGTCAATAACTACCACTTTTAACAGAAAAAAAAGCCCCCATAAATAATTATAAACTTTTAAATAAAGTTAAAAAAAAAAACATAGGTGTTCTGTTATCTATAAAATTCCATTCATCACATATCTGTTTCCCTCCTCAGTCTCTTTACTGTGACTCTCCTCTGTGAACACTCTTCCTACTCAAAATTATCAGTTTTTTGTTCCCTGACTATTCTAGATACTAGTTACTAGTTCCCTACCACACGTCTCCTGTGTTTATCTTAAATTCTATTCTGTCTGAGAGTGGCATACACTGCCTTATTTCACTTATGACAGACTCATCATTGGTCACATGTCTGACTTTCAGGGGATTTACGTATTCTTTTCACATACTATATAACAAGAGTCACATAACAGAAACTAAAATAAGATGTGATTTTTCCTCAGAACACTAGTATTCAGAGGAAAAGACTTAAAGATTCTAAATTTAAAGAATATGTATGTATGTACGTGTATGTATGAGGTCTTTATAAGTCTTTTCTAGTAAAGTTTCTTAGCAGATGCCTCTCAGCTGCTTTTCCTGCAAGAAGTCTAGTGAATATAACAAAAGTGACAGATTTTATATAATTTTTAAAAAGTAAAAATGTATATTCATTGATTCCTTCTAGGATGGCTCCAGAAGTTGCAGCAGTAGAAAAGAATGGTGGCTACAACCAACTCTGTGATATCTGGGCAGTAGGAATAACAGCAATTGAACTTGGAGAACTTCAACCACCTATGTTTGATCTTCATCCAATGAGGTGTTCTCACTATTTACAATTATGCGGTTATTAATAGGTCTTGCTGGAGAAGGGTAGCTTGGGTATTCCAAGCTCATTATCAAGTATGGTAGAATAGTAAAGACATTATAAAGGATTTAAGGATAATCTCACCTAAAAGGGTTCTCTTGTATTGCTATTCTAAAACAATAGGGAGTGAAAAGTCTATACTGTCTGAAGTCCTTTTTTTTTTAGATTTTATTTATTTTTAAAGAGAGGGGAAAGGAGGGAGAAAAAGGAAAAATACCAATGTGTGGTTGCCTCTTGTGTGCCCCGAACTGGGGACCTGGCCCACAGCCAGGCATGTGTTTTGACCGGGAATCAAACCAGCGACCCTTTGGTTTACAGGCTGGTGCTCAGTCCTTTTTAACTCTTTACATTCATTCTTCCATCAATTGAACTTATTTCTTCTTCTTTTTTTTTTTTCTTTTTTGTCTTAAGTAGGATTATAAACAAATAATAGAATAAAGATTAAGTTTTCTATTTCATCATGGTTGGGTTTTTACTTTTTTCTTTTTTACTTTTTCTAGAGATAAAGAGGTAGTTATGCTTAGTATAATTATCATTTGCATTTTAGGGTAAATTGCCTTTCAGAAAAAATAATTGAGGGACTTTGAAAGGGTTTTTAATATTTTGAAGGAAAAGATAAATTGGGCTAAAATTTAAACTTCATAAGTTAAAAAGAAAACCAGAATGGGAACTTGTTTTTCTAATATGATAGAATGATATGTATTGCATAAGGAACTACTCACTCAAAGACTTTATAGGCAAAATATAAGTTGTTTATGAATAGGTACCAGATACTAAAGGAACATGGAACACTATTTGACTTCACAAGTAACTGAAATTACACAAGTTAAGAGATAGCCACATTTGGGGAGAATGCCAATAAGTACAAAATCTTAGGAAAATAATTTAGACATCATTTGTTATGGGCCATGCAAATGTTTCAGTGATTTCATTACTTAGAAAGTTAAGAAGTAATTGAAGAAAAAAATTAAGAATTACCATTCCATGATAACAGGGGAAAGTTTAAATGTCCAATGATTGGTGAATTGGTAAGCAAATGATTTAGCAGTTAAGGGCAAGTATTATTGTACATATGTATAAACCAAAGCAACATGGAAAATTGATTATTGGTTTTTTAAAAAAGCAGAACATAACATTAATACAGTGATGTGGTAATTGGTTATTATTAAGATAAAAACTAAAAAGCAGAAAATTTCAAATACTTTAGAGTTGTAGGAATATCAACCCTTTATTCCTTTTTTAATTTTCCTTTACATATGAATCATTTAATTAATTAATTAATTTTAAAAGATTTTATTTCATTATTTTTAGAAAGAGGGGAAGGGAGAGAGACATCAATGTATGGTTGTGTTTCACCTGCCTCCAGCCACAGACCTGACTGGAGACCTGGTTTGCAACCTGGTTATGTGCCCTGACTGGGGAATCGAACCTGTGACCTTTGGGTTCACAGGCCGGCACCTTAACCACTGTGCCACCAGCCAGGGCCAATCATTTAATTTTTTAAAGGAGAAAATATCTTTAGTATTTTAAAGAAGACTTAAGAAGTTAGCTTAGAAACCTGGAAGGGGTTTTGTAGGAAATAGTGAAATGAAGCATCTTAGAACTTTCTTTTTAAATCCTCCCTTTTTTTTTTTTTTGCCTCTATAGTCCATCAAAAGTGGCTTAAAGGTAGACCCATAGAGAAAGCTGTCTTATAGGTTGACTTCTGTATCATTCATAATGAGAAAATGTGGAAAATTATTGTCCAAAAAGGAAAAGAGTACAAAATGAATATGATTTTCCTGTACACACAAAATAATTGTAGAGGCAAATCATTAGTTAAGTATACAACCTACATACAGAATGATATACTAGACTTGTACTTAAGATGTAATACTAGTTATACATGTAACAGAATGGTAACAAAATCTTTAAGATTTGGTAGCTTTGCTGTGTGTGTAAGAGCTTGTTTGAAATGTAAAGCTCCTTTGTCTAGCCAGGAGAAATTTTTCATAGGCTTTCCAAACTTTTGAAAACCGTATTTCATAGTAGTTTTCATCAGTGCCTACATATGTAGTAATCTTGCATAAATTTATTACAGAATATTCATTCTGATATTAAATGTAGTAATAAAAGTATTTTGTTATTACTCTTTAACTGAAGTTTTTATTTCAGGGCCCTCTTCTTAATGTCAAAAAGTAATTTTCAGCCCCCGAAACTAAAGGATAAAACAAAATGGTAAGTTAAAAATGTATAGATTTGTACAATTCTATAGTTGAAAGGGACACAGGTTTAGTTCTCTGAATTTAAACAAGATAAAACTGAAGCCCAGAGGCTTTAAACAACTGTTTACCTGAAGTTACACATCTAGTTTACTGGCAGAGCTATGGCAAGGATCTAGGTTTTTCTGGTCAGTGTTCCTACATAAAGTACTACTCTCTTAAACTCTGATTGTATTCTTATGATCTGCCAGCTTGCTTAAAAGATGTGGTGAGGAAAGGATTTGAAATAAATACATTAAGATTTTGGAGATTCATATTTTTACCCTGTACTTTACTTTCATTAATTACATGTTGACTTTTAAGGAAGATGATATGAAAAGATTTCCCAAATATCATCACACATAATATTTACCTTCCTTTCCTAATATTGAAAAAGGTTATTATTTTTATTTTTATTCTTTCTCATACAAAGTAAAGCAGCTTGAATATTCTTATGGTTCATAAGGAAGCTTTCAATTGAATGATAAAAATTGAAAATTGTCTTTCTGGTAATATCTTCCCATACATTTAATTTCAAGAAAATCTATAATAAGTTTCCAACTTCTTAAATTCAGCAATATTTTTCTAGGTTACATGGATCTCTTTGAGGGTCAATGGGCCCCAAATTCTGTATTTATGTGTATTCATTTTTCTGGTGAGACAGTTCATATCTTGTTTCAGATTCTAATAGGCTCATTCCCAAAATAAGTTCTAAACTACTATTTAATTTTTTTAAATTTAATCTTTATTGTTTTTGGGTTTTTTTTTTCCCGTTACCATTTAGTCCCCTTCTGTGCATAGTATTACTTAGGAGCCAGGCCATGCTGGGGATGATGCTAGGCATGAAAGCATGATCATAATGTGGAAGTAAAGGTGTTTATGTTCAGCTAGCTGTATTCTTTTGTATTGAAATGAATTTCTTCCTCTTCCTTGTTACCCCAGTTTTAAGCAACTGATATTGGAGGGCTTTATGGTAGGAGTGACTAAACATTCAGGAATGAATGACTATTAACTATAACTGCTGAATTCACAGTCAGATTCCAGAGCAGTCACTAATTACCATTGGAGTACCTTTGTCAGCCTCAGGCACTTTATGACTCTGAGTTGTCCTATCCACAAGTCACCAGGCTTAATGCATTGATGTAGTGATGTGATTTCTCTAAAGAGAACTGCTGTGTGGT
Source organism: Noctilio leporinus (assembly GCA_004026585.1). Classification (NCBI taxonomy): domain Eukaryota; kingdom Metazoa; phylum Chordata; class Mammalia; order Chiroptera; family Noctilionidae; genus Noctilio; species Noctilio leporinus. The sequence goes on from PVIW01000794.1 coordinate 7,120, forward strand.
TGCTGTCCTTTCTAATGACTAAGGTTATTCTCCTTGGTTCTTGCCCAGTCCCTCTTCCAGTGGAATTTTGGCTTTTAATTAATAATCCAAACATGATTCTTTTAAGTTATGTCTTTTTAGTTTCCCCACTTTATTAATGCAGAGGGCAAGAAAATTCTCTGGTTGCTAAAATCATTCCTCCTCCTTTGTCCTCATTTCTAACAAATTCAGTGACCTTCTAAGGGCTTTAAATATTCTTTTACATTAAGCACCCTGTCTCCATGCTGTTCAACTCTTTTGATATAACAAAAATATTTACATTCTATATAAATTAGATGTTGAAAAAAAGATCATTTTGACTCCTTAGTTTAATCCCTGAAACGCAGAATTAATTATGTGTCTTACAAATGATACAGCTAGGCATTTCTACCTTCTAGAGTATTTTTTAGAGCTTATATATTACTATTTTGTTAGCTAATTTTATTTTATTTAAGAGATGAAACTGACACATTATCCAGAAATATACTATGCTTTGGATTTAGTTTTTGGCGAATATAGAGCTAAGAGATCTAAAGGGAGAAAAGTCATGTGTTTTGGACTTTCTAACTACTTTTAAGTTAACTTCATTTAGAAACACCAAGAAACTAATATTAGTGAAATGTTTTTGTACATGTCTCTTTTTATTTGAAGGTCATCAACATTTCATAATTTCGTCAAAATAGCACTAACCAAAAACCCCAAAAAAAGACCAACTGCTGAAAGACTTCTGACTGTAAGTCATTGAAATTATAGAGGAATTTTCTGTAGTTATGCCTTAATTAGATATATCACTAGAACTAAAGGATTTAGGTTTTTTAATATAAACATGTTAGTGATCTCTTATAGCAGGGGTCAGCATATTTTCTGTAAAGAGCCTGGAAGTAAATATTTTAGGCTTTGTGGGCTGTGTACCCTCTGTTACAACTACTAAGTTTTTCCCTTGTAACACAAAAGCAGCCATAGATAGTACACACTAATGGGTATGGCTTTAACACCCCCAGAGGTGTTAAAATAGAGACAGCGCACCAGATTTTGCCCGTGGGCTATATACAAGTATAGTTTACCAAACCCTGCTTTAGAGAAAATTGTTAAAAATGTTGCCATCATCTAATATTAATTACTTTTCTTGGCTTTGACTATAAATTTATAGAATGCTCTGTGTATATATGTATTGGTTAATTACTTTTATAGGACACAAAAAAAGCAATAATTATAGCAGTCTAAGAAAACTTTAAATGTCTAATTTTCATTGTATGTCTTTGTATATTAACATAATTTTATCAATATAATGATAGATGTAATGAATGTCATTGTTATAGCCAAGGTTTTGATTTTACAACCTAAAATATTCATGTTATAAACTTACCCCACGAAGATTCTTTAGTTTTATAATATATAATTATGGATTCTCTGATTAACATTTTTGCTAATACAGTCTGTAATTTATTTGTATTAGTAGTCTCCCATATGCTTGTCTCTGGTTGTTACTGAACAGAAAAGTACAAATAATGTTTCTATCAGCCAGAGATGTAAAGGCATACTCATGATGTTGTTTTGTTTTCTTTTTACTTAGCATACTTTTGTAGGGCAGCCAGGTCTCTCTAGGGCCCTAGCAGTTGAACTTTTGGACAAAGTGAACAATCCAGACAACCATGCACATTACCCTGAAGGAGATGATGATGACTTTGAGGTATTTGCAATCTAGTATTTAAAAATAAATGTTTAATATGGCCTTACAGTTTGTGTTCTAAGTCCCTCTTTTAAGTTAATTGAAACAGATTTAGCTGTAAAGATTAGCAATGTAAACTACACTTATCCTGAATATGATTACCAATTGATACTTTTTTTTTTAAAGTAATAGACAAGCTCTTTATACATCTTTTTTTTTTTTATTATTATTTTTTTTTTTTTAAGATTTTATTTCATTATTTTTAGAAAGAGGGGAAGGGAGAGAGACAGAGAGGAAGAGAGACATCAATGTATGGTTGCGTTTCACCTGCCTCCATCCACAGACCTGACTGGAGACCTGGTTTGCAACCTTGTTATGTGCCCTGGCTGGGGAATTGAACCTGCAGCCTTTGGGTTTGCAGGCTGGTGCCTTATCCACTGTGCTACCAGCCAGGGCTGATGCTTTTTTTTTTAACATTGTGGTATACTATAAATAACATAATCATTTCTTTTTTTTAAAGATTTTATTTATTATTTTTAGACAGAGGGGAAAGGAGAGAGGGAGAGAAATATCAATGTATGGTTGCCTTTCACCTGCCTCCAACTATGTACCTGGCTGGAGACCTAGCTTGCAACCTGGTTATATGCCCTGACTGGGAATGGAACCATAATCATTTCTTAATCCTAGTTCTTTCCAGGTTTTTGGAGTTTCTTTATTATGCAGATCATTAGTGATTTTTAAAAATTAAATTGAGGTTTCCATAGAAATTTTATCCTTTCCAATACTTATTCAGAACTATTATTTCTTACATAATTACATGTAGAGCTATCTATAACTATGATGAGCATACTTTCCTTCACTGAAAATGTTGTTGAATTATTTAGAATATATCCTATTTAACAGTATAACTTGTAAATCAGTAATGAGGGACTCTCTGCCCATTGGCAGGTGTCTCTTTATGCCTGGATATAACAACTATATTTTTCCCGCTGGTCTCTTTCTCTTCTTTGTTTCCTTTTTATTTTTGTGCTTCTCAGGATCTGTCTCTTAATTTCTCTTTATACCTTTATTTATTTTTAACCCCTATCTTCATTTTTTTTTTAAAGATTTTATTTCATTATTTTTAGAAAGAGGGGAAGGTAGAGAGGCAGAGAGGGAGAGAGACATCAATGTATGGTTGCATTTCACCTGCCTCCAGCCACAGACCTGACTAGAGACCTGGTTTGCAACCTGGTTATGTGCCCTGGCTGGGGAATCTAACCTGCGACCTTTGGGTTCGCAGGCCGGCACCTTATCCATTGTGCTATTAGCCAGGGCAACCTATCTTCATTTTTGACAAGACTATAAAACTAAGCTTTACATGTTGTTACTTACTTGATATGTTGTTAACTCATCTAGTACTCAGAACAGTCCTTTGCAATAGGTATTATTACTGTTCTCATTTTACAAATGAGTAAATAAAAAAGAAAGAATGGAGTAATGTGGCCAAGATCTGTGGTTAGTAAGTAGTGGAACCAAAATTTCAATCCAGGCAAACTAAGTCTAGAGCCTATTTTCTCAGTTAATATACCATCATTTTTATGTAAGAACTTAATAGGAATAGTCGCTTTAAAAAATCTTTAAAAACTCATAATTGAGCGGGTGGGGAGGGGGACAGAGGGGAGCAAAAAGGGGATGGATGTAATACAACAACAATAAAATTTAAAAAAAAACAAAAAACAAAAACTCATAATTGAAAAGGAATCATTGCTTAGTATATAGCATAGTCTTATCATAGGTACCTTATGAATATTTTGTTGAATATATTAACTACTTATGAATAGTTGAAAATATTAACTACAACAGCCATACATAGATTTTTTTCCACTTAAAACAGCATTTGCAGACTTGTAATAATTCATAAGGCTTTAATCTCTTGAAAATTAAAAAACAATTATTAAAATTATTTTACCTTAAAAGTACAATTGGCTGTTACTTGGGTATGTGATACCCAATTAGTCTTTTACTGGGTATATAAATAAGAAAATTTCTCTTTCTTTTCCCATACTATTTTACTTGGCTTCCTAAAGCTACTCCACAAGTGTGACACCTGTTATGGACTGGGAAATATAAAATGTTGTGGAGCCATAGTCACAAGGAAGGACTCACTGTATACGTGATATGTAGGCTGAAAACCTGAAGGGTGAATTGAAATAGAGAAAGAGCAGGCAAAAGTGTTTTGAGCAAAGGGAGTAATAATATGTTTGCAAGCCTAGTGATAAGAGAGAAGGCAGTGAATTTGAGGAACTAAAAATAAGTTAGTTTTGTTAGAGCAGAAAACAAGGATGGAAGTGGCAGGAGATAAAGTTACAGAGCTATACACTAGCCAATTTCAAGTCAGGTTGAAAATTTTAGGCTTTAGTCTAAAGGCAGTAGAAGCCATTACAGGGTAAGGGAGTGATATAATCAGATACTCATTTTAAGATCTTTATGGCTTCAGTGTGGTGATTCCATTCCAGAAAACCTGTTAAGGGACTATTAAAGTTATGCAGAATAGAAGTAGTGGTGTTTTAGACTCCGATGGTAGAGCAAGGATAGAGAAAAATGGACTAATTCAAGATTTATATGAGAGTTGGTGATTGGATGAAGACATGAGGGTGGAGAGTAAGAAAAATATTATTCCAGATTTTGACTTGAACAGCTGGGTCAATTAACAGAAGTGCCATTTATTGAGATAGGAATACTAAGAGTAAAACTAGATTTGGAAAGAAAGGTAAGTTTAGTTTTATTTATGGTAATTTTTATATTGCACAAGGCTCCCAAATGGAGAAATCTCATGAAGAGAGCTATGTGGTTATAGCTTGGGGAGAAAAGTTTGGACTAGAGGGAAAAATGTGAGAGGTATTAGATATGGATGTAGTTGGTACCTTAAAGGGTAGGTATAATCACCCAAAGGAAACACATAGAATGAAAAGAGAAGAGGGCCTAGAATAGCATCCTGCGATTACTCCCAAAATTTAAGAATCAAGTAAGCTAGCCCTGACTGTTGGTGTGGTGATGGGTCTTGCAGTAGAGAAAACATGGGCCACTCTCTTGAGTCATCAGTGAATGAGGAGTCACCAGAAATTTAGCAGATAGGGGTTGAGCTGAAGGCATAGTTGCAAAAGTGTCAGAAACTTACACAAAAGGGTAGAAATAGTATGCTTCTCACTTGATTTATTACAGTACTCTTAGTTTCCTTGCATCCATTATTTTTCCCTCCACGCTGCCTATACACTTATCAGATAACTCTTAAAGATGATTCTGGTGATGCCACTTCCTCTGTAAAATCTCCAAAAAATACCCCTGCTAAGAAAATAAAATCAAGAGTCCTAGTCTGACAAAAGTCTGTTACAGTCCTGCTCTTCCTTCAGTCTCTTGCCAGCTTTGTCATCTCTTCACTTAATCTTCAGTATAACCAAATAAAAACCATCTCCAATTCCTCTAACACTCTGAAATTTCCTTTACTTGTTATCTCACTTTGTTCCTTTCCTTTCTGCTGGCTAGAATGCATTTCCCACAGTGCTGTACAGCCACATCGAGTGCCAACTTGTCCATCAAGGCCCCAGATCAGATTATAGGTCTTTTATGAAGAAGCTGTGTACTCTTTCTGGTGAAAGCCATTTCTCCTTCCTCAGGGCATTAATAGTAATTTTGTTAATAAGCAGCACTTAACCATTTTCTGATCTTAAAATTGTTTTGTGTCTTATCTTTCTGTACTATTATTCTTCGAAGACCTTTTAACTTTACCACTGAAATTTTTTTAAAGGTGAAGGGATTAAGAATTTCAAATTGGTAGTCACCAAATAGCCCCAAGGGATGTAAAGTATAGCATAAGGAATATTTACATAGTCAGTAATAGGGGGGACCCAGAAAAACCAAAATTATCTTCTGGAGGGCAGGCCTCTTATGTACAGGCTTCCCCGACTAGATGAGTGTTCTAGGAACCCATCTGTATCAGTGTCTCAGGTGGTGTTGTGTGAGGCTGCATTCAGCTTTGGTGAATTTTTTTTGAAGACTCTCAGCATGTTTGTCCATTTCATGATGGGTGATTTACAAGTACACCTGCCTACACTTTGCTGAGCGGTCAGCAGTTTCTGACCACAAATGGTGTGACCCCTGTGCCCCACCCTCCCTAGTCTCCTGACCTTGCTCCCAGGGGGCATTTTTGCTTTCCAGGGTTAAAAACATCCTCAAAGGGAAACATTTTGTCAACGTGGAAGAGGTGAAACAAAAACAAAAACAAAAAAAAAAAAAAACAGCAGAAGCACTAAATGGCATCAAAATCAAGAAGTTCAAAAACTGTTCTGAGCACTGGAAAAAACATCTCGATAGGTGTATTGCAGGGGTGTCAAACTCATTTTCACCAAGAGCCCTATCAGCCTTGGTTGGCTTCAAAGGGCTGAATGTAATTTTAGGACTAACTACTCCTTAGCATTTAAGCGAGCTATTAAGGAGTAGTTACATTTATACAGTATTACCATTACAATCAGCCCTTTGAGGGCAACCAGGCTGAACATACTGTTAAAACAGCCCGAGACACTGGCATGTCACAGGCCAAATGTGCCAGGCTGGATAAAACAAGGTGGAGGGCCAGATTCAGCCTGCAGGCCATGTGTTTGTCAGCTGTGGTATATTGCATCAAATGGAGAGTGACTTTGAAGGTGACTAAAGTTTAAACATGTAAGAATAAATAAATTCTAGGATTTTGGGGGAGGTCCCTTTTCATATTACAATAACTGTGTGGTGCCAGATGGGTACTAGAAATATTGAGGGGACTACCTTGTAAAGTATACGATTGTCTAACCACTATGATGTACACCTAAAACTAATACAAAATAATATTGAATGCAAACTAGTTTAAATTTTTTTTTTAATTAATTGTATATCATATTTCTGTCCACAGCCCCATGCAATCATTCGTCATACCATTAGATCTACAAACCGGAATGCCAGAGCTGAACGGACAGCTTCAGAAATAAATTGTATGTGTTTGGTATACATTTTCAGTTGGTGGTTTTGGAAGGTTGAGCAGGTTATTCATACAGTTTTTTGGAATAATAAAATCTCTAACTGAGACTACACACTTTAACATACTAGAATAAAATACGGGGTTTTTTTTGGTTTATAAAGGAATTCTCTTGGTTTACAATGAAATAGTTTTGTTTTGTTTTTAATTACAAAGGTAATGTATATTCATTGCAGAAAATTTGCAGGAGGAAAAAACTAGAAAATCAATACTGCCTATAATCATGTCACCCAGTGCTAACCCACAGATAATATTTTGCTAAAATTTTGCCATGCTTTTCCATGTATTTTTTTTGGATGGCTGAATTTATAATGTACATTAAATTTTACTTATTCGGATGTATTTTCTACATATTAGTCTATCCTTTATAACCATTATGTTTGATGGTTGCATCCTATTTATTGATTGATATGTCATAGTCAAACAGTTCTTGTTGGACACTTGGGTTGTGTTGTTTTTTAGTCAACTTAATATTAAGATGAGTCTTTTCTAAAGTATGTGTTTTAAAGAGGAATAAAGTTTTATTCATTCAGCTAATCATTGACAGATAAGAGTATTATGTCAACACTCTTTTTATCATTTTAGTAGCCATAGTAATTTAGAAGAATAGATTTGCAAAGAAGTTTTATGCATGGGTATGGTGACTTAAATGTGTGCTTATTTCCAAAGAGATTTAAAGTATTAAAGTAACAAAATACAAATAAAAATTACAAACCATAATGGAGGAAGATAATTTATTAAATATCTAGACTAATTAGAATTATTTTAGGTGAACATTTTAAGTCTGAGTTTTCTTGAGTCCAAATACTCCTAGCTTTCTGGGTGTAGCATTGGAAATGTAGGTCAGTGGAGTTAAAATGTCCTTCCCATATCAGTTACTTCAATCATGTCTTTTCATAGTTAAACCAGTAATTCAAGATTTTATATCTTCATTAGTTCCAGATTGGTAGTGATGTTATGGCATCTTCTTATATAATACCAAGTGAATTCTCAGGACTTCAAATACCAGACAGAAAAGCAGCAAAGTTGATATAAAAGATATTACTTTATGTAGCTGTGTAGTAGAATTCAATTAGTGTACTCTAATATGATCATCTTTTCTTGTATAACTTCTGGGTGTTATGTTATACTTATCAAGGCCTATTGTTTCTTATATGTTCACAATTTCATTTTTTAATATTTAAATCTTAAAGTATTTAATAGAAAGTACAAAATATGGGTTCAATTTCAGTTCCTTTCTAAATGACTACCCATTTGACTCATTGCTATTACTAAAAAGTTATATTTTCACTGATCAATTTGATAATACCATCTTTACTATGTACTAAATTACCATATATATTTTAAGAGTCTTTTTGGAAATTCTGTTGCATAAATAGGTCTTTATCATGTGCTCATAGCAAACCTTTTCTTTAAATTTTATTTTTAATTTAATCTTTATTGCACTTTTTTTCCCATTACCATTTAGTCCCCTTATTTTCCCCTCCCCCCAGCAATCACCACACTATTGTTCATGTCTATGTCCATGTCTCCTTTTTCCCTTTTGCTCAGTAGGAATGTGTATGAAAAGGTGAATAGTAAGTCTATACTATAAAAATATACCCAGAGGCCTGTTTCCTTGGAAATTTGAAATGTTGTATTCAGAAACCTTTTTATTTGAAATTCCATATTTAGGTTGTATATTGAGGCTGCTTCTCTTGTGTCGGTGACTTACATCTTTCAGGCAAGAACAGAATGGATTATTCTAGCAAATATGATTTCCATACAGTAAAGTTTCTGACAGTCTGTGATTTCATGGAATGGTATTTCTCAGTAAGAAAGCAGTAGTAATTCATAGAGGACATCATTATTTAATACTTTACATATGCAGCATATCCTTGGGAAGAACATTGTTTCTGACTTTGCATTTGGATTTGTGTCTGTCCTCCTAGCTTTATGAATGACAAGGAAGATTATTTTCTCAATGTGATCTGTATATGCCTGTATCAGCTACTTATTTTTTAATTGTTTTATCATCTGAAAAGTCACTTAGTATTTGAGTCTAAGAAACTTAACTGATTACAAGGAATTGGAACCAAAGGAAGATAAATATCCACAAAGAGTGTACCCCAACATTTGGTTTAATTATTTGGTTTTAGCTGACTCACAAATTTTAGCCAGGTACTTGAACACATACAATGGACTGACTTTGACTGCAAAGAGCAACATTAAGAATAGGGGCTGTGTAGGTATCATATGTAAGAGCTAACAAGTATCTCTGTCAACAATCCAAACTTTATAACTTGCAAAGAAGAAAAAATATAGGGAAAAATGAGGAAAGAAATTAGAGAACTGTAGTATGCACTTTTAAGTATGACAGTGGCTCCCATCATCATATTCCATGCACCCTGGCAAATAAGCCATTTCATGTCTTCCTCAGCTTGCTCCAGTAGACTCGTGTAGAAACTTCTTTTTGCGGTCATCTGCTTCTGAAGCTTTTTGTCATCTCAGGAGAGAATTCGCATTGATTTAAGATTGGTCTCTGTCTCTGTAATTGAGAGATAAGACTACAAAGATCATAACCCTGTTTTACCATTGTGTTGTTAATAGTACCTGGCAAGATTCTATCTATTGAGGTTAGAAGGCTCTTTTCCAGAAGGCAGTCTTGAGTTTTAATCATGAAAAGGTTATTTCAGAGAAAATGCTTCTTGGACATGTTTGAATTTAAAACTGTGTGTATTGTACGAGTCTCAACTATATTAGCCTATAATGTAGAAACTGGAGTGGGGGGCAATATTTCCAGATGTTAAAGATGCTAAGTTTTGGGTTCATTGGGAGACAGTCAGTGAGCTCCTGAGGGAATTGACCTCACTGTCATTCACACCAAAAGGACACTTTCAGCTAAGGAGATCTTAACAATTTCATAAAGTTGACTCAACCTGTGTCTGAAAATTCCATTTGTCCCTCTTATCTTACCTGAATACAGAGGCAATAGGGATTTTGAATAAGATGTGTTGTTTACAAAGCTCCTTAGTAGCAGTTCTAGGGAAGGATTACACATCACTAGAAAGTAAAGAGTTTTCCCAGGGAGGAAACAAAAAACTATAGCAGCTTTTCTTTGCCATTGTTAAAGTTGAAGCTTTTTAACAAACTTTGATCCATCCTAGAAATAAACATTTAAGGACCAAAAATAAAGCCTTTGTTAACAGAAAAACTATTTATGAAAATTTATCTGAAGTATGACATACCTATGTGTCCCATAACCATTTATTCCCTATACCCTCTTCTACCTCCATCCACCCTTGTACCCCCCATATTCAACACAGCAGATTTTTTTTTTTTTTTAAATGCTCAGCCATGTAGGACTTGCACTTCTTTTTTTTTTTTTTTTTTTAAAGATTTTATTTATTATTTCCTGAGAGGAAGAGAGAGAGGCAGAGAGGGAGAGAAACATCAGTGTATGGTTGCCTTTCACCTGCCTCCAGCCACGGACTTGGCAGGAGACCTGGCTTGCAACCTGGTTATGTGCCCTGGCTGGGAATTGAACCAGCGACCTTTGGGTTCACAGGCCGGTGCCCCATCCACTGAGCCACCAGCCAGGAGATTTTTTTTAAAGGTTTTATTTATTATTTCCAGAGAGAGAGGAAGGGAGAGAGGCAGAGAGAAACATCAATATATGGTAGACATTTTTTAAGACACAAAATGGAAAATGTTCAGGTGCATAACTTGGATCCTTAATAAATATTGCACTGAGGTAGAGAAACATCAATACATGGTAGACATTTTTTAAGACACAAAATGGAAAATGTTCAGGTGCATAACTTGGATCCTTAATAAATATTGCATTATGAAACTTCTGTTGATCTTTGGTTTGTTAGCAATTTGACTCTGATGTGCCTAGGTGTGAGCTTTGCTTATTTTGTGGTTCATCGAACTTCTTAGATCTATGAAATGATTTTTTAAATCAAATTTAGAAAATTGTGGGTCACTGTTTTTTTAGATTCTCTGCCCTAGCTTCTCTCTTCTTTTGGAATTTCATTTAAATGTTAGACAATTTAATGTTTCACAGGTTGCTGAGGCTTTGTTCTGTCTGTCCCCCATATACTCACATGTGCTTTTTGGTTCTCTGTACTTGAGGTTTTTTTCTTACTCTATCAAGTACTTTGATCTTTTTCTCTGTGGTGTTCAGTTTCCTCTTTAAGTCCATTGGTCAAATTTATTTTACTTATTTATTTATTTAAGATTTTATTTATTTTATTATTTTTAGAAAGTGGGGAAGGGAGAGAGGCAGAGACATCAATGTATGGTTGCCTTTCACCTGCCTTCAGCAATGGACCTGGCTGGAGACCTGGCTTGCAACCTGGTTATGTGCCCTGGCTGGGAATCGAACCACCAACCTTTGGGTTCTCAGGCCGGCACCTTACCTTCTGTGCCACCAGCCAGGCAATTTTATTTTAGATTTTTAATTTCTCACGTCTAGATTTTCATTTATATGTATAGGTATATGTATACATGCAAGGTCTTTCCAGAAGGTACCCAGCCATGTAATATGAAAAATAGAGACATTTATTGAAGAAGATATGAGATAACAAGAAATGATATACACAGGACAGCGACATTTCAGTCCTCTTCAAAGTAGGTACCTTGGGACCTCACATGGTTCTTCTAGTCGCCATCAGCAGCCCTGTAGTATTTTCCTGAATCTCATCAATGGTCTAAAATCTTTTCTCTTTAAAAGGTGATTTTAGTTTTTGGGAAAGCCAGAAGTTAACAGGGTGCCAAATGTGAACTATAGGGGGAGTTATCTGGATCTGGGTGATTTGATGATTTGCAAAAAAAAAACTCTGCATGAGACAGGATGCGCGAGCTGGCTCATGGTCACGAAGAAGCAGCCAATTATCAGTTGCCCATAGAGCAGCCTTCTGAATCATCTGAATAGTTTCCTTGGCGGAATGTTTAAGCTTAGTGCAAAATTTGATACAGATTCATTGTTCTACACACTCAGTCATTTTGAATGCGACTATCCCACAGTACACATGCTCACTCAGTGGTGTCTGCCGCCCCCACTGACTAGTACAGCGAAGTCACCATTTTTCATGCTTGCGCATTCCTGTCTACTCCTTGGCTGCCAGGTTACATCAGTGTTGCGCAAACCATTCTTGCTATATGAACAATGGCTGGACTTTTTCCAAACAGACCTCCTATAATAGTTTTTATTTTTCTTCTGAGAATTTCTGTCTGCTCACTTATTTTGTCCATCTTTTCAAATCTTGTACATATAATGGCTGTTTTAAAGTCATGGTGTACTAATTTCAACATCTGTGTCACCCCTGACATTATTTCTTTCTATTTATTTTCAGCTGGTTATGATTTCTGTTTTTTCCTGTAGTCATTTTTTTAGTGTATCTTGGATGTTGTGATACAGAACTGACTGTCTGGATTTTGTCCTCTGTATTTTAAAGAGTATTTAAGAATTAATTCATTTTAGTAAGTCAAGTTGATTTTTTCAAGGCCTCTGCCAAGTTTTACTAGGGTATTTAGCACAGTCTTTCCTCTGGGTAGAAACTCAGATGTCTTTCCGTTGTTTGATCACAGGATTTTCATTTTAGCTCACCACATTCTGTTAGCTCTTTTCTGACATGTACCTTACATAATTTTGTTTTGCTTGTGGGCAATTTAGTGTTCAACCAAAGCCTTAACAGACCTCTTGGTATATTTCTAGAGCTTCTTTATGCAATTTTCTCATTTCTGGTACTCTGCTCTTCAAACGCTGTCTAAGCAGCTCTAAGCTCCAATCTTTGTTTCCTGCACCCAGAGAGACTGTTATTCTCTCTCTTTGGATTCCACTGTCTTATGCCCTAGTTTGGAAAATGCCTTCCCTTCAGACATAAAGTGAGAGTGAATGTGGATCTTGCCACCATGTAGTTCCCTTCTCTCAAACCATGGGGTATCTATTATTCATTGCCTGCCTAAAAATATTGCTTCATGTAGTTTGTATGAGCACGCATATTTGTGTTACATGTATGTAGTTGTTTATAGCAGAAGGGCAAGTCCAATTCCTGTTGTTTCAGAATGCATGATCTCTTGGAGATACATAAGGAAATATAATAGGCCTAAGATGCATCCAAAGATACTGTCAGAGTTTTCTTTAAAACAAAATAACTTTGGGTTCATCCCAGGACAATGATATTGTTACAACATTCTTTGCCATAAGTCACAGCTGCAATAAGGCTAGTCAGGAAGAACTTGATTTTTTTAAGGAGTACTTTTATTATATGTTAAAATAAAACATCTTAAGTATTTGCTATTATAAATGAAATCTCTCCTTTTATTTTCAGTCACTGAAACTGATATTGGGATGTGGTTGATATTTTACTATCTCTTTAATTCAAATTCAATTCATTTACTCTAGGAGCATTTTTGTCTTAAATTTGCTATAGATAACAGAATTTTTTTTATGATATTTTCTTTTTTTCTCATAGTTACATCTTTTATAATTCAACTATAGACTTGCTAGTATTTCTAGTTGTGACAAAAAACCTTCAACTTATCTCTATCTCGAATGAGTGGTTTTTTTGTGAATTATAGTAGTGGTTCTTCAATTAAGGTGTTTTTAAATTATGTTGAGACATAGCCATTAATGAACAAGGGTTTTTTATTTTAGAGTTTTCTTGTTGTTGTTGTTTGTTTTAAATGTATTTATTTTCAGAGATAGGGTAAGGGAAAAGAGAGGGAGAGAAACATCAATGCGAGAGAGAAACACCAGTTGGCTGCCTCTTGCACACCCCCAACAGGGACCCAGCCCTCAACCCAGGCATGTGCCCTGGCTGGGAATTGAACTGGCAACCTTTTGGTTCACAGGCCAGCACTCAATTCACTGAGCCACAACAGCCAGGTCTATTTTAGGTTTATTATTGTTGTTATTATTATATAAGATTTTATTCACTATTTCCAGAGAGATGGGCAGGGAGGGAGGAAAAAAGGGAGAAAAGGATCAGTGTATGGTTGACTTTCACCTGCTGTCAGCTAAGTATCTGGCTGGAGACCTAGCTTGCAGCCTGGTTATGTGCCCTAACTGGGAATCCAACCTGTAGGTTCACAGGCTGGCACCTAGTCACTGAGCCACCGAGCCACCAGCCAGGGCCTATTTTAGGTTTTTTGAAAGTTGATAACTATATTTAATAGAATGTCTTCTAGGCTTTTATTGTAAATTTTAACATAAGGTTTTTGTTTAATGAATTATGTACATTTGTTTTTAAAGATTTTATTTATTGTTTTCAAAGAGAGGGAAAGGGAGGGAGGCAGAGAGGGAGAGAAACATCAATGTGTGGTTGCTTTTCACCTACCTCCAGCTATAGAACTGGCTGGAGACCTGGCTTGCAACCTGGTTATGTGCCCTGACTGGGAATCAAACCAGTGACCTTTGGGCTCACAGGCTGGCACCTTTCCACTGTGCTACCAGCCAGGGTGAATTATGTACATTTTATTGCTTTATAAATCTTGTTTTTAGAGATAAGGACAACTGGATCCTTTCTGAAATTACTTGTTTAATATATTTAGGAATCTTCTATATGATGAAAGTGTATTTTAATTTGAATTTTTTTAGTCTTTGAGTCACATTAGATTTTATCATTTAAAAACACTGTGTACTTTATGAGTAAAGTATAAGCCATCCTTATCTCTGTTTTAGACTATTTCATGTAAAAGAATAATTCTTTGCGTATAGGTAATAATTCTGAAATCAGTCTGATTAGGCCAAATAAAATACAAATTTAGCAAAATATAATATTAGGCTTCTGAATGCATTGTAACACTTAATTTGACAAATATTTGTTCTTTTTATGTAATTACAAGTAATTTAGTATGTGTTTGGAGGGAGGGTTTCATCCCTGCCATAAAATTGTAGCTTAAATTAGTCTCACAATAGCCTGCAGCCTAGAGAAAAGTCCTTAAAATGTCCTTTACAATACTTAAGTCATATACTTTTAGTTTCTAAAATAATGCATATTATTTTATGTATTATTACATAATTATGTATAAGAACAATCTCTTATACATAAAGAATTTTCTGACTTGAACCAAGAATTAAGTAGTTGTTAGGAAGATAACAAACTGTTACTTTCTTTTGGTAAGCATAAAGGAAGGGGTACTCCTACAGTTAAAAAAACAAAAGAAAGATAATTTGTGTTTTTTGTCTCCTCGTACTTTCCCCCACCCCAGTACACATGCTACTCATTACATTTCTTAGATCATCCTGTAAGAGTTTGTTAATCTCCATTATATATTTTGCAGTTGACAAATTACAGTTTGAACCACCTCTGAGAAAAGAAACAGAAGCACGTGATGAAATGGTAGGAATTATGGCTTTAAAGTATTTTACACATTAAAATTTGAGAAAATTTGCAATTAGGTATACTTTGACTAGGGAACAAGGCGATATACTCCTCTAAGCATTAATTTTGATCATGTATTTCACACATTAAAATTGAAAAACCCTAGAGTTAGGTGTATTTTTTCTAGGATAAAATGTGCAATTTACTATTTTAAGCATTTATTTTGACCCTTCTGAGACTTTTGGAAAACTTACATGAAGTTATTAAATATTATATATGGAATTTGATGCTTAGCTTTAAGCTCTTGGAATCTTTTTTCTTATTGATTCTTACAGGCTTGTACATTGTTACATTGTGTTACTGTTTTTAATATTTGTTAAGGTTATTATTTTGGCCATCATGCTTATTTTGTCATTATTGTTTAGTTAACCCTTTCCTTATCTGAAAGGCAAGAAGTAATAGATAGAGCAAGATATTAATTAGAGTCAGCCTAGACATTAGCTTAACCTACTTTATATTAGTAAAAGTATAGTTTCTATAGTAATTGTCTTCTGTTAATGGATCTCTTCATCCTAACTCTTGGAAGTGGTGTTCTTACTATGAATAGGATGGGGCAAACGTAGGTTTACAGTTGTGAGTTTGTGAAACAATTTATTCCTGTATTGTTTTTTGTTAATTAACGTATTGTTTTCCATATAAATAACTGTAAACCTACTTTTGCCCAACCCTGTGTATTGCTGTATAATAAACTCTCAATGTTTGTACTAGTAGGAAAAAATACCAGCATCAATAAATTAATGATAATATGATGTTTAGTTCTCCATGCTAATGGAGTAGTGATGCATATAACTCAGAGGTTTGGATTTTCTGTTTTACTTTGGAATATATTAGCTTATTGGTAAAAAGGGCTTGTCACACTTGAATCTGTCTTAAGTTTTAGTCAGCTGATGATTCACTGACCTAAATGTGGCAGATGACAGGTCATCTAGCTGGAGACGAAAAGATTGATTGAAAACCAAGATGATTAATAATCATGACTAAACTTTTTTTTAAATCAAGTAAAATGAATAACATCTATTTCAAGGTAACATTTTAAACTCTAGTTTTTACCTTCACAGGGAGTATCATCAGACCCACACTTTGTATTACAATGGAATCCTTTTGTTGATGGCGCAAATACTGGAAAGTGAGTTACTTACTAATTTTAAAACTTTATTTTACACGATTACGTAAGAACAATGTTGTGGAGTGGTGTGATTTATTTATTCCAGTAAGTTTTCATTTGCACTCTAAAAAGCTGTACTACGCTTCTTGTCCGTGTAAAGTTTCTGACTTTTTTTAATTATAAAAATGTATCATGTGTTGCATTTTTGGTTTTTTGGTGTTCTTTAAGTTAGAATGTAGTATGTGTAATGGTAGTATACTGAAAGGTGAACCACATGGTATCATGACAAAAAAGACTATAGTGGGAGCCAAAAAGCCCCAATTTCATCTCTGTAGTTACTTTATATTCTAGGCCTGTTTTCCCTCAGCAATTGACAGGGATAGCCTAGAAGAGTGGTTCCAAATCTGTTTGTGCATTCAGTACCCAGAGAGCTTTCTGGAAATATGAGAGTCCTGAGCCCCTATATTAGGCCTATAGATTTAGGGTTAGTAAATGAAATGGTCTTATAATCCACATCTGATCCACTGCCTATTTTTTGTACAGCTCACAAACTAGAATGGTATTTACATTTTTTAATGATTGAAAAAAAAAATCGAAAGAACTGTGATATTTTGTTATTCTTGAAAATTATGTGAAGCTTAAATTTCAGGATCCATAGATGAGTGTTTATTGGAACATAACTATGTTCATTAGTTTATATATTATCTGTGACTGTGTTCATGCTACAACAAAAGAGTTAAGTATTTGGACTGTTGTATGGTTTGGAAAGCCTACAGTATTTACTATTTGGCCCTTTACAGAAAAAGTGTGTCAGTTCCTGCTATACAATAGTCTTTGGGACTAGAACCTAAGAATCCTAAAAGCTTCCCAGTTGATTGCAGTGACTATGGATAAGTGTATGGAACTAGTGGGCGAGATCAGGGATTCTCAAACTTTGATATGCCTGGATGCTCACCTGGAGATCTTGTTAAAATGTAGATTCTGATTCAGTGGGTCTATAAAGTGCATTTAAAAAAGTTTCCAAGCCCTGGCTGGTAGCACAGTGGATAAGGTGCCGATCTGCGAGCCCAAAGGTTGCTGGTTCAATTCCCCAGCTAGGGCACATAACCAGGTTGCAAGCCAGGTCTCCAGCCAGGTCCATAGCTGGAGGCAGGTGAGAAGCATCCATACATTGATGTTTCTCTCCTTCTCTGCCCCTCTCCCTTCCTCTCTCTCTGGAAATAATAAATAAAATCTTAAAAAAAAAAAAAAAGTTTCCAGGTAATGCCAATGTTGCTAAACTGCAGACCCCACTTTGAGCAGCAAAGGACTTGATAATATGGCCATTTGAATCTGTGATTCACTGAGGGTTCCAACTCTAAAATTCTGGTTTTTACTACTAAGTTTATTTAGTTTCTTATTATGTATTAAATGGTTGCAAAGCATAACTAAAGTAAAAACATTTGATATATAAAAATCTCCATTTTATAGTTATACAATTTGACAGAGTGAGATCTTAGACTTTCCTATAGATTTTTAAAATATGTGTACCATGATCTAATTGCATTTTCTATCCGCTGAATATAAATAGACTTTAATGTACATTTAATAGTATATCTGTTATGATAATTTATTACCATCTAAATTGCATTTTCGTTTTGTATTAGATCAACCTCAAAACGGGCAATACCACCTCCCCTTCCTCCTAAGGTGAGCTTTAATAAATTTTAAACAATAAATCTTTGTTTAATTAAATTTTGTTTTGTTTTGTTTTGTTTAATTAAATTTTTGAAATAGGTTATTGAATTTGTTCAAATTCTTTAAAATATATTTTAGATATAGTTTTTTGGGGGAATTACAAAGATGTAAATATATATATTAAAATAGCCATTAGAAAAAGGCAAAAATAGGTTATTCATTTGAGAAAATACTTGGCTGCATGAGAGGTGATAAAGAGTTCATTATTTATAATCCTGACCTATTAATATTGATATAATTTGACATTTAAGTAGTCATTCGTTAAGTCATTTCCTTGCTGGAGAAGAGGACAGAGGGGAGCAAAAAGGGGAAGGATATACTACAACAACAATAAAATTAAATAATAAAAAAAAGAAAAGAATTTTATAAAAGTAAAAAAAAGTAATTTCTTTGCTTGTTTTTAGATATAAATATTTTATGACTATTACATAATTTTATTGGTTATTAAAAATTTATCAATTTTAGGTTAGACTCAATTAAAAATCACATGGCAGATTTATAGCTGTGTTGGGACAGCAACTCAACTCTTGCTTACTTAGCCCAGTGTATTAAACTCCATAGAAGAAGGAAAACAAGGCATATGCTTCTCCCCTGAAGTCTTTGATACATAATAATGATGTATTACTGTTTAGTACACTTATATTTATTAAAGTATTTCTGTGTCTTTTTATCACTAGCCAAGGATAAACAGTTACCCAGAAGATAACCTCCTAGATGAAGAAAAATCATCAACTGTAAAACGTTGCCCTGATTCAGACAACAGACCTCCCCAAGTTCTGAGAAGACAGAGTAGCCCAAGTTGTGTTCCTGTAGCTAAGACTGCCTCTATTGGTATGGCTAGCAGAATTAGCAACCCGACATGCATACAGCTAGATACTGTGATCTGGGTACATAAACTAAAGTTAAAAACTGAAAAGAAAGCCATTTTGTTCATATTTTAAAGGATGTCTTTTTTCTTTAGTCAGTTTTATTATTATTTAAATCTTAGTGAAATTTTTAAAAAATTCCACGAGTGGTCTATAAACAGATTTAGACCAATTCAACCCTACTTTCATTCCTTACTAAATATTATAGGATCTAGAAAGATGAATGGATGTTCTGCCCTCCAGAAATTCGGAGTCTATAGCAGAAGTTATAGCCACATCCATGTAATATCAGATAAGACAATTTGTAGTATAAATGTCTTCTACAATATGTATTAATTATGTAGTAGAGGACAAGAGATTTCTGAAGGAGACAGGGATAGGGAAGAGAGGAGGTGAGTGAGCCCTTGCAAAGTATTAAACAGCTTAGTGAGCCTTTAGTAGGTGGAGCCAGTGCGGACTGGTATTCATGCAGAATAGGAAAGAATGACTAAATTGTCTGAAGCAGGAAAATCTGAACGTGTTAGAAATACATTCTACAATAGTGTGGTAGAAGTGTGAGCTTTAAAAGGGTGTATACTGGGAGAGAGGACTAAATCAATAAATTAATATTCACTTATATTAAATACCAGCATCAATAGTTCAGATTTTTTTTCACAATATGAAAAGACATTTGCTGCTTTCATGCATTAAGACTACTGCTCAAGATGCTATGCTACCTCTATAGAATCTAGAAAAATGAACAAGAAATACTTTAACTTGTGTAATAGATATTTCCCAATAGAGGATTAACCAAATATACTAAATGAAATAAGTCAGAGGAAGACAAATACTATATAATTTCACTTATATGTGGAATCTAAAGAATAAGATGGGTGAACAAACAGAACAGAAAACAGACCCATAGACACAAAGAACAGACTGATATTGCCAGAGGAGAGGGTGTTCAGGGGGCTAGATGGAGAAAGTGAGGGGATTGAGCAGCACAGATTGGTAGTTAAAAAATAGTCACAGGGATGTAAAATACAGCATAGGGAATATAGTCAATAATATTGTAATAACTAAGTATGGTGTCAGTTGGGTACTTGAGATATCAGGAAATCATTTTGTAAAGTATACAATTAACTGTTATGCTGTACACCTATAACTAATACAAAATAATATTGTGTATGAAATTAACTAAAAATAAAATGTAACAAGAGTTTGGGGAAAGGAAAAGTTATTTTTTAAAGAAAATACTTATTTGTATGGTTATTCAATTTTTAACTGTGACTCTCTTTAGGAAATGATGATGGTATTTCAAAACTCATTAGCGAAAACACAGAAGGATCAGCACAAGCACCACAGTTACCGCGAAAAAAGGACAAGCGAGATTTCCCTGTAGGTAAACAGGCATTTGGTGATTAGTTGTAACTAATAGTGTATTTTCATATAAGAGGCATTGTCTATTTAATTGAAGAATGTGAAAAACTGAATTTCTAAATGTATAAAGTTCTATTAAGACTTAAGAGGTCTTAACAGAATTAATAATTATTTTTCCTACAGAAACCAGTCATCAATGGCCTCCCACCCACCCCAAAAGTGCTGGTAAGGAATATTTTTATGTGAATCATTTGCCAGTTTTTATCTCTTTCAAAGTAGATTGTTTATTTGCTGTCAAGTATCTTGAACCATTGACAGGAAAGATCTGTAAAATACAAAAGCATTAAATACATTTGGATATACCATGTACCCTGATTTGAGTAAGTTGGATAGAATTTGGAGAGGATTTTTTTAATCCTCACTACTAAAGGGCATGCCCATGATTTTTTTTTTTTTTTTTTTTTTTTTGAGAGAGAAATGGAAAGGGAGGGAGAGATAGAGGGAGAGAAACATCGATGTGGGAGAGAAACATCAGTGTGAGAGAGAAATATCAGTTGCCTCTCCTATGTACACACCTCGACCAGGGACTAAACCCACAATCTAGGCACGTACCCTGATCCAAAACCAAACCTGCAACCTTTTGGTTTATGGGACGATGCTCCAATCAACTGAGCCATTCAGGCCAGGGCGGAGAGTCACTTTATCTAGATATGGGCAGTTGAGTTCTCAGGTTAGTCTGCAAAGGCCAAATTAAAATTTTTAAAGATTTTATTTATTACTTTTAGAGAGAGGGGAAAGGAGAGACATCAATGTATGGCTGCCTTTCACCTGCCTCCAGCTACAGAGCTGGCTAGAGACCTGGCTTGCAACCTGGTTATGTGTACCCTGGCTGAGAATTGAACCAGCCACCTTTGGGTTCACAAGCTGGCACCTTATCCACTGGGCCACCAGCCAGGGCCAAATTAATTTTAATGTGATGATATTAATGGTACTGTGTTCTCTTCATTTTATGGGTTAGGTATTTTTCTGCATCTGAAGCCATTTTCACATTGAACTACACAATGAAAAGGAACAAGAAAGTTTATGTTAAAATGCTTATTCTCTGGTCAGTCAAGTAGAACCTGTCTGTGAGATTGATAGCTGATCATATGAATAGGTTGCTTTACAAATGGTACCTTTTTATTCAGTAAAAGTCTAATATATAGTATAAAGATTAATCTTTTTTTCTGTTATTACTATTTAAGAGTTACAGTGTAATTATAACCACAATGGTATTACACAATAAAATGATCCATTGTTTCACACTATTAAATGTTAGTCCCTAATATAAGCAGTGACTTAAAATTTTTAGAATATCATTAACATAAGTAGATGTTCTGATAAATTTAATATTTTTGCCCTAAAATATGGATTGCACAAGGAAAGAATATGATCCTCTACTGGTAAAAGAGGTTAAATCATACCAAAATATTAATTTTGTTCAGTAAGGAAACCATAAGTGTAAAGAGTCAGTTTAACATTTCATAATAATCTTAGCTATTTCCTAAGAATATATAAAATTATGTAATCAAGTCAACTTTTTTTTTTTTTTTAAATAAGATGGGAGCTTGTTTTTCCAAAGTCTTTGATGGCTGCCCTTTGAAAATTAATTGTGCAACATCCTGGATACATCCTGATACAAAAGGTAAAGTTTCTAAAGTTTTCTATACATCTCCAATAAAATACTTGTTATGGGAAAGAATCTTTATGAATCAGTGAACTGAGGTTGTTCACCTTATAAATACGATAGATACTAATAAGTGTAGGTATCTGCAACAACATAAATAGGTAAGTAAAAGTTTTGGTTTAAAGCATTAGAATTTAAGTACATACAGGAACTGTTCCTATTAAAGGAGACCAATGAGACATCACAGCTGGTTGTAACCGTAATTTGGGATTTTCTGTTACGCAAAAGATAGTACTGGGACAATTGATAATCTCAGTAAATCAATTCAATGGATTAGATAATAGTATCATTTTACTGTTAATTTTCTGGTTTTGATCATTGTGCTGTGGTAATATAAGACCTTTACTTTTTCTTTAAGAAATGCACATAGGAGTTAAAGGTCATTGTGCTTATAACTTGTCTGAAACAAAAACCAAAAAAGTTCAAAAAACAAAAATATGTGTCTAGGGAGAAAGAAAGATAAAGCCAAAGTAGTAAATGTTAACAGATGTGGGGTCTGTATGAAGGATACTCAGGAATTCTTTGTAGTATCATAACTTTTCTGCAAGTGTGAAATGATGGCAAGTAAAATTTATTTTTTTAATTTAGACTTTTTAAAGTGAGAAAGCATAATACATAGAAGAAGCAAAAATTTCTAATCAGACAAATCTGGGTTTGAATTTCTGCTCTGCCACTACTGTGTGACTTGGGGAAGATACTTAGCACCTTTGGTTTTCAGGATGATCATTTATAACAGAAAACCTTAATACAACTCATCTTGTTATAAGGAAGTAAGGAACCTACCTAGGTGTTTGGAAATTAGCAAGTAGGAGTTAGGCAGTAGAGGGTATTCAAAAAATGTCTGTGTTCATTTCACAGTAATAAAAACAGGTCATTTCATAATTATCTGCATTAAATGTCACTATTAAGAAGTGTAACAGAATGCCCTGGGTGGTAGCACAGTGAGTAAGGCGCCGGCCTGCAAATCTGAAGGTCACAGGTTCGATTCCCTAGCCAGGGCACATAACAAGGTTGCAAACCACGTCTCCAATCAGATCTGTGGCTGGAGTCAGGTGAAAGGCAACCATACATTGATGTCTCTCTCCCTCTCTGCCTCTCTCCCTTCCCCTCTTTCTAAAAATAATGAAATAAAATCTTTTTTTTTTTTTTTAAGATTTTATTTACTATTATTCAGGGAGAGGGGAAAGGAGAGGCAGAGAGGGAGAGAAACATCAATGTATGGTTACCTTTCACCTTTCACCTGCCTCCAGTTACAGACCTGGCTGGAGACCTGGCTTGCAACCTGGTTATATGCCCTGGCTGGGAATTGAACCAGCAACCTTTGGGTTCACGGGCTGTCACCTTATCCACTATGCCACCAGCCAGGGCTAGAAAGTATTTTTAACAGTAAGGAAATGGGGTTTTTGTGTTTGTAAATTTCAATTTTGATATAACTTTAAACTTAAAGAAAAGTTAGAAAAATAGTGTAAGAGCTGTTCCTGAAAGCGAACAGAGGTGACCTCTGAAAATGGTTCACAATTCACTTGACCCAGAAAACCCCACAAAGTCATGCAAATCAAGAGGTTCCAATCTTCATGTTCACTTTAAGAACAGACGTGAAACTGCCTAGGCCATCAAGGGTATGCACACTCGAAAAGCCACCGAGTATCTGAAAGATGTCACTTTAAAGAAGTCGTGTATTCCATTCCATCGATATAAGGGAGTTATGCCCAGACCAAACAGTGGGGCTGGACACAGGGTCAGAGGCTCAGAAAGAGTGCTGAGTTCTTGCTGCACATGCCTAAAAAATGCAGAGTGATGCTGACCTTAAGGGTTTAGGTGTAGATTCCCTGGTCACTGACTACATCCAGGTGAACAGGGCTCCCAAGATGTGGCGTAGAGCTTACAGAGCTCACAGGCAGATTAACCTGTACGTGAGCTTTCCCTACCATATTGAGATGATCCTCACTGAAAAGGAGCAGATTGTTTCTAAACCTTAAGAGGAGGTGGCATAGAAGAAAAATATGTCCCAGAAGAAACTGAAGAAACAAAAGCTTATAGCCTGAGAGTAAATTCAGTGTAAAATAAATACTAATATAAGTTTTTTAAAAAAAGAAAGAAAAAGGAAAATAGTGCCAGAAACTCAAGAATCATTTTTCTATTTTGCCCCATTTGTTCTACTGTATATGTGCATTTTTTTTCCTGAATCACTTGAGAATGAGTTGAAGACACCATGCTCTTCTTCCCCTTATACTTTATAATCTGTATTTCTTAGGAACAAGAATTAACTATTACATAGCTACAGGACAGTTATAAAGATCAAGAAATTTATTGGTGATATACTGTTTTTAATCCGTAGTCCATATTTAAATTGTAGTAATTATCCCACTAATGTCCTTTATCATGTCCCTCCTCATTTCCTCAATTCAAAATTCAAGATCACATGTTACATTTAGCTACCATGTCTTTTTAGTCTCTTATTAGTCTGTAGTAGCTGATCTACCTTTCCATCTCTCTAGGTTATGTCATTTTTGAAGCTACTTATTTTGTAGAATGTCCCTTAATTTGGGTTTGTTTGATGCTTAGATCAGGTTATCCATTTTGGGCAGAAATAGCATAGAGATGTTATTGTGCTCATCTCATTGCATCATGGTGGCAAACACATGATATCAGCTTGTTTAAATACTAGTGATATTAATATTGACCAGTTGCTTAAGGAGGTATCCACTAGCTTTCCACTGTCAAGTTCTTATTTTCCCTTTCTAAGTAATAACTACCTACCTAATTTTTTCAAACTAATAGATAAAAGAGTGGAGATATGTTATATAAATATCCTTCACTGACTAATTTTAGCATCCATTAGCAACAGTCCATTGATGTCTATTGATAGTCTCCCTTCTTTCCCATTTATTCATTTAGTATTTTACCAGTTTGAACTTTTAAAGAATTTTTATTTATTATTTTTAGAGAGAGAGGAAGAGAGAGGCAGAGAGGGAGGGAGATATCAATGTATGGTTGCCTTTCACCTACCTCCAGCTAAGGACCTGGCTTTTAGTTTGAACTTTTTATCCTTTTTCTATCCTGTGAAATATGACCTATGACTCTTAATATTTATTTTAGCATTTAAATTGTCAAATTTTTTCAGCGGTGGGAGCTCCTATGTTCTTTTGTTTGGTATGTCCTCATTATTTTCTCAATACTTCCTTACTTTCTGGCATAGCAAGTTTTCTAGAGTCATCTTACAGGTTTTTTTTTTTTTGGTCCCAGAATTAGAATTAGAATTAGTCTTTTCTCCAAAAAGCCATGTTTTGTTTTGTTTTTTAATGGAAAATAATAATTGATAAACCAAGGTCTGTATACTGGGTGTGCTCATGGTTTCTTGTATGCCATAATTTATCATTTCTGTTCAATTTTTATTTTCCTCTCTCAAAAAGTATTTGAGATATCTGGTCTAAAAAAATGTGTAGCTATGATAAAAAAAAAAACTTAAAATACAGAAATTATGATGTCAAAAGGAAGGATTATATGGTAAGATAAAGCCAGGATGAATAACAGAATGTATCTGCTTTTAAAAGTAAGAAATGAATTGGGGAAAGATGTATGTGTCATGGATTTTAGAAAATAATATTTCTTTGAATGGTTAACTTTAATACCTTTAAAAAATAGAGTCATTATTTTGGGAATGATTTCAGAAAATGATAGTAAATTCTGTTATTTCAACTATTTTAGATCAGTACATTATTTTTGGAACTGAAGATGGTATTTACACATTGAATCTCAATGAACTACATGAGGCAACAATGGAACAGGTAATTCAGGAGTTTTAACCCAAGACATTAGTTTGGATAAATTGAGTAAAAGAAATATCTTAATTTTAAATCAATTTATGTGGGGTCAGTTTTAATTTACGATTTAAACATTAAAAGAATAAAATTGTTCATTTTGCATGTTCATATTTAAAGCTTTTTTCTGTAAGGTTTTGGTAATTTACTAAAAAATAAAAAATAGTAATTTCAGACTGTTGGAATTTGGAGGTTAAGAGAGAAGGAATGAAAATTGGAGAATTTTAATTATCTTTTTTTTTAATAGTTATTTCCGAGGAAGTGTACTTGGCTCTATGTTATCAATAATACTTTAATGTCTTTATCAGGTATGTATATAATGAAAATAATGTGAAAAATAAATCATTTAAAAATGTTATTGTTCTGGGTAACTATGATCTAATATAATAACTTTAAACTTGCACATATTTTTTTGCCAACTTGGAATGGAAAGAAATCTTAAGAAAGGACCCTGTCTTCAGTTAGGTTCACTACTCAAATCTGCACAGGATCTCAACACCTGAGGAGTATCACAGTGATTGTCACCTGAGGCCATGCCCTTTCACTTGTTGCCTCCATTGTCACTATTTTTTTGCCTTCTGTTGAGAAGTAACAGTTGGAAGGAAAGAATCTAGCTTCTTTCTCAGTTATCTTGAGCAAGTCACCCTCTCTTAGCCTCAGTTCTGCTAATGGTGATTGTAAAAGAATGATGGTAACAATAGCCTCAGAGGTTGCTTTGAGGGTGGAATGAGATGATACCCAGAATGCTTGGTGAACTGTGAAGGCCTCTACAGATAATTTCCTGGTAGAATTCATGTTATTCTGGACCACATAATTATCTTGGCCCTATGATTTGAAAGTCTTATAAAGAAGCAGGTTCCAGAGCAGCCTATTCTAATATTGTTTTTGTATTTATCTTTTTTTTGGTTGCTGTTGGTGGTAGGTTAGTGGGTGGTATTTTAGGCTTTTTTTAAAAATTCTTACCAGATCTTTTTTTCTTTATTTTTACATTTTAGATTTAAGTAGCTGCCTAGAGATTTGCTGCTTGCTTTCATTCTGATAGTGGAGTACAGATAATTATTTCTGCCTGCTCCTTAACTTAATACTAATGTTATTAACTATTAAAATAGTACTCACCCCTTTCTCTGCTTTGAATAATTAAATATTTTAGTAATTAAAATTTTTGTTTTTATTCTTCGGTTTGATACTCTCTCCTGCTCTGTGTCTAGATTACATGAGGATTATAATTGTGCTCTGTTTACTGTACTATCCGGCTTCTCAATATTAATGTGTACCTTTCAGCTCCTTATGCTTTATAGTGTCATTACTGATAGACATTCTTAGTCCTTGATAAGTAGATCATTATGAACTGTGGCCTAATGTAAGAAATGTTATTTTCATAATTTTAAGTGTGCATGTGACCAGTTTTTTAAGGAATTCTTCCACTCACCAGTACCTAATTAGAGATTCTTTAGGAATTTATATTTGAGCTAATGACACTATTTACAAAGAGCATATTATTTGTGCACAAATGGCTTCTGAAAATTGCGGACCCTCAAAGAGTATTTAATTTCTGATTGAATTATGTTTCCCCAAAATTTTATTTACTTTTGTTTAGCAAAATATTAATTTATTATTATGAAAATAAACTTAAGCCCAATTCTGTTTCACTTAACAATTCTGTATTGTATACATATAAGATCACTTACCTCTAACATTTATTGCTTTTAGTTCCATCTTTGGGAGTAAAGACCACACAGAGTACATCTTAAATATCTATAAAATATCTAAGGAAAATAGAGAAAAGTTTGCCTGTAAATCAGGTCTTTCCATATTCTAGTTAAAATAATAAAACTGAATAAGGGGAAATTGCAGGGCTTACTAGGAGAAAATATTGTTCTGCTTAAGGATCTGCACTTGTGTGGATGCGCACACATACATGTACTTCTGTGTTTAGCTGGCCATATAGCTGTGTGAATATAGGTAAGGGAGAAAGGAAAGGTGGCATGTTAGGCAGAATGTCTGCATTCTGAAAATCTGCAGAGAATTTTGTTGAGAATTAAACCGGCTCTTTATCACGCATGTTGTGCACCTGCTCTTGCATTCGCTCTGTCTGTTTCCCTCTTCCCTTCGCTTCTCTTCACCTCTTGTCTTCTCCTCTTCTCTCTTCTCTCCTCTCTCCTCTCTCTCTGTGTTGTTATAGTACCACACCATGTATAACAAGGAATGAGAAGATGTTAACCACATGTCCCCATGCTTAAGACAGCTGTGGTTTTGATTATATGGCAATAATCCTGTTATTTCCTGTTACTTTCATATAATAATTGCTGTTATCCTTGCTTTATGGCATATAATGTTAGTTTGCTT
>PVIW01000794.1:35285-394743 GCA_004026585.1 Noctilio leporinus
CTCCCCGCCTCTGCCCCTTTCTCTCATTCTAAAAATCAATGAATATATCCTTGGGTGAGGACTAAAATATGTTACAATCAGTTTAGGCCAAGGTATTTTGATAAATTGTTAATAAGATCTATTTTAGAAAATAGCATAATAGTGTTTTATAGAATTTTTATGTTATACTAAAATAATCACATGTATATTATTGTTAGTCAATTTATTGTACAGCAGTGTTTAACAATTTCTGTTTCTATGCTGACTTCATTAAGGGTTATGTATTTTCTAACCAAATCATCTGTTAGTCAGAATATACCTAATTTGTGTATTAAGGACGACAGTTGCCTACTTTCTTAAAATTCATTTTACCTATTTCAAAATAGTATTAACTAGGATTTTTATTTGTTTTTTTGTTTGTATACGTTTTTCTATATTGCTTGGCTTTTTGAACATTTCTGGACTCCTCATTTTAGAAGGTAATTATGTTTTCTTTTGCTTGAAAATTATATTTTTCTGCTGTAAATGGTTCTAATAAAAATAACATGTTTCTCTTTTATAGGAAAATCCTTTCAGCTCTATTCTCATAATCTAATAGCTTTGTTTGAACAAGCCAAAAAACCAGGATTAGCTGCTCATATTCAAACTCATAGGTTTCCAGACCGAATACTACCAAGGTACAAAATATTTTAATTATTCTGGGAAGACAGCAGTTAGTATTTATTTTTGAAATAGACATTATTTGTGCTCTAAAATACTTTGTGTTGCCCTGGCCAATATGGCTTAGTTGGTTGAAGCATCATCTTGCAAATCAAAAGGTTGTGAGTTCAATCCCCAGTCAGGGCACATGCCTAGGTTGCGGGTTTGATCCCTGGTTGGGGCATGTGTTGGAGGCAACCAATCCACGTTTCTTTCTTTCTCTTTCTCTCCCTATCTCTTTCTCCCCCTCTCTCCCTTTCCTTCCCTCCCTTGCTTCCTCTTTTCCTCTCTCCCTTTCCTCCCTGTCTCCCTTCTGCCCTCCCTCTCCTTTCCCCTTTCCCCTTCTCCCTGCTTCTCTTTCTCTTTCTCTCTTTCCTCTCTAGAAACAATGAAAAATGTCCTCAGGTGAGGATTTTTTTTAAACTTTGTCTTCATTTTGAAAGATAGTGTATACACTAAAGTAAATGTCATCTAAAATTTGAAAGATCAGTGTTTCCATGAAATCATCTGTAAGTTTTTAGTGTTCATTATTTTATTTTAAATTTTAAATTACAGTTTACTTTCAATATTATTTTGTATTGGTTTCAGGTATACAGTATAGTGGCTAGACAATCCATATACTTTATAACATGTTCCCCCTCAATATTTCCACTACTCACGTGGCACTATACATAGTTATCACATTATTGTCTATTGGCTGTTTTGTAACTACCAATCCTGTACTTCTTTTTTTGTTTTTTTTTTAAGATTTTTTTATTTCATTATTTCTAGAAAGAGGGGAAGGGAGAGAGGCAGGGAAGGAGAGAGACGTCAATGTATGGTTGCCTTTCACCTGACTCCAGCCACAGATCTGACTGGAGACCTGGTTTGCAACCTTGTTATGTGCCCTGGCTGGGGAATCAAACCTGCGACCTTTGGGTTCGCAGGCCAGCCCCTTACCCACTGTGCTACCAGCCAGGGCAATCCTGTACTTCTTAATCATTTCATCTCTTATACCCAGTTCCTCAACTCTCTTCCCTTCTGGCATTCTCCAGTCTACTCTCTACATCTGTAAATCTGTGTTTCTATAGAAGTTTTATGCAAGAGTGGACCTGCCCCCCCCCCAAAAAAAAACCCCCAAATTTATTTATTTTTAAACTGTGTATTTATTCTAACATGTTTAAACTTCACTCACCTTTAAAGTACTCTCCATTTAATGCAATATATCTATTGAGACATTTTTCCACAGCTCAAAACTTTTTGAACTCATCAGTACTGATGCATTTTAGTGCTTCTGCATTTTTTTATTTCACCTCTTCCATATCAGCAAAACGTTTCCCTTTGAGGACTTTTTCAGAGAGGAAACAAACAGAAAAATGTCTCTTGGGGGTAAGATCAGATGAATAGGAAGAGTTGGGCACTTGGGGTCATGCCATTTGGTCAAAAACTGCTGAACACTCTGCACAGTGTGGGCAGGTGCACTCATAAATCACCCATCATGAAGTGGGCAAATGCATTGAAAGATTCTTCAGATAAAATCCACTGAAGCCAAATGTAGCTTCTCACAACAATTCCAGCTGGTGCACTGATACAGATGGGTTCCTAGAAAGAACACTCATAGCAGGGGAAGCCTGCACTACAGGGGCTCACTCTTCAGAAGGCAATTGTACTTTTTGCCCCCCTGCCCTCCCTTTATAGTACAGAAGAGTCCCAGGGCCTGCCTCAGGCCTGTAAAATTATACTTAAGGTGTCAAGAGTCCAAGACAGTTTTTTTAGAGCTCCTTGACTGGTTCTTATGCAACTCATTCACAGATCACTATTTGGAAACCATTGCAGTAGACTATATTTACATTGTCTTATGTTTTCAGAAAGTTTGCTTTAACTACCAAGATTCCTGATACAAAAGGCTGCCACAAATGTTGCATAGGTAAGTAAATGCAATTTTTCAAACTGATGGTTAGAGCTTTTAATATATTAAAGTTATCTGAAGAGACTTATAGTATCAAAGAGGAAGGAATGTAGGCTTTAAATTTTTTTAGTAAGGTCTTAATGAGACATTGAGGGATATGGCATAAAAATGCTTGGACACAATAGTCCTAATGCTTTCTTGGAGCCTGGTGTTCCTCAAGTTTTTTAACCCTAGTCCCTGAGAATAGATTTCTGTTAATATTCTACTTTGATTTATTTAACATTTACTGTAGTGCTTTATGAACATTATTATTGCTGGAATTTAGCCAACTATGAAGTCAAGAAAATAGTCCATACATGAATACCATCACTTCTGATTCTGATTACACATTTGGGGCTTCCCAAAATCTCCAAAAATTGTTAACTGCCGCAAAATTGCCTATAGTCGTATGCTTAGTCCTAAGTCAAGGATTGAGAACCTCTGGTCTTCCAAGTTCAGTCTGGTCATAAAATAATTGCTTAAATATTAGACACTTAAGGAAAAGAGGAGTGGAGTTACAGCCCCATTAGAATTTTTAGGAGACTTTTGTGAAGAGAAAAAAGATCTAAAAAATGACAACCAGGGAATAGAAAAGGTGAGCTCACAGAGCATGGTAGCTTAGTAACTAGTCCTACAAAAAACAAAGAAGATAGGATTTGAGAGAGGCAGAGAGGGAGAGAGACATCAATGTATGGTTGCGTTTCACCTGCCTCCAGCCACAGACCTGACTGGAGACCTGGTTTGCAACCTGGTTATGTGCCCTGGCTGGGGAATCGAACCTGCGACCTTTGGGTTCGCAGGCCGGTGCCTTATCCACTGTGCTACCAGCCAGGGCTAAAATAGTTATTTTCACCTTGTTTTAAGTACAAAGTTGTAAACGAGACCAAAAATAAAATCATAAATTTCATTTGCCTCCTAGACCTTATCTGCGTTCTTTTTGTCAGTTACTTAAGAAGCAGCTCTTTTAGATTGCATACTAGTTTAGGTGTTCTATTGCTTAAAATACTGCTTTTGTAAAAAATTTTATGTTTAAGGACATAGTATGTTAAAGATGTTTAGAAGTAAATGTATGTAATTTTTTTTTTAAATTGTATTGTTGTTGTATTACATCCATCCCCTTTTTGCTCCCCTCTGGCCACCCCCCACCCACCCTAATTTTAAATTGAGTTAAAAAAGTAAAAAGAAAGGGTAACAAAGCCAGTAAAAACTCTACCCACTCTTATTATCCTACTGAATAGAAACATTTTCTCTTTATCAGCTAAATAATTGCTTCAGATAGTTTTCCTTTCATCCACAGAAGGCCACATTTCCTTGCCCCCCCCACCCCATGTATATTATTAGCATTGCCTTTATAAAGAAAGATGAGTTAGCTTTTAGGTGAGTCTAGCTTTTAACTAAAATCATTAGGTTTTTAAAAAATATCTTAATTTTTTCAATTACGATTTATATTCAGTATTATTTTTGTATTAGATTCAGGTGTACAGCATAGTTAGACATAAACCAATTATGTTTTCATATAAAGCTGTTCAGTGTTTTAGGTATGTCTGTTCTGCTTCTTTCCAGTCAGAAACCCTTACACAGGACATAAATACCTCTGTGGAGCTTTACAGTCTGGAATTGTTTTACTTCAGTGGTATGAGCCAATGCAGAAATTCATGTTGATAAAGGTATATTTATTACATTTTTCTTCTTTAGAAAACACTAGTGTGCAAGTGAAGTTTAAATTTTAAGATTTCATTGCTATATTATGTAGTGTTGGCATGGTTATAGGTATTTATGGCTAAGTCTTTACTTGATTTAGTAGTTTTTTCATTATTAAGATTTCCTCTTCATGTTAATAAACTTTCAGAAGCATCACAACCGAATGTGGCCAGTTCTCTAAAACATATTTTTTTATAGGTTTTTATGATCATTTTCGGAATTAGATTGGTCAAGAAGATGAAAAAGCCTTTCCATTGATTTTATTCAACAGTGTGAATAGAGATTGCTTTACAATTATACGTCTCTTATTTATTTTTTACAGCACTTTGATTTTCCTCTGCCAAGTCCTTTGAATGTTTTTGAAATGCTGGTAATACCTGAACAGGAATACCCTATGGTCTGTGTAGCTATTAGCAAGGGCACAGAATCAAATCAGGTAGTTCATTTTGAGACAATCAATTTGAATTCTGCATCTTCATGGTTTACAGAAATTGGTGCCGGTAAGTGTTTTTTATCTTACGTTAAAATATTCATGCTTTTGCACATGAAAGAAGCAGAGTGCTTTCAACCAATGTAGGATCAGTCTAAATACTCAGATCATATCTTTCCAAGTAAACCCTGAGGGTCATGTACATACAGTTTATGATATCTCTTTGCATAAGGCAATTTGATAGAAATTATTTACCAGATAAATTTTTAATGATTTAATTTTTCTAAAATACAAGGCTAAGAAAAGTAGGTTTGTAGTTTTGAGTGCTTGAAACAGAGTTTATTCAATTATTACTATTTATTTGTATTTTTTCTTTTTTTAACTTTTATATTTTATTATAAAATGTTAGGAATCTAAGCAGAATAAAGACTTCAGTAGCTAGCACAGTGATGCATAGAACCAGTATACATTGATATCTTCATGGGTACACAAATTAGCATGGAATTAAACCAAACTGGATTGCTAAATCAAATAATTTTGTTTTAAAACTGCAAGTTTCTCATATTGATAAAAAATTTTAAATATATTTTTAATTCATTTGTTATCTATATTAATTTGTATTTTTTTTATCCAAATCACTGTAAGCCTACTTTTGCCCACCCCTGTACTTTTCAAATTTTATCAGCTTCTCAAGGAAAGAGGTTTACTTTTTCTTCTATCCCTTTTTTCTTCAACAATTCTTAGAATCATTGAATTCAAGTGCTTTTAATGTCTGGCCTCTAAGCTTTACCATTTAAAGATACAGGGACATATTTCTCACACTTTCTGAGAATGGTTTATTAACAGGATTTTATCAAACGTGTCTTCATAAAAGGTTGGGAAGTTTATTTTCAAATTTTAAAATTGGAACACATCAATCAATTGATTTTAAAATCTACATAGTAAGTAAAATGAAGGGGGTATTGTTATTTTAAATGAAGGTGATAACCCTGGGTTTATGAAGACATTTTTGCATAAAAGGTCAAGCAAGCTACAGTTATAGCTATTTCATTACTGACTAACTTGTAAAGAAGTCTATTACAAGTATCCTAAGTTTGATGTTTCTTATTACGTATCTTTAGCTTTGGTTATTTATAGGCTAAATTAGAAGAACTATTTATACAGTTCAGCTTTTGAAGTTAGAAACACTAATGTCACTTTCAGAATAAGAATCGGTATGAACTAGTGGTATCCTGGTAAATATTTAACAACTGGCTCTTGTGGTGCAGAGAAGCCTGGTTTGTAGCAGTTGCCTATTTCTGTGGTATAACACTCCTGCCATGTCAGCTTCAGACCACCAACCTGATGTCATGTGGCTCACAAAATTCCTGAAAATTTAAGAACCCAATATAAGCCAGTTATAGCATGCACTGCACAGTGTCACTCTCTTTATGGACCAAGTCATAATATCCCGTAGAATAGAATGGGAATGTATTCTGTTCCCTCCCACCTTCACCTGTGCCCCACACTTTTTTTAATTTATTGTTTGATACTTTTGGTTGAGTTAGATACATATTCTCCTAGCATAGCTTAACCAAAGGGCACAAATGATATTTGTTTTAATATCATGACACATAAGTATCCCATATAAAAATATGTTTTTATTATGTAGTTACTGCCAAAAAGAAGAATTTTATATATATAGATCAGTTTATTTAAAAACCAAAATCATTTTTGGCATATGGTCCTACCTTCTTTTTGCTGGTTAGTATGTAATAATAGTATAGAGCAAGTCATTTCATACAGTTATCTAATGTATGCTTGCAGCTTTCTTCTGTATGATGTATGAGGGGGGTCCTCCAAAAAAGCGTAACTCTTCTAGGGGGCAGTCACCTTGTAGTACAATCTTACCCTGCTAGGAGTGTTCTAGGAACCCATCAGTACCAGTATACCTGCTGGTATTGTTGTGAGAGGCTCTGTTCGGCATCAGTGGATTTTTTTGAAGACGTAACACATTTGCCCATTTCATGAAGAGCAATTTTATCAGCATACCTGCCCGCACCACGCTGTGTTGAGCGGTTTTTGACCAAAAATGGCGTAACCCCTCTGCTCTGCCCTCCCTATTCACCTGACCTTGTCCTAAGTGACTTACTTTTTTTTGTTTCCCCAATGAAAAAAGTCCTTGAAGGGAAATATTTTGCCAGTGGGGTAGATGTGAAACAAAAATGGCAGAAGCACTAAAAGGCATCAAAAACAGTTTAGAAACTGTTTTGAGCAGTGGAGAAAATGTCTCAGTAGGTGTATTGCATCAGATGGAGAGTACTTTGAAGGTGACTGAAGTTTAAACATGTAAGAATAATACAATTTTTTATAAATAAATTCCAGTTTTGCCCCCCCCCCTTTATATTAGGCTAAACATTCAGAGTCCTCTTATGAAATTTGGGATGAGGGGTCTTAAGGGGTTTTTTCCTTGTTTGTTTTTTAGTGCCTGTACTATTGTACCAATTTAGAACATTTTCTAGGCTAAAATGAATGCAAAACCAAAATTACTTCCTAAGGAGAGCCAGGACTCCGAGGGTGATCATCCAGATCACCCTCAGGTTGAGGCTGTCCTTAGTGGGTGTCTCCATTTTCACAAGTGATTGTTAATCTACCTCCCATCTGTGTCACTGTTGAGCATCCCTCCCCCACCACCACCAAGAGTGGGCAACAGCTGTAACAGTTAAAATGAACTATTCTAAGCATATCGTCAGCACCCCATAAATATTTGTTAAATAAAGGCATGAACATAGATTTACTGAGAACAACTATTTTTTGAGTGTTGCCCAAGGGACCAACAGTTTATAACTTCTATTGACCTGAATTCTTCACTACGTATGAGCTTTGGAAGGTCCAAAATAATGTATAAAACTTTGTATTTATGTTCAGATGTGCAGTTTTTAAGGGAACAGACCCATGGAATTCCAAAGAAATGCTGTTAAGAATGACTCCTCTAAATGATCTGAAATCTTTTCTCAGGTTTAGCTAGACCATTCAGACAATCTGAATACCCAAAAGTAATTGTTTTGCCAAAAACATTTTGCAGAAATGTCATCATACACATATACACACAAACATGCCATTATATCTACCAACAGATGTTCAAAGAAGCAGCTCTGCAAATATCAGCAAAGTGATGAAAGTTGCTTCCTGCAAAGATAATTGTTGACAGAATTGTTCATTATATTACTCAGTGTCCTCTTCAAAAAGGAGCTCCTGCCTATACATACACACACACACCCCAACACCAGGAAATTTTCTCTCTGACTACAGTTTTATTACTTTTTTTTTTTTTTTTTTTTGCTTTTACTCAGTTACTAACTTGTTTTTATTGCAAGAATGCTGATTCACCTGACATTGTTTCCCTCTTCCCATTGGTTACTATAAAATGCAGAGTAAAAGTTAGGCATTTTATAGCATGCATCTTACTTTTCTGTATTTACGCTTTGCTTCATTTTATTTTTGTAATTCATCTTTTTTAGAACTAGCTAAGGTGTTAATTAACTGTAATATTGAGCTTTTCTCAGGTCATTTAGCCATGCTTGGAACTTAATGTTTGTTCTCCTGAGGTGACCTACCTAAAGTTTTTGAAAAAATACTGTATCATTACAAAATATAGTTTCTGTGTTAAATTTCAAAGATTAGTTTTAAATCACAGAAAAGGTCAGAATTTGTATGTTTTCTAAGCTGTAGCTTTTGAAGCATGTTGTATAACTGTGACCTTGTTTTTTTCTCCCCAAGGCAGCCAACAGTTAGATTCCATTCATGTAACACAGTTGGAGAGAGATACCGTTTTAGTATGTTTAGATAGTAAGTACTATTTTAAAGATTTATTCTGAATTTACTACTTGATACAACAAATCTTTTTTGTGGAAGTGATTCTATTACACTATAATTCAACATTTTCATTTTTTTTCAGCTTAAGTGGCCTTGTTTTATTGATGGAAAACCTAAATTGGCTACAGATATAGTAAATAGTAATTAATTGAACTGTTTATCATTAGTATTTTCTATGACTTTCTTTGTTGGGCCTACTTGGAAACATTATAAAAGAACATTTTGTCATAACCTTGGGGTACAACGCTATATGAAACTATTCTGTATAAAATTCAATGTAAAACTAGAAAAATTTTTTCATACCTCATAATGAAAAAGTGGATGGTATATAGTCAAATGCCACTTAATGGGGATACTCAGTCTAAGAAATGCATTTTGTTGTTAGGCAGTTTTGTCATTGTAGGAATATCATTAAGAGTGTACTTAGACAAACCTAGGTGGTATAGCCTACTACACACCCAGGTTGTATGATATAGCCTATTGCTCCTAGGCTATAACTCTGTATAGTTTTCTGTACAGCCTGATACTAAGTCAAACATAAGAGAAAATGCTCCAGTCAAGAGATGCTATAAACATTAAAGCCCTGGCTGGTGGCTCAGTGGATAAGGCACCAGCTTGCAAACCCAGAGGTTGCTGGTTCAATTCCCAATCAGGGCACATAATCAGGTTGCAAACCAGGTCTCCAGCCAGGTCTGTAGCTGGAGGCAGGTGAAAGGCACATTGATGCTTCTCTTCCTTTTTTCCTCCCTCCCTGCCCTTCTCTCTAAAAATAATGAATAAAATCTTAAAAAAAAACAACACTGGATGTATGTGGCTGCTGCCAGCATTGCATAGCATGCTGTTCTACAGAAAACAGTTTCTTTTTAAGTAGAAAGAGTACATTAAAATAACTATAAAAAGTAACATAGTATTTCATATCATTGTCAAGTATTATGTACTATATATATATATAATTGCATGTGCTGTACTTCTATATGACTGGCAGCACAGTAGATTTGTTTACACCACCATCACCATAAACATGTAATATGTTGCACTACAATGTTATGAATGCTGCAGCTCTAGCAAATAGAAGATTTTCAGTTCCATTATAATCTTCTAGGACCACAATATGTAAGTGGTCCATTGTTGACTAAATCGTCATTATGCAGCCCATAACTATGGTCACTTAGAGTCATATAATATGACTTTTAGAATCATCTCAGTGAGATTTTAATATAGATAATTTCATATCTTGATCTGCTAATTGTGATTCTTTTGATGTAGGAAGAGTTATTGATAGAATTGTGTAGTACTGTAATCAGAGAAACAGAAAACCGTTAACAGATATTAGTTCAATTTCTCAGACAAATCCACCTTATTCTTATGCCATGAAATCCTGTAGGATGAAATTCACCTAGATTTGGAAGTATACTTACTTGAAACTTGGCAGTATTTGTTATGTTTGATCCATTCCAAAGTTTATTAAATTATTGAATCTGCCCATAAGGGGTTCAGTGTTATTTTTAAAATTTGGAATTTGCCTATGTTTCTGTCCTAATTTCTCTTCTCTGAAGAGTACCTTAGTGTATTTACCTTATAGAATCATAAATATCATCTAATATTAGAGATAAGTAACCCAAAACTCAAAGTGTTTCATTTACCCATCATTTCTTTTTTAAGTACTTTGATTCTTTGAATACTGAAAAGATTGAAGTGTTATTCCATTACATTTCAGTCAATTTGATAAATTCTTTTTTTACCCAAACAAAATAGAAAGTTCTATACTAGTTGAAAGGTGTGGATAATCAAAGCCCTGGCTGGTAGCACAGTGGATAAGGTGCCGGCCCACGCGCAAACCCAAAGGTTGCAGGTTCGATTCCCCAGCCAGGGCACATAACAAGGTTGCAAACCAGGTCTCCAGTCAGGTCTGTGGCTGGAGGCAGGTGAAACGCAACCATACATTGATGTCTCTCTCCCTCTCTGCCTCTCTCCCTTCCCCTCTTTCTAAAAATAATGAAATAAAATCTTTAAAAAAAAAAAAGGTGTGGATAATCAGATAACCTAATAATCAGAATTTAATTTTAATAATGTTGAACCTTTAATGTTAAATTCTTAATATTTTCTGACACATCTAAGGAAAAGAAATTGTGCTTAGTTTCATTTTGTTCATTTATGTCTTTTATTTTTAAAAATGTTTTTAAGCCATTTTCCGATTATTCAAGATAAATGAATAGTTGACTTTCTTGATGTTTTTTTAAGGCTCAGTGTAAGACTTAAAAATTAAAAATTAAGCAAGTGCCAACTATGCAATATAAATTAGTTTTAGTATATAGGAAATAAGATTGAAATCACAAATCACATTAGGTAGACAAGAAAACAATACAGAGAAAGTATCTTCCAGGTCAAAGCTAAGATGGTTAAATTAAAAAACAAATAGATGAAAGGGAAATAAAATTATGTCTGGTCCCCACGTCAGGGTTTACTTATAAAGAAATTGTGATCCTCGAGAATACCACGTATTCCTCCATTGTTACATCGATACTAAAGAATGACTACAGATAAATTTGTTACGTGTTACATAATTTATATTTTAAAAATGCCTTCTGCTAAATATATTTAGGCACCAAGGTACCACTTTTAAAGAAACACTTTTTTTTTTTTTAATTAGAATCTAAGCGTTCAATATATACTATATAAAAAATTAAAAGTAGCAGAATCGCCATTTACCAAAGAAGGTACTCTTATATTATAAAGCATATTAGTGGTAATTTCCCACTTGGTATGCATGAATCAGTATAAATAGTTGAACTTCATTAAGAACGTTGTTCTATGT
The DNA here is from genome assembly GCA_004026585.1 of Noctilio leporinus. Lineage (NCBI taxonomy): Eukaryota > Metazoa > Chordata > Mammalia > Chiroptera > Noctilionidae > Noctilio > Noctilio leporinus. The sequence goes on from PVIW01000794.1 coordinate 46,692, forward strand.
GTATGTAAAATCCACATGTCAAGTTAAATTTATTTTAACAGATTTGGATTTCCAGTCTTGACTTGTTTTTGTTTGTTTTTAAGAATTTGTAAAAATTGTAAATCTACAAGGAAAACTAAAGTCAAGTAAGAAACTGGCCTCTGAGCTAACTTTTGATTTTCGCATTGAGTCTGTAGGTAAGTCTTTTGTTAAAAAAAAATAATGCTATTAGAATACTTGATTTTCTTTTCATTCTGCACCTAGGGTTCTCTAGTCCATCACTGTCTCATAGAAGTTTCTGTTATCAACCATATCTGTTAAGTACTTGAAACATGGCTAGAGCTACATTTTCATGTTAATTTTAATTCGTTTAAATTTTAATGTAAATAGCCACATATGGCTAGTTGCTATTCTATTGGGTGGTGTATATGTAGATGATAATAGCTTTTAATGTTTTCTAAATATTAAAAAATTGAAATAATTTTTTTAAGTTTCTGTTGATTGGCCCCCTGAATTGCCTCAGGTGAATTATACCTCTGTCAGTTCTTTCTAAATCATGAAGGTATTTGTGTGATTAAAAAAATGGTATTAAACATGCTGGAATTCTTTGTCATGTAAGATTCTGCTTGGTGTTGGTTGATGGATACTATTTTTTAGGTCTATTTTTATATTAATAACTTTTCCACAAGACTTGTGAACTAATATACCATTTTAATTTGCTTCCTTGTCAGTGTTTTACTCTAATACTCATTTTTGGTTTTATGATAAAAATTCTTCATTGATTATATGTTAGTATTTTCCCTAGGTACGATAGAACTTATAACCCTGGCTGGTGGCACAGTGGATAAGCACCAGCCTGCAAACCCAAAGGTCACTGGTTCAATTCCCAGCCAGGGCATGTAACCAGGTTGCAAGCCAGGTATCCAGGCAGGTCTGTAGCTGGAGGCAGGTGAAAGGCAACCATACATTGATGTCTCTCTCACTCTCTGTCTCTCTCCCTTCCACTCTCTCTCAAAATAATAAAATTTTTTAAAAATTAATAAAAATTAAAAAAAAAAAAGAACTTATGAAAAAAATACTGTGACTAGAAATGCTGAACAATTCGTGATGTGATTCCATGATAAGTCAAAAATAGTTAAAGGTGGCAGTTTTTATTTGAGCCTTAAAATAGATATGTATTTTATAATTGAATTTATTTATTTATTTATTTATTTATTTATTTATTTATTTAGCTTCACCCATAGATAAGTCCATTGACCCTTGAGAGAGAAGAAGTGGGTGGGGGAAAGGGAAACACATGAATGTGAGAGAGAACCACCTATTATTGGCTTGCCTCCCAGGCATGCCTTGACTGGGAATCAAACCTCACAGCCTGTTGGGTGTATGCTCCAACCGAGTCATCCAGCCAGGGCAAATATGTATGTACTTTTAAATATGGATTTCTTATTAATTAGAAAGGTTTTTTAAAAAATTAATGGTTTCTCAACTGGAATTTTTCCCTCTGTTTATCATACCTAAATATAATTTGTTTATGATTAAAAAATCTTAATCTGTTGAAGCAGAAAGCCTAAACTTTCTGTAAATGTCAAGACAAAGTGAATTTTAAAACTAGAGTCTTCCTCTACTTCTTAATGTCCTAGACATTTCATGCCAATTTTTAAGATTTAATATTTACAGTATCTATCCTGGAGATCTTTATAGTTCCTCTTTATTTTTTTAAAGATTTCGTTTATTATTTTTAGAGAGAGGGGGAGAGAGGGAGAGGCAGAGAGGGTAAGAGACATCAATGTATGGTTGCCTTTCACCTGCCTCCAGCTATGGACCTAGCTGGGGACCTGGCTTGCAACCTGATTATGTGCCCTGGCTGGGAATTGAACCAGCAACCTTTGGATTCGCAGGCTGGCACCTTATCCATTGTGCCATCAGCCAGGGAGTTCCCCTTCATTTTAACTGAAATACACTGTTATCTCAACTTTTCATATGTGTCAAAACTTCCAAGGAATTTTAATTGTTACACAAAAGTTTATTCCCCCTAAACTACCATTTCTTCTTGCCAGTGAGCCTTGGAATAATTAATTACATGAATCCTCCTGGGTAAAAAAAGAATCCCTTTAAGTCAACTTTAAAAATAAACCAGCAACTGGGTTTTATGTTTGTCAGTTAGTGAAACTTGTGTGTTTTGTTATTGTGAAATAGTTTTTTTGTTTGTTTTGTTTTGTTTTTTAAAGATTTTATTCATCATTTTTAGAGAGAAGGGCAGAGAGGGAGGAAGAAAAGGAGGGCAACTTCAGTGTATGGTTGCCTTTCACCTGCCTCCAGCTGGGGACCCGGCTGGAGACCAGGCTTGCAACCTGGTTATGTACCCTGACTGGGGATCAAACCAGCAACTTTTGGGTTTGCAAGCTGGTGCCAATCCACTGAGCCACCAGCCAGGGCGAAATAGTTTTATTTTTATTGAAGAAAATTGTTTCCAAGATATTCTTATATTAACTTTTTACAGAGTCAGTATTCTAGTAAAAAATACAGTGAATTTCAATCACTTTCTCCCATCACTGTTATTAGTATAAGGAATATGGCTAATTTTCAACAGACAAATGTGTTTTCTCCCTTCTTCATGCACCTTGATAACTCCAGCCAGTAAGGGCCCTACTGCTTCCTCCAATTGGAGCACCTGCCCATTCTATTTTTGAACCACTAGGTGACCCCATATGGGTTCCTCATTGAGCCCAGACCTGTGATTGGCGCCATGCAGTACAGAGATGGACAAGGCATGCCATAATGATGGCCATACTGTGGGGTCATGGTCATTCCTGAACTTAAGGCTCTCAGGAAGGTGGACAAGCTTGGCTCTAATCTGTGAACCTACATGTGGCAGTGGGGCCTGCAATGGCCAGAGCAAAGGCCCAGGATGCTCCAGGGGCCTAAGGAAGTTGGAGCTAGAGACCATAGCAGTGAGTGCTGTAACTGAGAGCACCTTCCAAATAAGAATTGGCTCAAAGATTATACAGTGTGAGGTTAAATTTTGGATTAAGTAATTTTGTGATAGGGAAAATGTGAACATAAATACTAGGTGTTTCCTTAATAGCTACTTCTAATTTCAAATAACAGTACTTAAATAATGATGTTTTTATTCAAATATCCTATTATATATATTTAATATTTTATTCACCTAAGATAGTATATAAAAGAAAAATTAACATACTGATATCAGCTCATCAAAAATTAGCCCATGTTTCTTCGTAAGTTATATCAATGTCTAATCACTATGTTGTGCAACTGAAACTAACATAGTATTATGTGTCAACCATAATTGAAAAAATAAAAGATTATTTTAAAAAAATTATCTCATGTTTAAAGAATGCTTATTATATATATCTCTGAAAATTGCATTACCCTGATCCAATAAATTATTTGAGTTTAGGCATGGCTTACCCACAAAAGAGTGTGGAACTAATGGTCTAGACAGTAGAATTTTGCTTGCGTAGCCTTATACTATAATTTATTGAAAACAGTCAAGGAAACTGTAGTGAATTATCTGTGCTGCATTTTAGTTTCAGTTCTCCCTTATCTTTTTTCCAGTATGCCTTCAAGACAGCGTGTTGGCTTTCTGGAAACATGGAATGCAGGGTAAAAGCTTCAAATCAGATGAGGTAAGACTTCTCAGATTACCTCCAATGATTCCCGCCAAAGATTTAAAATATTGAAATGTTAATTTTATACATTTTTTTCTTTGAAGCCACATTACTATGTTTAACACCTTTAGTGCTGTAAATTGGTAGAGCAAAATTGCCAGTATTTCCTTCAGATGTTAGTTCATTTTTGTATTGTAAAATTCTTCAGTAGCCACAGAAATTTTCAAACATGAGTTTACATAATTTCAGTCTCCAAATTGTAATTTTAAATGTCGTTACTAAGCTTGCTAAACTTTTCTAAATTTAATAAGCCTTTTCCATAATCTAGAAGGATATAACTTTTTTAAAATATTTAAAATTTTAAATTGATATGTATCAAATCATAGGACTAAAGGAAATACAAGAAATTAACTCAGTATATATTTACTGCCAAATACATACAACATACTATTATTATAGCACTGTAAGGCATAGGGAAGTACAGTTATAAATAATTTTTGAACCCTTTTAATATTTGTGTTCCTGGCACTTTACAAATATTAGCCATTTAAGGTTAATAATTCAATGGGGTTAGGGACTGTTCATATTCCCATTTTTATAGGTAGTGATTAAGTAACTTGCCTAGATTTGCATAACCTGAATTTGAAGGGTCTTCGTAAATTACTTGGCTGAAATCATCAGGATACATTTCATGCAGGAGATAAGAGTTTGGGCTCCCACTTTGACAGATAATCCTAATAGTTAAAACAATAATAATAGATACTTCCCATTTGTGTGACTGCCTGTATAATTCTTGCATACTATGGCCTCACAAATATGTGGAGTTATTTAAAAGATTAAGGTCTTTTGTTTCGATTACCTGTAGTTTGGTGGGGTTTTTTTTGTTTTTTATTTGTTTGTTTGTTTAAGATTTTATTTATTATTTTCCAGAGGGAGGGGAAGAGAGAGAAGGAGAGAGGGAAAGAAACATCAATGTATGGTTGCCTTTCACCTGCCTCCAGCTACAGACCTGCCTGGAGAACTGGCTTGCAACCTGGTTATGTGCCCTGGCTGGGAATCAAACTAGTGACCTTTGGGTTTGCAGTCTGGCACCTTATCCACTGTGTCACCAGCCAGGGCTCAAATTACCTGTAGTTTTATCCACACTCTTAGTCATATGTAATTGAGTATTTTAACCTCTTATGAATGAGGAATTAGAAAGCCTCCAGGAGATGACATAAATTTGCTCTCTTGAGTATGTCATTTTACCTAGTTACTAACCCATGTCACTATACATCACCAAGTCCCTGCATTTAATGAAGCCTAGAGCCCTACTTACTGTCATAATATTAATTTTCCTTAAATGCTGCTTTCATTGTATCAGTGCTTTAGTTAGAAATGTATATATATATTTTCACTGTATCAAGTACAAATTTGATTTGCTATTTTTAACTTACCTTGTTTACCTCTTTCTCCTTATGTTCTCACACTTCAGTTTAGGCCTTGCTGTAATGTTAGTAAAGTAATATTTATTAATTCCAGTCCATGATTATTGGAACATTTCTGAACTTGATACACTAAAAATTAACTTGACCTAGTATAGCACCTAATTTATTTTCTGATTCAAGTTTATTAATTCTGTCTTCCCAAGAAGAGTACAAATTCGTTAACAGGCTATTTTTATACTTTTTTTATATCCGCACTATCGTAGTTTGGGTTCCTCCAAAAGCTGACCTTAAGACAAGGACTCAAGTGCAGGTAGTTTTGGGAGTAGATCCCAGAACACAAGTGATGGAGTGAGGAATGTAGTAAGGTGGAGAGGGTCAAAAAGCCAGTGAAGAGCACACTAGTAAACTGGTCTCCGCTATGGGCAACCAGGACTTAATTCTGTACTCACCGCTGAGGAGCAGTGTACAGTGCACCTCAGAATTGACTCATTTGAAGGAGGAGAACCTGGTGCATTTAGAATCTCAGTGCTGTCCATCTTGATTAAGGCTTACCCCTGGAATTGTAAAATCCCTACATTTTGATGTAGTGCCTGTGCCTGGCTGAGTGCCTTCTACAGCTTTGCAGAAGACAGAGCAGAGGACCACAGTTTGCTGATGTAGACACTGGCACATGAGTGTCCACCACAGTTCTGCTGAAATCTGAGCTGTGACATACAGGAAGAGCAGGGGCCCTGCAGCCCAGCAAACCTGTGTTTGGATCTTGGGTCTACCAGTTACCTTATCTTAACTAAGTAGCTTAACATCTTTAAGTCTTGAGGGTTTTTTTCTTTTTCCCCACCAGGAATACAGGAATTATAATACAAAGAGTTTTTCTAGGGAAAGTGTCTGACCCATAATAAATGCTTCATAAATGTTATTTTATTTCCACTAATAGATGGTCAAAAAATACTTCCTGAGATTTATTTCATTTGAGGAATTGAGTCTTATCAGAAATTACTGTTGTTTAATAATTGTTCTATCTGGATGATTTTTAAATTATTAAATAATATGAGCACTAAGGTATTAATAGCTATTTTCTCTCATAGGTTACCCAGGAGATTTCAGATGAAACAAGAGTTTTCCGTTTACTAGGATCAGACAGGTAAATAGTGTGGTTGTTTTGGAGTTTGGTGGTTGTGTTCTTAATTATACAGTTAGACAAAACCCTTAGAGATTTCTCAGCAACTTTATTGAAAGAGAGAATAATGTTTTAAGTAGTTCATTAAGCAACAATCTTTTGTCAGTGTGAGGAGGATCTTGAATCTAGAGATAGTTATACACAGCCAAGACCAAATGTATTAATATAGGCATTTATGCCCCTCGGATCATGACATAATTCAGGCTCCTTTTTCATTTCTACCTGGAATGTTACCTTCTGTTAACTATTACTTTATAAATCCAGCAGAATATGTATGTATCCCCTGGCATCAGCTTTTATATCATAAATTGTTTCTGAGGGCAGTCTAAATTAGGAGCAATTATATGGGTCTCTGATCAAAATAAAAGAGAAATTCTAGAACTGTGCCATCTTATGGAAAAATTTAGTAGTTTTTGTTCCACGAAATCTATATTGTCTACTTCTACAGCTAATAAAAATACCCATTCCTTCCTATTTTCTCAAAAATTGTTTTACTGCAGCAAAATTACCTATAGTTGTATACATTGAGAACCTCTGGTCTTCAGGTTCGGTCTGGTCACAAAATAATTGCTTAAATATTAGACACTTAAGGAAAGGAAGAGTGGAGTTATGACTCCATAAAAATTTTTAGGGGACTTTTGTAAAGAGAAAAAAGATCTTTTGAAAAATGGCAACTAGTTAGTAGAATGAGTAAGCTCACAGAGCTCAGCAGCTTAGTCATCAGTCCTTCAAAAAACATAGAAGAACGAATTTGAGGACCCCCTGGCTAACTACTCTAAAATGGGAGGCTCTTCTCTTCTCCAGGAAGGGCTGACAAAAGAATTTGGGATCATCCAGTGACCCTAGCGCAAATAGCACTTCAACAAGACATAATATGAGAGAATTCTACTTAATAGTGGGCAGGCATCATAAGCCATTTCTCTTGGTTATTTGTTTCCTTCAACCCCCCCGCCCAGAATTTTCTTCTTCATCTGTTACCTTTGTCTTCTTTCTGTCATTTACCCTTAAAAACCTACATTTTTCCCCCAAGACCATTTCCTTTGATTTTCTTACTTGTGCATCTCTTTGTTTTAGGATATATATATATTTTTGTTCTCTCTTAATTTTTTAAAGTGGTTTTAAATATCGGTATTTGTATCTAGAAGAAAAGGCTTACGTATGTCAAAATAGTAATAGTTAACTCTGGGCAATAGAATAGTAGATAATTTTATTTTGCCCTTATACTTTTCTGTAATAACATAAAGTACACATTGTTTTCATTGTAAAAGTAATAATATGCTAGTTATAGAAAACCCATACTCTAGAAAAACATGAAGTGTTTATGAATTTTCCCCTTTGAGACTTTTTTCTCTATATCGGTACACTACTTTTTATTCTGTTCTCAACCCCCTCAGCTACAGAGTAAATCCTACGATATGGCACTTTATTGACTTTACTTCCTATTGATCCTTTGATTGAATTCTTTCCCTACTCTTACTAGGTGGACAAAGGAGTTGGGCTCCACTTCATACTTAAAAAATTTTTTTTTCAAATACCTTGAAGACCAGTTTGAATGAATCTCTCAGCTCTTCTTACACACCCTCCTTTTTAATATATATTCTAAAGCCGTTAATAGCTTTCATTGGCATATGAGTAAGCCAGCTTGCTTGTAGTTGGAATGAGACTGTCTTCAAATATTTTCAGTATCTTATATTCCTAAATGAATGGATTCTTAGTTTTGTTTTTAATGTATAAAATGTAAAGCTGAACTTGACTGTCCAGCTGTGATCTTTATGTAATCTTATGAGAATGTAAATAACGCTATTCTTTCCTGGTTTGATGTTAGTATTTGAAGCATGCAATTGCTGTTTCTACTTTTAACACGTACCTTTTGTTTTGGTTCAATTGCAGGGTGGTGGTTTTGGAAAGCAGGCCAACAGAAAATCCTACTGCACACAGTAATCTTTACATCTTGGCTGGACATGAAAATAGTTACTAAGCAACAGAAACGGATCTCAGATGACAGGAAAAGAAATATATTCCATTGAAAGCAAAAACATCTTAAGGCAATTCAGCACAACTACACCATGATTTGCTTTGACTGTTATGGGTTATATCTCAAGTGATCTGTACTTTAAGGTAGAATTCAATATTTTCTGTAGCTGGAAACAGCTGTTTTATCTCTTGCCACTGTGTGGTGGTTATATCAGGTTTGCTTAATAAAAGCTATGAGATAAATAGTCCTATAATTCCAGGAAGCCCAGTCTTTTTAAAAAAAATAATGTTTGTAACAAGGGTGCCATGATATTTTTAGGTAACAACTCATGTGATTTATCTTCAGAGATAAATTTAGTGACAGTTTTTTTCATTTTATACCATGTTTTATTTCTTCTTAACGTAATTTTATAAAGAAATTACCAAATAAGCCTTTCACTTTTACATTGGCCACTCTGTATCTTTTTGTAAAATAGAATATTTAATCCTTATTTATTAATCTCTTGCTGGAATGGTGTATCTAACTTTTAGCAAAGGAGGGTTGCAGAGCAGCTTAAATTTTTTTATAATGTATAAAAATTTTGTTTACCTTTAAGAGTAGTAAAAAGGGTTAAAGGCAGTGTGTTTGGAGGTTTGATGCATACATGCAGTTTTGTTTAATGCAAATATTTTATAAAACATTATTATCTGGAATCTCCTTAAAGGGAATATTGTGTTTTCAACTATAAATATCTTTAGGGGGTTATACAGAAGATATTGATGCTGATTGAAATATTGTTAGAAGAGATATATATGTCTAGATGTGACTACCATGTGTGTGTCTTCTTGACAAGCAGTATGCTATACCTGTGATTTTTTTTACATTAGGGATAACATGTAAGAAATTAATCTTCGTATATATTATCATCCCTAATGTAGGGGGTGAAACTATTTAACTGCCCATGATATGTAATTTTCATATATTATACCAGAGGGAAAACTGTAAAGCAGCTACACATTTAATCTTGGGTTTTTCACATAGGTAGGTATTCATTTGGGTAGGTTTAAGAAAAAATTACTTAAATGAAATTGAATTCCTGATGGGATAGTATAAAAAAGTGTTATGAAAAACAGTATTCTGAAATAGGAAATAAGGCCACTTCTGAGTTTGCTTCTCTTTTGCTATTGTTAGTATTCAAAATTAAAATGTCAGATTGGTACCTTTTGTCTTAATGCATCCATTGAGGACAGTTAGCATTAAGATAATGAACAGGGAGTTCACAATAGCAAACTACAGATTTATTTGAGCAATTACTTGAGAGGAAAATAGTATAATTGTCTCATTTGGCCTTTAGGAATTTTCAGATGAGGATATGAAGTTAGCAAGGTTAAGAGACCCAAATCACACAGCAAGTTGGTGGTTGAACCAGACCATGAGTCTTGTGACTCTATTCTTTTCACTTTGCAATATGCGAACAATAAAATGTTATGCAAATAAAGTATTGTCCCTTAAAAATGTACATATGGTATGATTTCAGTGAACGTGTGGCTCTTTATTTGGGGTATGATAAATGGGGCCTCTGGATTGAAGGACACTAGATATATTGGATGGCAGGGAACCATACTGAAAACAGGAAATATTTAAATACTAGACATAAAGACCAGTATTTTTCTCTGCAGCCTGGCCAGTGCAAGTAGAAAAACCTACATAGAACTTGATGTCACAGGTGTCCTAACTAAACTACTCAGCTAGATAGATAACTCTACATTGAAAATCATAGTTGACAAGCTCCCATAATCCCATACATCCAGAGCTTACAGGTAGTCTTTTGGTCCTACGCTATTAAAAATGATTGAACAACCCGGAGTTATAAAACATCTGAGGAAAGCCTCTAAAGAAAAACAATTGAGGAAGAAAAGCGCTTAAGAGCACACAGACTGTGCAGGATGAAAATGTGCAGAAAAATATCTCCAGAAAGACGTTACAACTATGAATCAAGAGTAGGATACTGCCCTGGCTGGTGGCAACAGTGGATAAGGCGCCAGCCAGCCTGGGAACCCAAAGGTGGCTGGTTCGATTCCCATCCAGGGTACATAATCAGGTTACAGATCTGGCCAGGTCTCCAGCCAGGCAGGTGAAAGGCAACCATACATTGATGTCTCTCCTCCTCTCTGCCTCTCTTCCTTCCCCTCTCTCTGAAAATGATAGATTAAAAAAATGTTTTTAAAAAGTAGGATACTTAAAAAAAGGAATTTTGGCCAGTTGGCATATGAAAAGATCTTAATGCCCTTAATCATCAGAGAAACAAATTAAAACCACCTCATACCTGTCAGAATGGTTATCAATAAGTCAACAAGTGCTGGCAAGGATGGTGAGAATGCATATTATAGTGTAGCTCTGTGGGAAGCAGTATGGATTTACCTCAAAAGATTAAAAACAGAACTGCGTTATTTACAATAACCAAGGTTTGGAAGCAGCCCAAGTGTCCATCACATAAAACAGCTATGGTACATTTACACAATGGAATACTAGTTGGCCATAAAAAAGACAATTTTACCCTTTGCAACAACATGGATGCACCTGGAGAACATTATGCCAAGTAAAATAAACCAGTTAGAGAAAGACAAATACTATATGATTTCAGTCATATGTGGAATCTAATGAATAAATTGGACTAACAAAGTAGAAACAGACTCAAAGGGAACCAGTTGACAGCTTGGGGTGGGTGGGTAGAGGTGGAAGGATAGAGCAAAACAGAACAAATTCACAGGCATGGACAACAGTGTGGTGATAGAGGGGTGTGGAGGTGGAAAAGGGCATAGGCATAAATGGCAAAGGAAAAAGTACAATAAAAATGAACTGTGAAAGGTAAATACAAAACAAAACAAAAAAGCTCTAAGAAAATATGGTAGCCTACCTGAATCATTCAACAGAGATTTGGGATATTGAGTTGAAATTTCTCAGAAAGTCAAACAACAAAAAAAAGGAAATACTGGAGAAAAAATCCAGGGGGCCCTATGTCCATCTCCCAGAGATCTAAAAAGAAGGAACAATTAAGTATTTCGAGAAATTTTTGCATTACTGAAGAACTTCCGATTCTAAATTGAAGGAACACCAAATGGAAAAACACCCTATGCTGAAGCACATCATAAAATTTTAGGGACACCGGTCAAATAGAAGAATGAAAAAAGGGCAAGTCAAATACCAAGGAATAAGAATAGCTTGAAATCTCAGCTTATATCAAACTATTCACAGCCTCTAGTCAAATCAGAGGTAGATGAAGGGGATGTTCTTTAAGCCCAAAGGTTCCAATCAGTGATAATACTGTTTCTAAGCAAAAACTTAGATCTAAGAGTGAAATAAAAAAACTGGCAGTTAACTCCAGGAAAACAAAACATTACGTTAGGGAAAAAAGTAAACTCAACAGTGGTTGAATGGCATGTTAACAGTAAATATTAATCCAAATCGCAGTATAATTGTATTGGGAGAGGATGTGGTGTTTTGGGGACGAGGTGGAAGTTACTAAATCTTCACTTCCACAGTGGAAAGTCAGTGGGTAATACCTAAAAATTAAAAATCAGGAAGTAGCTCTTCCAGCCTGCAACGAGCCATGGGCATGTCTCAGGAAATTGGCACAAGCTCCACAGGACCAGAGTAAGAGAAAGCCCAGCCACAAGAGGTGAAACTCTGAGCTGAGATGCCCTGCTGCCAACGTGAAGATGGTATATACACACAGTCCATGTGCGAGGGGCAACAAGAAATACTTCCTTGAGGCTGGACCTGGGCAACCTCTCCTGGGGCTCCTACTGTTCTATGGGCAAATATATATTATTGATGCCTGCAGTGCACCCAGCAGCAAACGTTGGCACAGTCCTGCGGAAAGAACGGCAACATGCGCGTTGAAAGCACACCATACCAACAGTGGTACAAGTCCCACGAGGCGCTGCCCATGGGCCACAGAAATGGGGCCAAGCTAACACCAGAGAAGGAAGAGATTGTAAAAACAAAGATAATTCGGAAGAAATAAAATGAAAAGAGAAAATGCCACAATCGGTAGTCTCCTAGAGGAGAAGTTGCAGCCAGCAATGGTCACGCATGCATTGCTCCAAGACCAAGCCAAGGTGGCCTCACGTGTGACCATGCGTGGGGGGATGAGGAGCCAGAGTTCTCACCAGGGAAGATCAAGTCCCAGAAAGGCAAACAAATCCTCCTCCCTCCTGTTTTAGCTCATGTAATAAAGGTGTTTATTGTTCAATAAGTAAATAATCCCTTATTTAGTGACAAGGAAATAAAATCAGCTAAAAGGAAAAGTTGTGTTTGAGGAAATGAGAAATGGGGAAAGGCCGTGCTTTTTGCTTTTTGCTTTTGCTTGTGTGTGTGTGTGTGTGTGTGTGTGTGTGTGTGTGTGTGTGTGTGGCAAACCTTACATGACTTTGGATATTTATGTGCTTGCATGCCTACATTTGATTTTTTTCATGTAAAAAAATTTTAACTCTAAAGACATGTTTGGGGCATGTTTGTTACATGACAATCAGCATGAACAAATGTTAGTCCAGCTTCTCATACTGTACCTTACACATAGTGGGCAATAAGTATTCATTGATATAGCTAATGTATGCATAATGTGGAAGGAGACAAAGTAATTGGGATGGAGAAGGGATAGGTTAAGTAAATCCAGAAGGTCTTGTGAGAGAACATTTTCATCAAAGCATGTTTTTTGGCTGTCTTCTTATCCAGTCTTCTCTCTCACTACCCCACCATCACCCTGGGACACTGGCACATGGAGGACACAAGTATCCCACTTTCATTGCTTGACTCATAATGACTTTCCTACCCTGAAATTCTGATTTTTACCAAAAATGTAAATACTTCACTCAAAGCATACAGTTCCAGCCGTAATTATTTTTTAAGATTTTATTTATTATTTTTGTAGAGGGGGAAGGGAGAGAGGGAGAGAGACATCAATGTATGGTTGCCTTTCACCTGCCTCCAGCTAAGGACCTGGCTGGAGACCTGGCTTGCAACCTGGTTATGTGCCCTGACTGCCAATCAAACCAGTGACCTTTGGGTTTGCAGGCCAGTGTCTTATCCACTGTGCCACCAGCCAGGGCCAGCCATAATTTTCATGTGACAGCTCTAACTACTTAACCCAGATTATTTTGTTTTTCAGAATTTCTGTATCACATATAGATTATATATTTCAATGTAACACTCAACTGCCATTTAGCCAAAGCACTTAGCACCTACCACTTGCCTTAACTCACTCAACATGTCTAGGTCTATTCTTATCTGTTGATTGGGAATAATGGCCATTTCATATGGGTGTTAGGAGAATTAAGAGAGATGTGTATTCAAGTTTCTTACAGTAAGAAAAAGTCTTTATCTTTCACTAAGTTTGTTAAGGGCATGATGAATAAATACATTTTCGTTCTTTAGTTTTCCTTTCAGTCGGGCAGACTTATCATGGGGCTTTTAAAATCCTGCTTTTTTCAAGTTCCTTACTTGCTTTTTCATTAGAAAAATAACTTATCTTGTGTCAAAGGTACAAGAGCTCCCTTGCCAACCCTAGAAGAAGAGATCAGTTTAATTTTACTGAGAATTTTAAACTGTTCCTCATGGATGTTACTTAGAAGACTTAAAAGTCTATATTGACATCAGGAATGAGCCAAAATTATGTATCATCAGTTGTTATTCATTGTACTGGAGGTCCTAGTGAATTAAATTAACCAAGAAAACTAAGAAAAGTGAAAAGATTAAATAAAAGATTGAGAATTTAGGGATAAAAACATTATTTGCAAATAAACTATTTGAAATGATCAGATTTGGAAAAGCAGCTGGATGCACTGTCAAGATAAAAATGTATATACACTGCAATAAATAAAATACAAAGTTATAAAGAATGCCATTTACAATGTAGAAAACTATCAAATACCTAAGAAAATGAGAAGCAATATCTCTAGTTAAACTCAAGACATCACTGAAAGAAATTAACGTAATCCTTCTAATATGACAGGTTTTGCCATAATAATGAGTTTGAAGATTTGTAACTGTAGAGATGTAGTTGACTTAAAGTTAGTATGATCTCAGCAGAAATTTTATGGAAATTGATAAGTTATTTCTAAAATTATATAAAATGGACAGGGCCAGGAATGGTCAAAGTAATTTTAAATAAGATAGTCTTTTCACTAAGTTTTATTGCAAATAATAATGGAAAATGAAATTAATCTTGACAACTACCTCACACAATAAACAAATATAAATACCCATTGGATGGTAAGTCTAAAATATACAAAACTATGAAGCTTTTAAAAAGAAAACAGTTTCTTTACGAACTTGGGGTAAACAAAGATTTCCTTAATAGAAAATTAAAGCCTAGGGCAATTATAAATAACACTACAACAAACATAAGGGTGTTTATGTTCTTGAATTATAGTGTTTTGGATTTCTTTGGATGTATTCCCAGAAGTGGGATTGCTGGGTCAAAAGGCAGATCCATTTTTTTTTTAATTTTAAAGATTTTATTATTTTTAGAGAGAGGGGAAGGGTGGGAGGCCTTTCACCTTCTCCAGCTACAGACCTGGCTTGCAACCTGGTTATGTGCCCTGGCTGGGAATCGAACCAGTGACCTTTGGGTTCTCAGGTGGCACACCTTATCCACTGTGTCACCAGCAAGGGCTTTCCTTTTTTAATTTTTTGAAGTATCTCCATACTGCTTTCCACAGTGATTGCACCAGTCTGCATTCCCACCAACAGTGCAAAAGAGTTCCCCTGTCTCTACATCTTTGACAGACTTGTTGATTTATTGATGAGAGCTGTTCTGACAGGTGTGGGTGATATCTCAATGTGGTTTTAATTTGCCTTTCTCTGATGATTAGTGACATTCAGCATCTTTTCATATATCTATTGGCCATCTGTGTGTCCTCTTTGGAGAAGTGTTTATTCAGGTCCTTTGCCCCCCGTTTTTTTTTTTTTTTAATTTTATTATTTTTAGAGGGGGAGGGGAGGGGGAGAGAGACATCAATGTATGGTTGCCTTTCACTTGCCTCCAGCTATGGACCTGGCTGCTGGCTTGGCTTGCAACCTAATTATGTTCCCTGGCTGGGGAATCGGACCAGAGACCTTTAGGTTTGCAGGTCAGTGCTTTATCCACTGTGCCACCAGCCAGGGCCCTTTACCCATTTTTAAATTGGATTTTTTTTTTGTTCATTTTATTTTGTTGGGGTTTTTTTTGTTTGTTTGTTTGTTTGTTTTGGTGTTGAGTTTTGAAAATTTTGATATGCTATCCTTAGAGTATATCAAACTATACTCTAAGGCTATAATAATCAAAACAGCATGGCAGAAAGCACACAAAGAATGGAATAGAGAACCCGGAAATAAACCCACACTTTTATAATCAATTATTATTCGACAGAAGACACAAACACACACAATGGTCTAAAGATAGTTTATTCAATAAAGGGTGTTGGGAAAATTGGAGATTATGTGCAGAAAAATGAAACTAGATCACCTTCTTACACCACATACAAGAACAAATTCAAAATGGATTAAATACTTAAATGTTAGACCTGAGTAAGCCCTGGCTGGTGACACAGTGGATAAGGCACCAGCCTGCAAACCCAAAGGTTGCAGCTTTGATTCCCAGTCAGGTCACATAACCAGGTTGCAAGCCCGGTCTCCAGCCAGGTCCTTAGCTGGAGGCAGGTGAAAGGCAACCATACGTTGATGTCTCTCTTCCTCTCTGCCTCTTTCCCTTCCCCTCTTTCTGGGAAATAATAAAATCTTAAAAATTTGTATTTTTTTTATTAGACCTGAAACCATAAAAACCCTAGAAGGCAATAGGCAAAATCTCAGACATTGCTTGTAACAATATTTTATCTCATCTATCTCCCCAGGCAAGGGAACAAAAAGAAAAAAAAAAATAAATGAATGGGACTACATCAAAGTACAGTTTTTGCACAGCAAAGGAGACCATCAACAAAATAAAAAGACAACCCACAGAATGGGAGAACATATTTGCCAATGTGTCTGATAAGGGGTTAATACCAAAAATGTACAAAGAACTTGTAAGAAATGGATGCATTTCTAAAACAATCTATACAAAGAAAGTCTAATTAAAGTGAACATTTTTAAAATGCAAATAATTCATACTTCCTGTTCTCTCCTCCCTTCCTTCCTCATTTCATCATAAATACAAATGTTTCTATTTTGATACTAGGTTTTCTTAAGGCAGGCTTATATTTCTTTAACCACATAATTAGAGCTGTCTAATTTGAAGCCACAGTATGTACAGCAAGTGTGAAGAATGCAACTCAAAATTGAGACCCTGGTTTTACGCCTGTTTGTTGCTTAGAACAAAATGTTTTTACTCTGAACAGTCATTTAAATTTTCTGTATCTGTTTCCTCAAATACCAGATGTGCCATCTCTCCTTCACAGACCCTTATGAAGTATTCTGAAAAGCAAAAAAGCAATTTAAACAGCAGCCATTCCCATCTAATTTCTTCCTGGAGGAGACCCACTGGATGAGGAGGCAGGAAAAATGGCTCTGTGCATTGATATACAGTGTTGGAGCCTGGAAAAGTCACTCTTAGTCTCCAGGTCTCAGCATGGTGTCTAACACAAGCCAGCACCCAGTAAAAGTCTGCTCACCAAACAGCTCTTTCTGCGTCAAAAGCTGGAGTTCAGAAAGTTATTAATGTGCTTTCTAATTTATTGTCTCAGAAATTTATCTTTGCCCTAGAATATCATGATTCAAAAATCATAAAAGCATAGAAAGTACTTAGATAATGTTATGAGTAAGTATGGTTAACAATCAACTATCTGAAGTGGCAATGAGATATACATGTTGGGGTTCTGAGATTTATTTCTAAAAGAAGAATCGTTATGTATATTGACTCACCACTCTCTGGTGATAAAGCCCTCCAGGGTGTTAGTGTTAACATTGCTGAGCAATTGCGGCACTTGGGTTCATTGTTTTTTTGTTTTGTTTTTTAAAGATTTTATTATTTTTAGAGAGAGGGGATGGGAGAGAGGCAGAGAGGGAGAGAGACATCAATATATGTTTGCCTTTCACCTGCCTCCAACTACGGACCTGGCTGGAGACCTGGCTTGCAACCTGGTTACATGCCCTGGCTGGGAATCGAACCAATAACCTTTGGGTTCGCAGGCTGGCGGCTATCCACTGAGGCACCAGCCAGGACTGGGTGGTTGTTTTAAAACCTGAAAATGCAAAAATGTGTTGAGGTTGTTAAAGGAAGACTAAGAAGGAAAGTTTTTAGAAGAGGTGCTTTAAAAGAATGGCCATATAACAATAAAATGCAATTTTCCTAAGGGAAAAATACACACAAAATAACCAAGGTTATGTCAATTAGGGCTGGAAACATTTCATGTTGGCTGAGCCCACCTGTAAAGTGGAGGATGATAGGCTCTTATTTTACTTAAATGTACTTTCCAACACTTGCATTGATTCACCACACTTCACTATCTCCAGATAAGGGAAAGTTATTGCACGTCTGGTTTTGTTAACAGTTAGCATGACTGGTCAGGAAGAACTTGGCTGATACCTGGCTTCTCCAAGTTGTTGTTCAGGACTGGACCAGCAGCTCTGCCTCATTGTCGGCTCTCTTGACCATCTGAAGACAGGGGTGTTCTTTGGTGTCACAACGCCGTTCACCATTGGCAGAGCACAGGCTTGGAAGTAGGTGGAGTCGGGTTTGAAACCTGCCTTCAGCCCTGGATAGTTGGGTGTCTTTATCTCTATGGACCAACCTCTCAGCTTCTTCTTTTATAAAATGGCCCACTTAATAACCCCAATCAGTGAATAAATCCAACCACATGGGATTGTTATAAGAATTAGAGATCATGTGGTTAGAAAGCCTGGAACATAAGGGCCCCTAAATGGTAGTTACTGTTTTCTCTATGTGCCCTGGCAGCTACTTCCTTTTCAAATCCATTTAAAGCAGGGAAAATAAATTCAAGTCTTTCCTCAAGCAGCTTTATGGTGTCATTTTAAAAACTTACAATGACTCAATTCCTTTTTCCTTATGGGAAATAGAATTGGTTAGGGGAAAGAAAACCTTCAAGCTTTGCCCGTGTTCGGCACTAAGACGAGGGCTCAGTGTTCCCCCAACTTCCTGGGGGGTTGTTCTCCAGGGTGTTAGGCTGCACCCAGATGAGGTTACAGAGCTACTGTGAGAAGGTTTCTTCTTCCCGACACTGATGACATGGAATATCATCAGGATGTCAGGCCAACTCCCAACACCCTATGCATGAACTCAAAAATCCGGACAACCACCCTCTGCATTTGGTAGTGGTATTAGCAACATGATTAGGAGCGAAGGTGCTAGAGTCAGACTGCACTACAGTCCTGCTCCACAACTCACCAGCTTTGTGTCCTTAGGAAAATTACTTAACCCATTCTACACTAAAACTCTCTTTCCTGAGAGGAGACCCGTGGAGTCGACAAGGTTTCTGCGTTCCGCGCTCCGGCCAGCGGTAGATCTTAATGAATAACTTAAATGATCCCCCAAACTGGAATATCCGGCCTAATTCCAGGGATGATGGGGGTGATGGAAGCAAATGGAATTATGCCCTTTTGGTTCCTACGCTGGGATTAGCTGCTTTTCGTTGGATTTGGTCTAGAGAGTCCCTAAAAGAAATAGAAAAAGAGAGGGAAGCATATCGTCAGAGAACAGCTGCTTTCCAGCAGGATCTTGAAGCCAACTACCGTGCCATGATCTCGGAAAATCGACGTGCCGTTGCTCACTTGTCTTTGGAACTTGAAAAGCAACAAAACAGAACCACTAGTTATCGAGAAGCCCTTCTCTCTCAGGGACACAAGTTGGTGGAAGGAAAGAAGCTTCGGGAACAGGAACGGGCTCAGGTCATGCAAGAAAAGAGGCAGTGGCAGCCCTTGAGAAATGCGTACCTGAGCTGCCTGGAAAAGGAGGAGGACTGGCAGAGGAGAGCCCAGCTTCTGCTGAAAGAGTTTGAAGGCGCGCTCTCAGAAAGACAGAGTATCTACTGCAGCCTGGTTATCCCTCGTCACAAGCGACTGGAAATAGAGAAGAACTTACTGGCGCGAGCATCCACTGACCCGGTTGCTGTTGACCTAGAAATGGCAGCTGGCTTGACCGACATATTTAAGCATGATACCTATTGTGGTGACGTCTGGAACACCAACAAACGCGGAAATGGGAGACTCATGTGGCTGTATCTCCAATATTGGGAACTAATTGTAGAACTGAAAAAGTTTAAGAAAGTAGAGAAAGCCATACTAGAAGAGTAAGACAAGAAGGAAATCAAACTTCTTATAATGTCTGCAGGTCCGACTGTGTTTGTGGCAGGCTGGGTTATCCAGCGTTCCTTTTCCTTCTTTCTGTTACCTGCATTACCTGTGTTGTGACCACGTACACTGAGTGTCCTTCTGGCCTGCCCCAGTTTGACAACAGCCCTCAGCAGACAAAGGGTTTCCTCCCTGATCCTCTGCAGTTATTAAGGAAGCTGTTTTCCAGAAGCATTTTTTAAGCTGTCAGCATTTTATTAAGCAGAAGTATAACCTCGTATCTTAGCTCCAAGGTAAAACTTTTTTAAGAAAGTGAAATACTGTAGTGATCCTTACTATAAGACATTTCTTGTCTGATTTTATCACTCCCTAAATAACTCTGTTTTTATCTTGAACTGTTTTTCTCTGTTCTAAAATTAAATTTAGAAGTCATCAGGTGATGGATAGAACTGCCTAACAAATGATAATAGGGAAGCAGTAATATTATCAAGGTTTTATATTGTTTTAAGGCTCCCCCACCAAAGAGAATAAAGGATTTCTTGCAGCCACTTGATTCCCTAGTGGTGTTTGGAATTTGGCTTGTGTCCATATTCAGTAAACAGATATTGTTGATTACTGATGCCGTATAATAAAAGATACCAGCAATTAAAAAAAAAAAAAAAAAAAAAAACAAACAAAAAAAAAAACCTCTCTTTCCTCACCTGAAACATCAGGATAACATTGATGCCCCTTTCCTGGGGTTGTGGTAAGGCTCACATGTAAAATATTGTATTCTTAGCATAATGCCTGCCACAAAGGAAATACTAATTAAATATTGGGTGGGTATTGTGGTGGTAGTTGTGTAGGCAATAGTAATCATCTGCACAGCATCAAATACCAGTGAGAAGGAGGAAATCATGGCCCTAGGCTCTTTCCCTAGAGCATGTGTTGCTCTATAGCTTATTGTCTTATTTATTCTTTTAAGATTTTATTTATTATTTACTATTAGAGAGAGAGGGAAGGAGGGAGAAAGAGAGGGAGAAAAACAGCAATGTGGGAAGAAAGATCAGTGGCCTCCCATACCCCCCAAACTAGGAACCTGGTCCACAACCCAGGCAGTGCCTTGATTAGAAGTAAAACCAGCATCCCTTTAATTCACAAGCTGACATTCAATCCTTTGAAACAGTCAGGGCAATTGCTGTTTTAAAAGATTAAAATACCACAGCACTGTTTGTGTTATCCAGGGACGCTGAAGTATTCTCTCTGATTATGTTGAGCTGCAAATAAGAGATCACTGGAAGTAGAAAACAATAATGTTTCACGGTTCCTTTGCAGTTGCTTATAGAGTCCACACTCTCCAGCTTCCCAAGAACTCTACTGCACAGGAGTTAGAATTCCTTGACACCAAAACCCATGTCAGTCCTGCCTACTAAAAGGGCTGCTGTAATTTGAGGCTATAGAGGCCATAGCGTTGTCTCTTTCAAATTTATTCTCTTACATTTTAATCCAACTTCCCCCAAACAAAACAGCTGGGGCAGCTGCAAGACTTACTAGCTTTCTAGTTCACTGCATACCTAGGCATAAAGAACTGGTGCTCTTGCTCCCTCCTTTACTCCTGGGCTTAGTTGGCCCAGTCCCAGGATCCTTGGGTACTGGACCATAAAGTCAATTTTCCAGACTCACTTTAGTCTGTTGTGAACTTCAGACAAGGTAGATCTGGAAAATTCATGTTGACTTTCCCACCTCATTTAATTTTAATTTTATTTATTTATTTGTTTGTTTATTTAAATACTTTATTCATTATTTTCAGAGTGAAGGGCAGGGAGGGAGGAAGAAAGGGAGAGAAGCATCTATGTATGGTTGCTTTTCACCTGCCTCCAGCCAAGGATCTGACTTGCAACCTGGTTATGTGCCCTGACCGGGAATCAAACCAGTGACCTTTGGGTTTGCAGGCTGGCACCTATCCACTGAGCCACACCAGCCAGGACTTAAAATATTTTTTTTAATTGTCAAAAAGAAACATTCACCAACATATATCATATTTTGGGCCATGAAACAAATCTCAACACATTTTAAAAATTTAAATCATATAAAGGGATTTCTCTGGAAACAATGGAATTAAACTGGAAATCAGTAATAGAAAACTATCTGGAAAATCCCCAAATAGTTGGAAATTAAGCAACACACTTCAAAATAACCCACAAGTCAAACAGGAAGTCTCAAGGGAAATTAGAAAATATTTTTAGCCCGGTTGGTGTGGTTTGGTTGGTTGGAGCATTGTCTCGTGCACTGAAAGGTCACAGGTTCACAGGTTCAATCACCAGTCAGGGCACATATCTTGGTTGCAGGTTCGGTCCCTGGTTCAATATTTCTCTCTCTCTCTCTCTCTCTCTTTCTCTCTCTCTCTCTCTCTCTCTCTCTCTGTCTCTCTCTGTCTCTCTCCCTGTCTGTTTGGAATCAGTAAATATATATTGCTTAGTGGAAACTTTGTGGCATTGAACGCTTATATTAGAAAAGAAGAAAGAGCTAAAATTAATGGTGTAAGCTTCCACCTTAAAAAAAAAAAAAATAGAAAAAGCAGCTAAAAACAAAGCAAACAGAAGGAAGAAAATAATACAAAAATGAAATCAACAAAATTGAAAAACAGGAAAAAAACAAACAAACACAGATGAAATAAATTAAATCAAAAGCTGTTTCTTTAAGCCAAAGAACTTATATGCTCCACCCATGGGACAGGAACTAACATGGGGAGGGATTGCCTGAGGGAAGGGAGGTACTAGGTGGAAGAGGGTAAAGGGGAACAATACTGGGACAACTGTAATAGCATAATCAATAAAACATATTTAAAAAAAAAAAGGAGTAGAGAGCAAAAGAAACTTAACTGCAGTGAAGGCAACCTGAACATGGTGGAAATGAAAATAGATTGGAGCAGAGGTTCTCAATGGAGCCAACTCCACCCCCTGGGGGAATTTTGTCTATCTGTGGAAATATCTTTGCCATTACAATGGTTGGGAGACACTACTGTCAATAAGAGGTAGGGCCAAAGTTTTCACATCTCTGGAAGTGCTCAAGATAGTCCTATGCAGGGGGAAAAAGAAAAAAGAAAAAAAAAAGTGTCCTGCAGTCTACGTCCTTTCAAATAACTCACTAGGCCTCCATACTTGTGAAAAACCTCATTATGATTGTTTGAGCCTAGATACCAACCCCATTTTACAAAAGAGTATACTTTCTGCACAATTTTACCATATACTGAATTTTTTAAGAATGCAGCTACTATACAAACTGAAGGAAGAGAACACTCTTTTATGTAGAATTTTACAAGAAATTTCACCATTCTAAACAATGCCACAGAAAATGCTGTTTCTAATATTTAAATCACTAACAAAATACCTGTGCATGTGCGTAATATTTGTAGGTATCACCTACATATACATTACAGAAGAGATTTGAGATGCTTTGGTAGAATTGCTTTGGTAGAGTTGGAACCTAATATTAAACTAACAGACATGAAATTGAGGGTTCTCACTTATCAAAATGAAGGGAAACTAAAGAATTGAAGATTTTAGCTTTAGTGATAGTTGATAGGCTTAATGTGAATAATGCATGGCTGGTATTCTAGGAACTGGAATATTGACTCCAGAAGGTCAACAAGCAATTCAACCTTTGGGTCCCAAGGCATCTGCAATTGGGCCATTGTATTCCAGGGAAGGAATGTCCAGGACACAGAGATAAAGACTGTTGATCAATAGATAAAGATATACTAGGAAAATTGCTGCAGAGATGAAATTCTTATCTGATTAACCTTTTCCCAAACCCTTTCCTTCTTCTTGTAAAAAGGTTGGGTTGAGATAAGATGTTAAGAAGATTTTTTTTTAAGTCTATAACTGGCCATCTTCTCAGATCATCAGCATCCAAATAAAGCACCCCTAAAGTTTTTTAAAGCTATTTCTTTAAGAGGTCAATACAATTGATAAGTCTTAGTCAAACTGATCAGAAAAAAGAAGGGGAAAAATTACTAATATCAAGAGTGACATAGGAAACACTCCTATACATCCTACGGACATTAAAAGAATAAAAAATCATGTAATACTATAACAAATGAATAGCATTAAAAAGGCAATAATGTATAATTGTTATATATGAACAACTTTGTGCTCATAAATTCAAATATCTAGATAAAATAGGCAAATTCCTTGAAAGACACAAACTACCAAAGCTCACTCAACAAGAAACAGATATACTGAATAGTCCTGTTTTATTAAAGAAATGGAATTTGTAATTTAAAATATTTCAATAATGAAAACTCCAGGCTTAGTTTGTTTTACTGGCAAATTCTACCAAATACATAAGGAGTGAGTAATAATAATTTAATATAATTATTTTCAGAAAATATTAGAGAAGGAAATACTTCCCAACTCATCTTATGAACTCAGCATTACCCTGATGCCAAAACCAGACAAAGGTATTACAAAAAAACTATAGATCAATATATCTTAGTAACATTAATACAAAAATCCTCAATAAAGTATTGCTAATCAACTCCAGTAATGTATGAAAATGATAGAATATCATATCCAAGTTGGTTTTAGCACAGAAATACAAGGTTAGTTCAACAGTTAAAAATCAGTCAGTATAATTCATTATATCAGCAGACTAAATAAGAAAAATTAAATGATAAAAGAAAAATCATACAATCATCTCAATAGATATAGAAAAACATTTGATAAAGTTCAACATCATTATTTTTAAAAACACCTCTTGCCCTAGCCAGTGTGGCTCAGTTGGTTGGAGCATTGTCCTGTAATTGAGAGGTTGTGGGATCCATTCTGAGTCAGGGCACATTCCTAGATTGTGAGTTCGATCCTCAGTCTGGGTGCATTCAATCCTTAGTCTGGGGGTGGACAGGAGGCAACTACTCAATGCTTCTCTCTCATATCATTGTTTCTCTCTCCCCTTTCCTCTCTCTCTCTCTCTCTCTCTCTCTAAAAGCAATGAAAATATGTGCTTGAGTGAAAATAACAGAAATAATGTAAAATGAAAATTCTGAAATTAAAGAGAACTTTCTCAATTAAATAAAGGGCCTCTGTATTAGTTCAATTTGCTGGCTGCATCACAAATAATCCAAAAACATAAACATCACACGTTTATGATCTTATAGTTTCTGGAGGTCATGAACACAGCTAGACTTACCTACATGCCACTGGATCAAGGCCTCTCACAAAACTAACTTATATTTGTCAGCTGGGGCTCAGTCTGATGGGAAGTTTCACTGGAATGGTGGTGTGAGCAGGGGGGAGGTCTACCTCCAAGCTCATTCACATGATTGTTGGCAGGATTCATTTCCTCACAGAATCTCAGACTAGTGCCTAAGTTCTTCCTGGCTGTCAGATTCCTCAGTTCATTGTCATAGAGGGTCTGAATTCCCTCGGTAAGACAGTACAGGCGAGCACCCAAGCTGGAAATCACAGTCTCTCTGTAACCTAACCTCAGAAGTGATATTACATTACTTTTGACATATTCCATTCCTTAGAAGCAAGTCACTCGATCAAGCCTGTGCTGAAGGGAAGGGGAGCACACAAGGACATGAGTACCAAGAGGCAGGGGTTATTAAGGGCCATCTTAGAAAAAAGCATACCAGTTAGGAAGAACTAAAACTGTCCCTACTTGTACGTAAGATTGTCTACATAGAAAATCCCAAGGAATTTCCGAAAACTTCCTAGAACTTATAAGTGAGAAAACATCCAGATGGCAAATAAGCATATAAAAGACTGTTCAACATTAGTCATTAGGGAAATGCAAGTTAAAGCCACAGCAGATCATTACCCACATATTAAAATGGTTGAAATCAAAAGACCTAGCATATTAAATGCTGACAAAGATGCAGAGTAACTAGAACACTGCTGGCAGGAAGGTAAAATGGTAGTCTCTTTGGAAAACATTCTGGCAGTTAGTTCAATAATATACACTTATCATATGACCCAGCAGTACTCCCCCTAAGTATGATTTTCCCAAGAGAAAGGGAAACATGTTCACACAAAAGACCATGCATGAATGTTTACAGTGGCATGGCTTATGGCCGCCAAACCTAGAAACAACTCAAATGCTCTTCAACTGAGAATGGCTAAACAAGCTATGGTACATCCATACAATAGAACACCACTCAGTAATAAAAAGGAATAACTTATTGACAAATGCGACAAAATGGATGGATCGCAAATGTCAAGTGCAAGCAGCTTAGCTCAAAAGGTTACATAATAGGTAATTCCATTAACATGACATTCTGCAAAAGGCCAAATGATAGAGACAGAAAACACGTCAGTGGTTGTCATTTGCAAATATTTCTGGGAGGATCACAGACGACCTCTGGTCCACCCTTGGACCCTATCATATGCTACGCCATTGTCAAAGCAGCCACCAATCCCTCTCCAACCTGCTCCAGCTCCTACCTGACCCCTACCCTGATTTATATTTGGTGGCATGCTGCTTGGCATGGGATTTGGTTTCTGTTTTATAGACGTTCTGTTCATTTTTTTCTCCTTGGGTATTACTTTCAGGGCAAACACCCACCTCAGTGCTAGGTAGGTGAAATGGGATAGATGGTCAAGTATTGAGGCAGTCTGCCCAGTGGGAAATTATCATATTTCATGATTTCCCCAGGTTTATTAACTTCCCTCTTGTATGCTCAAACCTGAGCAAGTAGGAGCCAGGTGGGAGAAGGATGATAGTAAGGAACCTAAAATAAGTTAGGCTCTGTAAGCCTCCATCTCCCACATCAGAAGCCCCAGCTGTAGTGGAAGTCACTGGTCAAGGAGCACCCTCACTCTGCAAGCTAATGGAGTGAAGTGCTGACCTTAGTCAATTTTGATCATACCTTCCTCTTCTTTGCCTTTCTCTTCCTTCCTTCCTTCCTTCCTTCCTTCTTTTTCTTTCTCTTTTCCTTCTTTCCTCTTTCTTTCTTTCATTCATTCACTCATTCATTCATTCCTTCACTCACTCACTCATTCATTCACTGACTGAATCCTACTGCCACCGGACAGACACAGAAGCTTCCCTCAAGGCATTTACATTCTAGCAGAGAACACCGGGGACTAATTGCAGTTGTTAATCGGTGTAGGAACCACTCTGTCAGTGATGCGTGAAGGGCGGAGAGTTCCTGGCGCAGAGGTCTTCCCAGCAAACGCTGCTCCAGCTGCATTTTTGCAATCTTGCAGGCCTCTCGCGGCGCAGGGACGAACGTGCAGGGCCCAGGCACACTGCCCGAACAGCTCCTTCGGGGGCGGACGACCCTTCCCCGCAGCAAAGACAGGGGTCGGGTTTTGCAGGGAAGCCGGGCCCTGCGGCCCCGCCTAGGACAGCCCGGGGCAGTTCCCAGAGGGATCGCGGCCGGCAGGCCCGGAGCGGAGCGGGGCGGGAGACTGCGAGGTGGGTGCAGGCCGGGCAGGCGGCCGTGGCGCCGCGAATCCCGGGTCGGGAAGGAGGCGCAGGCTGGGCCGGGCCGGCCTGGCCGCCACGTGGCTCCTCTCGAAGCTGCGGGGTGCCAGCAGGGGTGCGGGACCGAGGCCAGGGCAGCGCTGGCTGCGTCTTCCCGTGGCCGCAAGGCAGCAGCCGGGCTGGAGAGCTGGCCCTGCGCGGCGGGGAGTCCACAGTGCCCGCTGTTCACCGCGCCCCTGGGCGGGCGGCGAGGCGGGGATACGCGCGGGCGCCTCTCTGGGCCGGGTCTCCGCTCCTGCCCGACCTCGCCGCCACCCCGTTGGGGAGCCGGGCGGTGTCTTCTTGCTACAGGGAAATCAGACCCGAAATTAGAACCGGGGAAGCCCCTTAGCCTTCGTTGACTTCCAGACAGCTCAGGTGTCTTTTAGATCAGATGAACTACAGTATAACATTCAAAAGATAGACTATCTTACAAGTCGGTTCCCTTTAGGTTGATGGGTTTTTAACTTGCAGGGTATATATAACAGATTGAAATTGGATTACCTAACTCCAGGCTGTCATTCCGTCACTGCTGAGGAGGCGAGGCTTTTAAACTGTGGGTCAGTTCTTTATTCTTGAACAGGTGCTGTTGTTCTGTTCTAGGTCCTTGACAGAGACCCATCGTTGCGTGAGGCCCAGTGCCAATATTTTACATGTGACATCTTCAAACTATGTGAAGATTTATTTTAAGAAGATTCATTCCTCTGTGATGGAAAAGTATGAAAAAATTGGGAAAATTGGTGAAGGATCCTATGGAGTTGTTTTCAAATGCAGAAACAAGGACACAGGTCAGATTGTGGCCATCAAGAAGTTTCTGGAATCAGAAGATGACCCTGTCATAAAGAAAATTGCCCTTCGAGAAATCCACATGCTCAAGGTAATGGGTTCTTTCAAGTGAATTTTCAGGGACTAAATATTGGAGTCATGTTATAATATATAAATGCTTTGAGATGTGGTTGCATCTCCTTCCTTCATGGACTTTTGTCCTGTGACAAGTGGAAGGGCTGCACAAACCAACAATTATGTAATGCACTAGAAAGCAATGGTGTAAGTGCAGGCAAAGTGATATTCACTTTCAGAGATGCTATGGGATATTTTATTTTTCTTCCCAATAGCTTTTCTTGCATGTCACCTGTAGATCTAATTCTTTTAAGAGTCGTTGACTTTGACAGTTCAGAAACATACCACAACTCAGATCTGTTAGCATTCATGATTTTTTTTTATAAGATTTTATTTCATTATTTTTAGAAAGAGGGGAAGGGAGAGAGGCAGAGAGGGAGACAGACATCAATGTATGGTTGCTTTTCACCTGCCTCCAGCCACAGACCTGGCTGGAGACCTGGTTTGCAACCTTGTTATGTGCCCTGGCTGGGGAATCGAACCTGCAACCTTTGGGTTTGCAGGCCGGCACCTTATCCACTGTGCTACCAGCCAGGGCTAGCATTCATGATTTTTAAGCTCTGGGGTAATCTGATGATGATGTTCTCAGTTCATTAAGAGAATTAACCATTCACCTTGCTTTCAAATTATTAGGACGCTGACAGGTTTTCATTGCACCTCACATTTTTCTACCACTGAGCATCAGACTGTCCTGTCTCAAGAAGGACTCTTCTTGAAGAAATGAAACAATCAGTTTAAAAATATTTATTAGTTAACTCTAGAAGACCATGATATTGAAGGGCAGGGGTGTTTATTACAAGTTAAAACTTTTTTTTCCCTCTAACGGAAGAAGGTTTCTTTTCTGAATGTCCGTGAAGGTGAAACCCAAACCACAAGGTAGACATAACATGTAATGAATGCAGTGGGGGTTAACTTGGTTTCAAATGGTTATGGTCTGTGTTCTGGCATGTTGACTAACTATATGACAAGGAAAGAGCAACCTCATGGGGGAAAGGCAGAACACTCAGGGTTTTCTCTTATCCCCGCTTCTCAATCTTCTCCAGACCTCTCTAAAAGTCTTCTTTTCCCCATGAATTGAACCTGTGAGGTTTCTCTGGTTAAGGACCCTGAATGGAAAGCAACAGCTGGCTTTGGATAAATTAAAGTGAGTGGAAAATAGGAACACTTTCTCTGTTTGGATTGAGGATGATCTTTACCATCAGGATGTTATCTATTCTGATTAAAAACAACAACAACAACAACACATACACACAAATCCACCACTCTCCTTCCTGAAGGGCTCCAGTAGGAAGGGGTTAAACTAGCAGGATTTGCCCATCCCACCCCCTGGGCCCCTCTGTCCTTCCTCACCCTCTAACAGGAAGAAATTCTCACCATTTCTCTTGGGCTGGTGGGCAGCTTTTCACTTTCTCAGGCTTTCCTAAAGGAGAAAGTTATCATTGTATTTCAAAGGGTTCCTGTACTTCGAATAATAGAAACATCTCTCCAGTGGAGAGACTCTTTTTCTGATTCTGAAGGTCACTTGTGACTGCCTCCCTGAAATCTCTCACCACTCTTGAGCAATATTGTGTTTACAGGTGTGGCTCCCTTAATTAATTGAGTTCCTGCAGGATGGGGATCTCACCTCTGTATTTCTATCAACTACTTGGCACGTAGTAGGCCTCCACTAAATGTTATTGTTGGATTGATTTCTTTTCATTTTTTATTTTATTTCATTATTTTTAGAAAGAAGGAATGGGAGAGAGGCAGAGAGGGAGATAGACATCAGTGTACAGTTGCATTTCACCTGCCTCCAGCCACAGACCAGGCTGGAGACCTGGTTTGCAACCTGGTTATGTGCCCTGGCTGGGGAATCGAACCTGCGACCTTTGGGTTCGCAGGCCGGCGCCTTAACCACTGTGCTACCAGCCAGGGCTTTGATTTCTTTTTTAAAGAGGGTAAAAACATAAGATCTTAGGAAGGATAGGTATTGCCAATAAATTAGGAAGTCAGGTGTGTTCTCTTGAATCACTGAATATTGATTTGCTCTAAAGGATCGAGTTGTGTGCTCAGGAACCTGATTTCAAAGCATGCAGGGCTCCACTCCCAAAATCAGGTACACAGGTTAGATTCCCCTAGTCTGTATGAAGTAATGGGACTAGATTTCTGTAGAAACTGTCTCTTTAAGCCCTAACTTTTCAGAATTCTGTGATATTCCTAACATATAATGGCTACTTAATAATCATTTGCTGAATAAATGAATTAAGGGTATGATAACTAAAGTCATGTTTTTCCACCTATTTTCTCAGTAAATACTTATAGAATCCCAATGTGCATAAAATAATGTTTACACCACGTTGTACACCCTGTCTTTGAAATTCTTGTGAAAAGTCAGTAATTCCCTCTTGGCTCTCATTCGGTATAGACTGGCTTCCAAATGGGCAAAGCCTGTGTCATCTACCTTGTGTCCCCATGTTTGGCAAAACCCCTCTAAATGTTTGTTGAATAATGAAAATAAATTGCTAGGAGGCATGTTTGAGCTGAACTTTGGGTTGTTCAGGGAGGCATGGCAAGAGAGAGAAAGCATTCACGGCAGATCGTCTGTCCTAGGAAAAGGTACGTAAATGGAAAATGGTATATTGAGGAACCACAAGTAATAAATCCAACGTCTTGACCACGATTCCTGCTCTGTGCTAACAGGTCAAGTAGAGAAGGGAAGGAAAGAAAGCCAGGGTCTAGTGGGAGGGAGTGTGAGCCTTTCCTGGGAACACAGGCCTGGCCCTGGGATGTGATGGTTAAACGTCCAGAGCTGCACGTTGCTCCCTTTGGGTCTTGGAGCCTGGCTCCAGGGCACATGTAGCCCCAGAGAATAGGAAATTGGTGAGGTGTAGGAAAGTGTTTGAGGGACTCATCTGAACTAGAACTGAAGACAGGGCTTCAGTACCCATGGGAAGGAGGAGTACCAAGCTGGAAGCAAAAAACAGTTCCTTGGACCCAAGGGAAGGTTGCAGCTTAGTGCCTCACTAAGTTTAAGTTCCTAGGGTTTTCCTTCAACATCCCTCACAGAGCTGGGGGTTTAAATGAGCCCTGCTAAGGTCAGGAACTAGGAGCTGGGAGGATTAAGACTGAAGGTCACCCCAGTGACCTTAGCCAAAGCAGGTGACGATGGGCAGGTACTAATCACCTGATTGCTCCCATTACAATAAGGAAAGCTAGAAAGCTACATCAGGACCCAGTGCAAAAGACTTTGAATGCCAGGTTAAGTGTTTGGCTTTCTCTTCAAAATAAGAGCTTTCTCCAAGATGTGTTTCAGAAAGTTGTTCTTTGTGGAGTTTTGCATTTCATGGACCAGTAATATTTTTTCCAACTGTTTTTACAGATTGGGGAAGTGTTATCAGCATTCAAATAAAAAATAAATAAACAAACAACTACCAACTACTTCATGAAAGAAAGGACATTGTAATATTTTTTAAAAACTAGTAAAGATACTTATGGAAAAAAGTTCAGTCTTTCCAAAAGAGGGAACTTGACCACTACAAATAACATTTATAAACATTTCTTTCTCTGGTGTATGTGAGTGTATATGTATAACTGTGTGTGTGTGTATCATTGCCCTTATTTTTCTTATTTTGCTATCCATTGGTGAAAATGGTGCCATCACTTGTTTGTGAAGCACTATGTCTGGGAACAAAAGATGCCCCAGATCAGGCAATGTCCTGCTTAACAGGATCGATATCTAATACAACAGGACACTAATAGAGCCAAAGAAATGAGTGGTTTCTTGGATTTTATAATAGAATTTGGCCTGTATCAATTCTCAGAGAAGTCTTCATATGTCTGTTCTTAAAACTGTTTATTTAACAATTTAAAGCATATCCCAATAGTTGATGTTGGACTCTTAAAAGTATATGATTACTGTTAAGCAGATATGATTTAGGAGTGACTTGGCCAGCAATTGATGATGTAATTTTTAAAACAGCACATCTACACTGAAAATTTAGCTATATATTAGTAAATGCTTTTTCTTTTCTTTTTAAAAAAAATTCTCACCTGAAGCTATGTTTATTGATTTTAGAGAGAGGAAGGGAAAGAGAAAAACATCAATGTGAGAAAAACATTGATCAGTCACCTCTCCCATGTGCCCTGACTGGGGATCAAACCCACAACCTCAGTATGTGCCCTGACCAGGAATTGAACCCACGTACCTTTTGGTTTATGGAACAACGCTCCAACTAAGTAGGTCACATCGGCCAGGGAATTGCTAGTAACATTTTTGAGGATGATAGTTATCAAGAAACCTGTTTTGCTGATATTTTTAGAAAACTTTTTTTGAAAATTTGAAAAACTTTTCCAATATCATTATTTTCTGCCATTTGAAAAAAATGTGTGACACATTTTATAAGAAAAATTTAGTGTTTGTACTAACAGACTGCTGCTTAAACTCTATATAATTTACTCTTCACCAAGAGGTCCTACTGCAGTCAAACATTTAAAATTCTAATTTTAAATTATATTTTATCCAGGTTAGATCATTAGGCTTTATAAAACATAAGTAGTTGCTCCAGTTAAAATCAGTCAACTCATACTCTAAAGACAAATTAAGTTCATTCTAGTGACAGTAATAAAATCATACTGCAATACCTGAGTTCAAAGCAACTATTCCACTCTTTCTCGAATTCATTTTCTTTTTTTTAATTAAGTTTATTGGAGTGACACTGGTTGATTGGTTGATAAGATTATATAAGTTTCAGGTATATAGCTCTATATAATACAGCATCTGTATATTGTAGAGTAAGCTTACAACCCAAAGTTTAGTCTCTGTCACTATATATTGACGCCCTTTACCCATGTCAACCTCTCCTCCACCCCTACCTACTCTGATAGCCACCATACTGTTGTCTATGTCAGTGAGGCTTTTATTCGTTTGTCAAACTCATTTTCCATTATGAAAATACAAAAGGAAAAAAGTCCTTAGAGACCAAGGCTAAGATCACCCACATCCTTGTATTTTCAATTACTACATGCAGATGTGAAAGTTGAACAGTGAAGCAGGCTAATTGAAAAAAATAGATTCATTTGAAACATGGGGTTAGAGGAGAGCTGTACATACACCCTCCAGAAAGGCAAACAAGTGGGTCCCAGAGCAAATTAATTCCAAAACATTGCTGGAAGCAAAAATGGCAAAACCGAAGCTGCTCTACTTCAGGCACATGCTGAGAAGGCAGGGTTCTTTGGAAAACTCAATAATGCTGGGGAAAGAAGGCAGAGGGAAAAGAAGAGCAAATATGAGAGGGATTGACTCCATAAAAGAAGCCATAGGCGTGATTCTCCAGCTGCGCAGGGCTGTTTAGAGCAGAGCATTGTGGACACGACTCATCCATAGGGTCACCAGGGCTCAGAGCTGACTCCATGGGATAAAACACGCACACATCACCCCCTAAGTGTGTACAGTATATTCGTGGTGAAATAAAAATTTCACTGGGAGGCAATTACAAAAATATGTGTAAAAAGACTTCTGTGGAGAGAAAAATGGTTTCTCGGGTATGGGAAGGTGGGAATGTTGAGTGTGTACTTTGTGGTCACGAATAGTAATAACCACCAGATGTTCAGAGCATCCCACCTTTTCCCATTGTCCCTCACTTTCAGTAACCTTCCAGCCCAGAGAGGCTCTGGGCCATGTGATGGCACAAGGACCAGAGCCATAGTTAGGAACTGCAGTTTCTGATCGGCTCGAAGCTGTTGGGTAACTAGGTTAAGCTTTAGGGCCTCCTGGAACTTGGCCCACATTGTTGCCGTGATTTATGCCTCTGTTTGCCATTGCTTCCCTGACTTTCTTGCTGAGGCGAGCAAAGTGCTCTTGGGCCAAACACCTACACAGTCAAGCCACCTGAAGGCTGCAAAGGCAGAACAGTAGAGCACGGGTGGCAAACAGAAGGCCCATGGACCGAATCCGGCCCTCCACCTTGTTGTTTTTTTTTTTTAATTTTATTGTTGTACTACATCCATCCCCTTTTTGCTCCTTCTGTCCCCCTCCCCACCCACCCATTCCCCCCAAAGTCAATCCCACCTGTTGTCCATGTCCATGGTTCCTTTTTAATACGCTCTGGTACCTTGTTTCTACCTGGCTCACTTAACAATGAAGGAGTAGTTACATCTATACAGTCCTAAAATGACACTCGGCCCTCTGAAGGCAATGGAGAGGCTGATGTGGTCCCTGGTGAAAATGAGTTTGACACCCCTGCAGCAGAGGGTCAAAAAGAGCAGTAAGTAGACTGACTGCACAGTTACTGCGGGAAGCAGTATGGAGTTACCTAAAAATTAAACATGGAACTGCTCTATGTATGACTTATTGATCAGTTTCTGGGAATTTATCTGAACAAACCTGAAACACTGATTCAAAAGAATATCTGCACCCCTGTGCTCACTGCAGCATTATTTACAGTTGCCAAGATCTGGAAGCAGCCCAAGAGCCCATCAGTAGATGAGTGGATAAAAAAGCTGTGGTACATTTACACGATGGAATACTACTACGCTATAAAAAAGAAGGAAATCTTACCTTTTGGGACAGCATGAATGGATGTGGAGAGTATTATGCTAAGTGAAATAAGTCAGTCATATCAAGACAAGAACCATGTGATTTCACACATATGTGGAATCTAATATACAAAATCAACTAATAAATAAAATAGAAACAGACTCAGATACAGAGAACAGACCAATAGCTGTCAGAGGAGAGGGATGTTAGGGGTTGGGTGAAAAAGGGGAAGGGATTAAGGAAAAACAAAATGGAACTCACAGACACAGACAACTGTATGGTGATTACCAGAGGGAAAGGTGGAATAAATAAGTTGAGGTGGTAAACACACAGTACAATATACAGATGATATATCATGGAGTTATGCACTTCTAACTTACATAATTTTATTAACCAATGTCACCCCAACAGATTCAATAAAAAAGAGCAGTAGCACCAGAGAGAGAAACATACAGGTGGGAAGGAAGAGAGGTGGGATTTAAACATGGGCCCTAATACCAAAGGGAGGTATTGGAGGTGAAGCAGTTTACACAGTCTCCTCTAAGAGGTTCACTGCCTTAAGATACCAGACAAGAAACATGGCGGGGCAAATTACAATCCTAGAGATGTTAATGTGCAGTGGGAAGTATGACTGTCAGGTTCCCTGTTATCCAAAGCATTTAGAAGTGTTTAATTCTACATGCTCTTATCCAGGACCCCATTCCACTAAGTGCTAAGAGAGCACCATGTAAACACTCCCTAGCACTAGAATCTAATTAGAGCTTTCATAATTTTTAAAGGCTTCTGCTTCCCCAATATTAATTGAATAATATTTGCCAACTCAATAAAAGTCTCAATGGAAAATTCTATAACTTCCTTAAGAATTTAATCCTATTGTTAATTGATGCTAATTTCTAGGTCCCATATCTTCACATTGTTTGGGTGGTTGGTTGAAATGCATTAGTAACATTTCTGTATATTGTTTTAGCTATGTTCAGCATTCACTGTTATGGTTTATGACATTACACACCACACGGATCACATACCTGAGTGAGACAGGCTGCATGTAAGACAAAGTAGAGAGCTGGAGGCTAGAGCTGCCTCCTCTAAAGTAGTTGGCCACTGCCCAGCTCCACAGACTACAGGCCAGGGGCTAAGTTTTCAGTCTTTCTTTAAAAAGCCAGAAATCAGAATTTATATAAAATTTCCTGGGTTTTTCCCCCACCACTTTTTGTTTTGAAAGCAAAATATATAGAAGTGGAAAGAATAATACAATGAATACCTATATACACTTATCTAGATTTATTAATCGGTTGTTAGAAGTCTTCATTTTCTTTCTGTCACTGTTACACACACACACACACACACACACACACACACACACACATGGTTTTTTTGGCTAAATTATTTTCCTAAGTATGCAGTATGAATCACCTAGAACAAAGACATTCTAAGTGACTAGAATACAACTTCTACACTCAAGAAATTTATCATTGATGCAATAATATGATCCGATATATAGTCTGTGCTCAAATTTCTCATATTGTCCCAATACTAATATATTTATAATTTTATATACAATATATATTTCAAAATCCAGGATCTAATCAATGACCATACACTGCATTTAATTGTCATATCTCTTTAGTGTACCTTTAATCTTTTTAAAGGTACTTTAAAACTTTTTAAATCTTTTTTTGGTCTTTCATGATATAGCATCTAGGCCAATATTTTTGCAAAATGTGCCTCAACATAGGTTGTGTGGCTGTTTCCACATGATTTGATACGGGATAAATGTTTTCAGCAGGAATGCTACATGGGTGAGGATGTGCCACTCACACTAGTTCTCAGGAAGTACATGATGTCAGTTTGTCCCATAATTAGTGCTCTCAGTCTTAATCTCGTGGTTAAGATGGGTCTGCCATATTTCTCAATTGTAAAGAAACATTTTCCCCTTTATAATTAACACGTTGTTGACCAGCAATTTTATACAAAAGCTAATGGGCCCATGATGCAAGTGCAATCATGAGTTAACTTGTGTAGCGAACTTCATCCATATGTTTGTTACTAAGTAATCTGTGGGTTTAGAATTTGAAAATGTGTGACTACCTTGTTTCCCAGTAACTTTTACCCAATGATCCTTGCCTCAATCAGTTATAATAAGAGGTATTGCAAAATGGTGATTTTAAACAATTCCTTCTACTATTTTCATTAGGTACAATATTTTGGTTTGAAAAAAGAAAAGGCTCTCTTTCATACACACCCCAACCCCACCTTATTCATATACAGTATTTTCTAGCATCACTGTGAATTTGTGGATGTTTTTCAGCATGTTAGAAACTATTACTGCCATTATTATTATTTTTTTGATGCTCAGATTGCACTCATTTGGCCACTTAGGGCTCCTTTTCCAGGTCCTTTGTCTGACAGATGCCCATCATTCCTTAAGTACCTCTTTACTATGTGCCCAACAAAATGTCAAGCGCATCCTGCCCCAGCTGTTCAATCAGCCTTTTCTCCAAGTTCCTTTTAGCACAAAAGAGATCTGACCTTAAAACACTGACAAATAATTTTAAAAAGAAATTTAAACACCATTCAAACCAAACCAAACATATCTGCACACAGTGGTTGGCTAGCAGGCTTAGTTTGGGGCCTTCAGATGACATAGCTTTCATGACATGCAGATGTTGTAGTTAGTGAATAGCAGACCCGGCCCCTTGTTGTCTGTTACCGGTACATAGATAGGTGTTGGCAGTTTATGGAGACTGGTTGTCAACAGCATGGAAGACAAAGCAGAGCATTCCCTTGCCCACGGTGATAGAAACCAAACAGTCCCCTTATCGTCACTCCTTATTTGTTCAACAAGTGGAGACCTGTTTAATTTTATTTTTTCAAGATAACATACTGCAAATAGCAACAGGCTGTTTTGTTTATACATTAGAATTTTTTTGCCTTAGCTCATAATGTGTTTATCTAGAGAGATTGTATTCCTGCTGTGTAGCGCACTCCTAAGTAATAAAGCTGTCACACAAATATTTCAAGAACAAAAGAAACAGAAATCAACAAGCTGGTTCACTACTTTCTTAAAGACCTCCAGTTTATCAGGAGGTTAAGCACACACCACCGTCTGCCCAAACTGTTCCTCCACACATCCTGCCACACACCTTAGACTCTAGAAAATAAAATACCATAGAGCAGGAAGAGGCAGAATGAAGGATTGTACAATACACACTGATAAAAATAAATTTTGCTGTTGCTTTTTTTTTTTTTTTTACCACTTAAGCTATTATTATTTCCAACAAATAAAATTTATCGGTAGACACTTGTGTTACGGAGTTGGGCAAAAGTAGGTTTACAGTTGTTCATAGAGAAAATAATAAAATAATTAATAACTAATAATACAAGAGTAAACCTTCATATACTCACAACTGTAAACCTACTTTTGCCTCACTCTATATAGTTAGTGTAAACCACACTAGAAAGTAGTACTTTATTTATTGGTTTGAGGAACAGAGAGAGAGACTGACTTCAATTTGTTGTTCTACTTTTTCATACACTCACTGGTTGCATCTTACATGTGCCCTCCCTGGGGATCAAACCCACAACCTTGGCATATTAGGACGACACGCTAACCAATTGAGCTACACAGCCAGGACAAAAAGTAATACTTTTTATATGGAATGGAAAGTTTTTTTAATGGGTCAGGTTTGTGTTTTCCACTTTAATTTTTGTACTTTTTTAACTCATGTTTTTATTTGGCAGGATTGATGTTTTTAGGCCACAGATTTACTTTCAACAGGCATATTTCCTTACTGATTATTAACTTTCTTTATTACTTATTAACTTTAAAAGCACTGTAGTAGACATGCTGTTGGATAAAATTGCCTGGTTGAAAATCTTTGCACTCCATTCCTTCTTTTTTCTTTTTTCTCTTTCTTTTCTTTCTTTCTTATTTTTTCTTTGTTAGAATAACAGAAGGCAAGTTTCTAAATTAACTGATGCTATCTATCTATCTCTCTCTCTATATAAAATAATTTGTTTTATAACTATCAGTACATTGCTGCATTCATTTTTGGCTGTGTTGATTTTCATTTTGATCACATTTGTACTATTGCTTCTTTCCTGGTCCTTTCATACACTCTATTAGTCACAGTAAAACAGATTGAGCATCCACTGTGCATATTCTCGGCCTGTGCTGGGTCTAGAGAGGAATCCAGAAGAGGTTGTAGCCCAAGCCTCTGGCCAGAGGACCAGCCTGGCCCATTCTGTTCCATCCATGTTGTCTACAGCAAACCTCAACTAAGTAAATTTCAGGTCCCCTTCTACCTTCCCACCCATGATTTCAGCCTTTTTAGTACTCCTCCACTCCATACATCACACCCTTTCTTTCTCTAGTCATCCTGAAATAAAACGTTTTCAGGGTGTCTACCATGGGGGTTCTTGACGTTTGGAGGAAATGTGGGATCAAGGCAACTTTCCTTTCCCAAAAGAGAGTGTTATAGGATGTTTCCTTTGCAGTCCCATAACGGCTGTGGAATATTTCCCTCTAGGCTAGAGATGGTGGTACTAATTAATTAGCTTTAAAATAATGAAATAACTCTTCCTTCCCCACAGCCGATATGTTAACTAGCCCTCTGAAACTAACTTCAAACATATCTACGTTGGGCTCACACAAAGCTCAGATGTGGAGAAAGTGGCAGCAGGGGTCGAAGTGGCAGTGACGGATCCCAAGTTGGAGTGGCAGAGTGGTTCACCCAGGGGCAACAGGGCCCCAAGCCCTGAAAGGTGAGGGAGAATGACCTACACAGAATGAGGAGAGGAAGGAGAAAAACATGAAAAGAGGAGGCAATCGCTTCTTCGAGCCACATGCCAATCCAAACAAAAGATACAGAGCCTTCATTACAAACAAACCTTTCGATGTGAAATGGCAGTCACTTAAAGACCTGGTTAAAGAAGAAGTTGGCGTGGTAACAAAGGAGGAACTCTTAATGGACACAGAAGGACAGTCAAGGAGATGTGCCGTTGTTGAATTCAAGGTGGAAGAGAGAGTAGATAAAAGCTGCTCAAGTTCTGAACAAGCCTAGTCTGAGTGGAAGACCACTGAAAGTCAAAGAAGATCCTGATGGTCAACATGCCAGGAGAGCAATGCAAAAGGTGGAGGCTGCATGGCTGAGATGGGTATGGGCCCAGGTGGTCCAGGAATGATTAATTACCACCCAGTATCCTAAATAATCTTAACATCCCAAATGAGAGTATCCATGCATTACAGGCTGGAAGACTTGGAAGCACAGTATTTGTAGCAAATTTGGAGTATACAGTTGACAGGAAGAAACCAAAGGAAGTTTTTAGAATGGCTGATGTGGTGGTCCAGGCAGACATTCTTGAGGATAAAGATGGAAAAAGTGGAATAGGCATTGTTACTTTTGAACAGTCCATTGAAGCTGTGCAAGCTACATCTATGTTTAATGGCCAACTGCTATTTGATAGACCAATGACATGAAAATGGATTAGAGGGGCTTACCAAAGGGAGTTCTTTTCCCTCCTGAGCATCCACAAGTTCCCCTTGGACTTGGTGGCACTGACATGAGGTTAGTTATTTCCTCCCGAAGCAAGAACCATATCGCCTTGCTCCATCCGGCCCTGGGACAGCCTCATCCTAGGTATAGGTCTGTGGGCCCTGGGAGGAGGTTATACGGACTCAGGACGTGCCTTTCCCACTGAGTTAGTTTCAGGCCTCTGTGTGAGAGGAAGCATTTCACCTTTGGCAAAGGGGCAGAGGCTGCTTCTCCCAGCCCAGAGGGCTCAGAGAAATTGGAGGGTTTAAGGTTCTCAGGCTCATCCCCTTAAATGGCCCTATTCCAGACTTTTGGGTCCCTCACTTTTCTCATCAGAGCCCTGCCTTTGGCATAAGGGACCTGTTGAGGCTATATGTTGTTTCTTTTGTATCTCTGGTACTTTTTTTTTTTAATCCTCACTCAAGGATATACTCACCGATTCTTGAGAGAGAGGAAGGAAGGGAAAGAGAGGGAGAGAAACATCAATGTGATAAACATCAATTGGTTGCCTTCTGTATGTGCCCTGACCAGGGAGAGAACCCACAATCTAGGCATGTGCCTTGAACAGGTATTAAACCTGTGACCCTTCAAATTACAGGATGAGGGTCTGACCGACTGAGTCACGCTGGCCAGGGGTATCTCTGCTACTCTTTAAAAATTAAGCCCTGAGCCTGATTTTAGTGTAGTCTATCCTGTGTCTACAAGAGATAAAGGTCTCTTTAAATAATGCCATAGTGGACTTCTGGCTCCCACAGTTGAAGGGCAGCTAATTGAAGCCTGTCATTTTTCCTTTTTTCAACAACCTAAAGGTGTTAACAAAAGCCAGCTCATTCAATAACCCCTGTAATTACCATTGTCTGTGTTACTCACATGCTACTGCTGTTGCATAAGCCAGCTGCTCCTCGTTCAAAAGCACCTCTGATGAAAGTCGTAGTAATTGTGTTGCTGCTGCTTCTCAGCGCTTCCTCTTACCCAGCCAGGACACCTTTGGTCATTCTTTTTTTTTTTAAGATTTTATTTATTCTTTTTAGAGAGGCGGTAGGGAGAGAGGCAGAGACGGAGAGAGACATCAGTGTATGGCTGCCTTTCACCTGCCTCCAGCTACAGACCTGGCTGGACACCTGGCTTGCAACCTGGTTATGTGCCCTGGTTGGAATTGAACCAGCCACCTTTGGGTTCGCAGGCTGGTGCCTTATCCACTGTGCCACCAGCCAAGGCCCTTTGGTCATTCTTTTTTTTTTTTTTTTTCCTTTGGTCATTCTTGATGCCCACCCCCTCACCTCCAGTTCATTGCCACTATTCTAACAAAATACCTCTGAACAGTCTTCTTGACACCTCCCTTGCCTCTGCCCTGGCCCACGTTCTAGATACACACCTTCAGGCACATCAGATTGAAGAATCATCTTCATTTTCCTGTTTTAAATGTTTCATCAACCCAGGAAATGTGATTCAGTTTTTCATTCATGGAGAATTATTAAGTGCCTATTATGTGCATGGCCCCATGCCAGGGGCACAACAAAATCATTTTGAGTACATGAGAACACAGACCCTAATATGATGGTTCTTACATTCTATTGATTGTATCTGTTATATCTATTGGCAGCAGAGGACATTCAACAAGCAACTTTGTATTTGTTTAGTAAATACTTTGTAATTGTTTAGTAAATACAAAGGATTCTGAAGGACATATACTTGAGGGGAGCTATACTGGTTCAGCCTTACAGGGGCATTGAACCAGTCTGGGGAGGTCAGGGGAGACTCCTTAGGAAGGGGCATTTCCTCTGAGCCTTAAAGAATGGGTTTGTATGAATTAAAAACCTTTCCCCCTGGCTGTTGTATGTATCTCTCCACACTGTGGCCCTCTCCTTTCTTAGACAGTGAACAGAAACTTTACTCTCTACAAAACATATAAAATAAAATAACATAAACATTTTCATTCTCCTTTGTTTCCCAGCCTTCTCGTATCTCTCTCTGCCTTCACCAACCACCTGGGTTATAATCATTTTCACTTACAAGCTGCTAACAAACAGCTCACGAAAGAGAAATAAGGTAATACAGGCTGCTTCAACCAAGACAAAATACTTGCTTTCTGTTGGGTTCAAACTAGACAACGCTCTTTCACAGCTCACATTGAGCACCTTGTGTTTCATGTTTGCAGCAACTCAAGCATCCCAACCTCGTGAACCTTATTGAGGTCTTTCGGAGGAAGCGGAGGCTTCACCTGGTATTCGAGTACTGTGACCACACGGTTCTCCATGAATTGGACAAGTACCAGAGAGGGTGAGTGAGCCGTCCTGACGAACAGGACACAACAAAAATACACCAGATTTTGTGAGGGAAAATGAGCAATGACTCTTTTTCAGATTAGACAAGAGCAGCCAGTGTCTGGACAGCACACTCTGCTGCTGGGGTTGACAGAGGGGATACCAAGACTGTCAGCAAAGAGATCATTGCTAATCATGTTCATGAAGAGAGCAGCACTGGCATTAGGTTGAACTTGATTTCTTTGGTGTTTGATCTTTGCACCGAAGTCCTCTGAGTCTCTAAGAAAGAAAAGGAAGGGTACTTGTGAGTCTAACTAGGGAAGTGTAAGGACTTGGAGGTTAAAAGGGAGATTCCAAATTATGCTTAGTGAGATAAGCCAGTCAGTGAAGGACAAATATCATATGATCTCACCCATTACGGGACAATAATGAGCAAAACTAACAACAAGCAAAACAGAACCAAGTATATGAATACAAGGAATAGGCTTTCAGTGGTCAGGGGGAAAGGGGTTGGGGGGACGGGGGAGGCAGAGGCAAGAAAGGGGAGCAGCTTAGACAAGAACCTAGTATAAAGGAACCATGGACATGGACAACAGGTGGGATTGACTTTGTGGGGAATGGGTGGGTGGGGAGGGGGACAGAGGGGAGCAAAAAGGGGATGTAATACAACAACAATAAAATTAAAAATAAATAAAATAAAAATAAAAAATAATAATAATTATTATTTTTTTTTAAAGGGAGATGCCAAAGACAATGGCTAAGAGGAAGTTTATAGCTAAAATGAACATGTTGCTTTATCCTAAGCAATCCAGATGTCTGTTCTTCTGTTTTGGTCAGGACTTCTTTGGTTACAAGTGACAAAAACAAAAAACAAAAAACGAAACAAACAAACAAAAAAAACAACAGTTGAAGCAAGTATGGGTGAAAAAGGAATGTCTTAATGGCTATAACTAGGAATGATTAAGGGTGACTTTAAAGGCTTCACTGATCTTATCACACTTCTCTAGTACATGAGACTCTTCTGTGTGCATTAGAAAAAGGCTTAGTGAGCAGGTAGAGTCTTTGGGAAAAAGAGAGGACCCCTTCCTCTGGTTGAGGGTAGCCCTTTGCCAAGGTAAGCAGGATGCATTGCTCACTTTGGATTTTGGCTCCCACCCACTCCTCTGCTGAATGTCTTAAGGTAGAGTGTGATAGGTGGTGGCTGTTCTCTCTCAGCTCTTCTGTGTTGTCTTCAGTCTGCCTTGCAGAGGAGTCTCCCTATATATAAGGTGAATTTTGGAGGATGTGGTGCGCGCGCGCGCGCGTGTGTGTGTGTATGAGAGAAAGAGAGAGAGAGAGAGAGAAAGAGATGTGGGATGGAAAGAGTAAGGAAAGGAAAAAATATGATAGAAAGCATGGCCACAGACTTATCAACCTATGTAGTCATCCTAGAAGAGAGGAAGTTCTAGAAGAATAGTATCTGCATATAAAGTTCAGTGGAAGACTCTGATTGGTTCAGCTCAGATGTTGCAACTATCCCT
The DNA here is from genome assembly GCA_004026585.1 of Noctilio leporinus. Taxonomy (NCBI): domain Eukaryota; kingdom Metazoa; phylum Chordata; class Mammalia; order Chiroptera; family Noctilionidae; genus Noctilio; species Noctilio leporinus. The sequence goes on from PVIW01000794.1 coordinate 90,325, forward strand.
GGGACCAATCATTATGGCCAGAGGAGAGGGTAGAATGATGAGCAGGCCCTGGGAAATATGATTCAAAGTGAGTCAGTCAAGGAGGACTTCTTGGAGGAAGTGGCCTTTGGCTTGAACAGTGAGATTTAAGAAAATTTAAGCAGGAAAGGATATTCCATCCTCTCCTTTTGCCCTGATTCTGGGAACCCAACTTTGGCTAGGGACAATGTGCATAGTGCATTGTAAATCAGAGTGATAGAATGATGCCCCACCCTGGTCACATTCTTACTCAATGGCTAGAAGCTGAGGCTCTCTTAACAATGCTTTCAGGACTTGGCCAAGGTTTGCTCTGCCATGTAGTGGTGATTATATATTATCTACCATGACCTCAGACAAATGGGATTAAAGTGGTTTATAGTTTGACCATGGCATAGGCTTTTCATGTTAATTTATACAACCAGAGAGAGCCAAGAGAACAGACACCTCCCTTCAGAAAGTCATTGATACAGAGAAATTGTATTCAAGGGAGAAAACCTTTAGTGTGCTCATATTTGATCTTTTGACAGCTTGGATGCATTCATTGGCTGATTCTTGTGTGTGTCCTAACCAGGGATTGAACCTCTAACCTTGGTGTATCAGGTCAAAGCTCTAACCAACTGAGCTACCCAGCCAGGGCACCTGGGGAGCAATCCTAAAGATATTGTTTGATTTGACTGATTTGCATGTTTTATCTAATGACAAGGTCCTCGTTATTTGGAGGTGGGTACACTTAATCTCTCACAGCCTAATGACAGTAACCAGTCAAATAGCTACTCTACCTTATCCCAATTTTTTACTCACCAAACACCATCTGATTATAACTTGACTTACTTTATAGAATTGCCCACAAAGAGAGCATAAGCTGGTACTCAGGATTTGAACATGGATGAATAAATTGGCATTCTGGTTTTATGCATCAGGCTAACATTGTTTAATGTTCACCTGCCCTTTGAGATGGATACTGTCTTGGTATGCTGACAAAATCAAGTGTCTGTGTCTGTAAGCATGAAGACCATTATAAAAGCAGTCAACCTGCTGGCTGCTTTTCCAAACAAAACACCACATTCTTTGAGTTGTTGTGATGAGATGACCCTTTCCTCCTCAGTTCTGCTATATTCACTTAATAGTCTTTCATATGCATTTCTATGGATGTTACAATATAATCTTTAGATCTGTTATTAATAACTATAAGATTATACATGTGGTTTCATGACTGTCTAACCATTGTTGATATCTAGGCCATTTTCAGTGGTTGATCTGATAAGTATTTCTTCTGTCAAACTTTTGCTACAACAGATATTTCTTCTTTTTCACTTTTCTCTTAGAAGGTCTCAAAAAGAGATTATTGGATTGTAGGGTTTGCCAAACTAAACCAATTTACCTTACCACCAATGTTGTAGACTCATTGTTATGCTATTGGTTTTTATTATTAAAATATTTGAAGAATGAATTTCATCAAACATGTAAGGAAGAAATGATAGCAATCCTACATACACTCTTTCAGAAAATAGAGGAGGAAGAAACATTTTTCAAATCATTCTATGAGGCCACTAAACCCTAATACCAAAACCAGATAAGGACATTTCAAGAAAAGAAAATGACAGAAAAATACCCCTCATGAACATAGGCATAAAAGTCCTTAGCAAAATTATTATTAGCAAATCAAATCCAGCAATATAAGGTAATATAAAAGGAATGATGTACTGCAATTTCTTGATTTATCAATTTGGACATTATCTGTAGACTTCCTATTATGATAGATGAGAATTTTGCTCTCCTATGCAATTAGTTCCTCTGTTTCCCCTTTTTACTCCCCCAAAATCATTATATTAAATTTTTGTTAATTCCGTATTCACTGTTCCAATTCTTATGACTATGTATATATTGCTTACAACTGAATATTTTACCATACTAGGGTTTCCTTTTGTACTTTTTCCACAAATCAGTATTTGCCTTGCTTTTTATATTTGCTTAATATTCTTTAACCTGCCCTGGTCAGCATGGCTAAGTTGGTTGAGCATTGTCCCGAGAGGTGAAATGTCACCGGTTTGATTGCCAGTCAGGGGACAGGCCTGGGTTGCAGGCGCCTGGCCCTTAACTGGGATGTGTACAAGAGGCAACCGATCAATGTTTCTCTAGAAGCTTTGATGTGTTGCTCCTTTTCTTTCTTCCTACCTTCCCCTCTCACTCTCTAAATAAATACAATCTTTAAAAATTATATTATTTAATTTTAGTATCAACTTTTCTCACTCTTTCTAATAGCCTTTCAATATACTTTCCCGCAGGATAATCACATCATATAATCCATTCACTCTTTTGAGGGGGGCGACATCCTGCCTTTAGAACCCTATTCTCCCTCTGCCTGGCTTGTTGTGCCTGAAGCCTATTATCCAGCTGTTTTCCCTTTGCTGTCATCCTTGGAATCCTATTGCATTTTTCTACAGTTGGATTCACTACTCCCTAGATCTCTTTCTCTTTCTTAGTTTACTTACTTACTGTAGCCACGCACATCCATCTCCAACCCTTTAAAAGAAGGCACAGTCACACGGAAATCTAGACTACAGGTATTTCTAATGATATCCCATCTCCTGATCCTCATCTCTCCTTGGAGTTATGCATGTGGGATCCCCTTTTGTTCCTGGGGGTAAAACTAAATTTCCAAAGCAGACAGGAAGAATGCCTTGAGGTCACACTGGTGGAGGACTCCAGGGTACATTCCTCCTCTACCTCTTCCTACCAGCAGACGAAGGATTCCATTCTGCCTACCCAGTGGCCTTCAGAGGAGCACTTGTAGCTCTCAGGCCACTGGCCTAACACCCCAAAGAAGACCAGTGGTGGTAGGTACAGAGGGAATGAAGACATGCCTTGCTGAGCGCTTCCCACCTTGCTTTAGGGCAGAAAATAAAGTGAGGGTCCTTGCTCAGTGTTCTCACATCCTACCTAAGCCTGCATTTCTAGGTCTGGGGAGCTGACATCTTTAGGAGTACAAATCCCACAAGATCTGCTGTGGCCAAGAAGCCCAGGCTGGATCCTGTCCAGCTCCTCTGGGTCACTGTTTACTAGGAAAGGAAATGGACATATGGTTTGTTTGAAGTTCAATGGCCTAATCTCATGGTGGAAGAGAACCAGGCCCAGGAGAAAAGCTCAAATGCCACTTCCCTCACAGGTTAACACATTGTTGACTGGTCACACACACACACACAAACCCTTGTGTTTTCAAGCCCAAATGTTGACTGCGCTTGCATTAGCTTTTGACAAAAAATTGCTGGTCAACAATGTGGTAATGAGCAGATGGATGTAGTTTGCTACCACAGTTAACTCTTTTAACTCAGGTTTGCACTTGTATTAGCTTTTGTGTAAAATTGCCAGTCACCAATGTGTTAAGGTTGAGCTTGGGCATGATTCTGCTAAAGGGACAGCTTGTCTTTGAGCCAGAATCCAAATGGGGATTCTTAAAAGCAGTGAAGAATGAGAGAGAATCAGGCTCCTTCCCTTGTCACACTACTCTAGTCCTTCCCCGCTTGGGCCTAGAGCTCCTCCCGGCTGTGAGGCCATTTGCCACCAGCTGGGAAACACACACACACACACACACACACACACACACACACACACACACGACCAGGCAGATTTCTTAGCCCCACCAGCATAAGCTTTGAGAATATCTGCTTTAGCCCGAAGGGTCTGACCAGACACCAGACTCTGCTAAAGCTTTTAAGTTTGTTTGTTCAATATTTTCATGCTTATTTAAGATGGTATAAGGCGGAGGGCATGATGATGACCACCCTCAACATGCCTGACTCTTGAGTCACGCTGTCCAGATCTGGAGGGGTGGCTTTCTATGCCTGGAATGCCGCTCCATTGTCATTCTCCTTCAGTTCTTCCTCCAAGTCCCTGTTGCTGCCCTCTGTGTCAGGTCTCCACTTTCCTCCGTTTCACGTACTCTTTCTTGATAGTTTACTTCTTTTTTGGTAGAAGGCATTCTCTGGGGAGCTTCCTGAAAAAAAAGTGTGTGTGAGAGAGACAGACAGACAGAGAGAGACAGAGACAGAGAGAGATAGAGACGGGGAGAGAGAGAGAGACTTTGCCCTTGCGTGTTTTTTAATGTTTTTGGAGAAAAATATTTCTTCAAAATTTTCAAGGCATTTTTAAATGCCTTCTGTTTCTTAGTGCTGTTAAGAAGTCTGTTATCATTCTATTTTCTGCTTCTTTGTGAAGTTCTGTTTCTTTTTTATTTCCAGAAGTTTATAGAACCCTCTCATTACTCACAGTGTTCTGAATTATGAAAATCAGGGGCCTTCCTTTTCATCCATTTTTCTGGTACTTGGTCAGCCCTGTCTGAGAAAAAAATTTTTTTTTTTGTTTTGTTACTGATTTCCTATTATTTTCTCTTTTCTTTGGAGGGGGCGGATGTCTGACTCTTTGGTCCTCTTGTTTTCTTACAGTGTCCTCTTCTTATTTTGCAGATGCAACAGTTTTCCTGGTGCCACCCTCTCTGAGGATATTAATGTGTGTTTTTATTGTTGTTGTTTTTTAATGTTCTTTTCATTCTCCATGGGTTTTTTTTTCTTTTCTTTTGAGTTGCTTTCTTTCTTTTGGTTTGTTTTGGTCTTTAACTTTGTTATGTAAGACTTTCCTGGGCAAATCTAAGCTCTGGTAGTTTACCTATGGTTTAGAGTGGAAAACTCTTGGAAGCTCTGAGCTTCCAGTCTGGGGTTGTCTGGCTGGGCCATTTGCTGGGGAGACCCTGTCATTACATCTTTTCTCCCGAGCGTCCACTAAAAAACGTTTTTGAATATTTTGCCTAAAGAGTAAAGTCAGGCCGCTAGCTTTCTCAGAACCTAGTGTGGGAAGAGGGCTGGGGAGTCTCAGTATTTATTACTTAGTATGTATGCAATACTCAGTATGTACCCTGCTTTTGGAACAGTATCCATGATCTCAACGGTACCAGATGTTCTCCCCAGAAAACAAAACTCTAGTTTTCTACTAAGTAGGGGAAGAGTACTCCCTACTGGGAGGATCTAGGGACTTGTTTCCCAAACAGATTTTTCCACACTCCTTTCCTCCTGTTTCCATGGAGATTGTAACTGCTGATACTTGAGCCTTCTGAGGAATCTTCACAGAAACTTGGTTGGTCCCCCATTCCCCGCTCTCCAGGCTTAGCTTTCAGCTTTCTGGGATCTATTCTGTCCGAATAGTTCTATTCTCTCAGTGTAGTTCTAGTCGGATTTGGGGAGGGAGTGAAATTAGATGGGTTTGTTCAGTCCACCATCTTAACCCAGAAGTCCTTGGAAACACTTTCTTCGGTTGGCTTCCTTGTCGCTGTTCCCCTGAGTGACGTCTCAGTTCACGCAATGCTCAATCCCAGTCTCTTGCTGGTCCCTCTGAGTTTCTGGGCCTCTGGACTTCGACCTCCTCCTCTTCTGTATTATTTCTCAAGTGGCTCCATCCATTCCTTGGACTCTTTTAAGTACCATCAATAGGCTTATGTTTTCCACATTTATATTTCCAGCCGGACATTCCTTTTGAATTCAGAACTGCCTACTTAGATTGCCTTGGATGGCCCCAAGCAGCTCAGCTTATCCACCCACAAAGCAGTGCTCCCCTCCCCCACCCAGCATTCTTCTCAGGAAAAGGGCCATCATAAACCAGCTACTCAGACTAACCCTCATGCTGTCCTTGTTTTCTCTCTTTTTCTCACATATTGATCTCTCAGAAAATCCTAGAGACTCGATTTTTAAAATAGGGCCCACATCTGACCACGTCTCATCACTTATATGTCTGACGTCCTGAAGCAGAGGATCTTTCTGGAACAATTTATATAAGATAGCACCACACCCAGCGCAGCACCCTCCTACGCATGTGTATATCCAGTTCCAGTCCAACACCACAGAACAGAGTCTGCTTTTCTCCCTCTCCGTGCCTGTAACTCCCTCCTTCAGCAGTCAAAAACCTGGCTCCTGTCAGCACCAGCTAAAAAGAATCTTAGAGGTGCACTCAGAGGCCCTGGCATTTCAGAGAAGAAATGGAGTGATAACGAAGGGAAGTGAGTGGTGAGCCCAAGATGACACGAGGCAGTTTGTACCGAGTTTCACATTTGGGAGTTGTGTGATAAGTGTGCTCAGCCTGAGAGGAGCACTAATGACATGCTATTATCATTTCACTTAAATGCTTCTTTTAAATAATTTATTTTGGGAAATGTTCTGAAGAGACTAAATTTGCCTAGGATTGATAACCTTTTATTAATAGTTAATTTGTTAAATAATCAAAATATATTCAATTTTTCTGGACAGCAAGTGGAGGCTGGGGGAAAGCATTTTCCCTAAAATCCTCCCTTCTTAGTTGTATTTTTCTAGACAGGTGAGTTTTTCTAGCATTTGTGCCTATATGCCACTAGAATAAGGAAGGGGATTTGGAGGGAAGTTACTTGAATTCCAGGGCTATGGCTCTGGTGTAGAAATGTTTCAACAGCTTCCCGGAGGTGACCTCTATCGTGCAGTCCCACTGTTGAAGCTTCCTCTGATCTAGATGCTTGAAAGGATTTCCTAAACATCTGGTCTGTGACAACAGTGACCTTGTAGGCCCTCCCAGAGGCTGGAATTGACTTTTTTTGGTCACCTAAACACAACTCCCTGCCTTACTTCTTACCTCTGGCTGAGGACCACAACAATATTGTTTAATGTTTGATTGCCAAAACACTAGGTCCAGCTGGTGGGTGGGAGTCTCTGAAAATACATGTAAGCTTTCTGTGGTCCCTTTCACTCACTGCCTAATTTAAAAAAACAAAAAATCTCCCCTAGGAGGGGCTTTCTTTCTAATTTGCACAAAGGATCTTCTGGGGCTATTGGTTTTCTGGTTATATAAGGTCAAAGTCATAGAAGGAGTGTTGGGAACAGTGGCGTCAAGTTTAGATGCTGTGAAAGAGGCAGGCAGAAAGGTGAGAGGGAAGTACAACTTAGCTAGCAGGGAGATGTGTGGGGAAAGGACCCGGCTGCCTCTGTGGGCTTTTAATTATTGCTAACTTTTGTTTCATGGGGTGCAATGTAAAACTCTTTCCTATCTTCAGCAAAATCTTCATTACCTTAAAAAAAAAAAAAAAAAATCCTGCCTGGGGAGCCTGGAGGAACCATGGGCCCACACACACAGAAGATGAATTCTGCTGCAAGGCCTTGAGTTTGGGGCAACTCAAAAAAACAAACAGCATATTTTATGCTATATATATTAACTAACTTTCCACCAACATAAAGCATCTTATGGAAGGGGAGCTCAAGTTACCAGGCAGTTTCCCAGTGGTGTTGCAGATATTTGAGGTCGCTGGTCAGGAAGACTTGCTGAAATCCCTGTATGTCTTCCTGGTCCCTCCTCCCCGTGAAAGTAGATTCTAGTGTTGTTGTTAGCTTGCTGATCACATGTTCTTTGTACTTTATACCTATGGAATGGCATTTCGATGAGTTCGATGACTGTATGCGACACCTAGGATTTTTCACTATTTAAGCCTGTGTTCACACTGCTTCTTTATTTTTCACTAGGGTGCCAGAACATCTCGTGAAGAGCATAACCTGGCAGACATTGCAAGCTGTAAATTTTTGCCATAAACACAATGTAAGTCTCATGATTTCCCTTGAAAAAAATCAGAAGGCTGCTCTGAAGCCTTTGTTCAAAGTTTATATGGTGCTTTTGTGTATATTCTTTTTCATCCAAATCTTCTTAAGCGTGGTTGGGGTAAGTAGAGGCTAAAAATGCCAAGCTAAATTTTTTTTTTTCTTATTCAGGTTACATAAAAAACGTGTTCTTATGATTTTCAGAAAGTAGTTGTAACTGGTCAGAAGCTACTTAGATTTCTGGTAGCATCCCATTCACTTGCAGTCTGTGTGGATCTGCTACCTTCCCAAGCCTCTGAAACTGGGGAGGGGAACCCCACATCACTCATGCCTGTTCAGTCACAGCAGGTGGAGTTCCAGTGCTAGTGCCTGTTTTGCTGAGATATGAGTGCTAGGTCTGGAATGAGCCAGCCCAGTGGAAGTCTGTGACACTCCTGGGCACAACAAGGCCTGGCAGAGGCAGCGGACCAGGGTGGTGTGACTTTTCACAGTTGCTGGGAGGCCTGCTGCCCCTTCCAATACAACACTGTCCCCTCCCTGCACACAGGAGCCAAATTCCAATGTTAGAGCTTCATTTTGGCCACAGGAGCTGTCTGACTGCAACATGTCGGTGTACTGACTGCCGGGGCCAATTTAGCTGATGGGCCTGAATCCTCATCTTTGAGCTGTTTCTAAAGGACTTTTCCCAGCGACGACGTCCTGGAAGGAGAAAATAGGACAGTAGTCAGCGCTTCTCCCTATTGAGTTTCTACCTCCCTGAAGACTATGGTCCTTATATCAAAATGCTTGTATAGCAAGGACTGTGGACAGCTTACACTGCGATTGACTACGAATGCATGCGGGTTAGCACTTTGCTGAGAGTAGGTGTCAGGATGAGGGAACGAGAGAGGCTGCATGAAGGGGCTGGTGGGGAAAAATCAGAGGCACTAAAGGCAAATGCATACCACAGTTCCCTGAAGAGCCCCTGACTGCTCTGTTTGGCCACATTTGGTGCAAGGGGAGCTTTTAGGAACTTGTAAAGAATTCCCAGAACTGAATAGGAGCACATTCTTGCTTAGGAGTCCTTCTGACTGTCTGTCATCATGATCTCTATGGGTGTGGCCGTTTATGGTAATGCGTGAAGCCAGTGGTGAAAGAGTGAAGGTCTTGGGGTCATGAATTGCTGAGAATCAGCTAGATTGTAATAAAATAATTCAGAAATTATCTCCCAAATATTTTTCCAGAGTAATTATACCCTCTGGGGAAACACTGACTCTGATCTGTCACCCTGAAGGTCCTTTGGAGTGAGTACTAGGCCAGACCCATGGAGAACCTCTCTGTTTAATAAATTCTAGAAAGTCCAGCATACCCCCAGGGTTTCGGCTGCAAGCCAAATGAGGGTCTCTCCTTGCAGGATCCAACGTTTCCTCTCCAGAGAGAAGAATGCTTGGAAGAAGAGAAGATTTAGGAGGAACCCTGAAAAGTATTTTAAGCCATCCATTTTTATGTAATTATTAATTAGGCCATTGATTTGTTCTTTGCCAAGAAAATTGTTTTATAAGAAAATCCTGTGAAGGTTCTTAAACATTCCTCTAACATTTCGCTGTTAAACAATGTCAGCTGTGGTCTGGAAAGCATGGGTGATTTGAGTCTAAACTATGGCGGGGATGCAGCTCTAAGAACCCTTGAAGTGTGTGAGATGGAGCTGACATCTAGCGACTCTCAGCGGAGGGTGAGCTCAGCCTACTCTTGTTTATCTTGTCAGGACAAAAGTCAGAGCCCAAAGGGAGGTCTCTCAGCAAGCAGTGGTCCCCGCCCTTCTCTTCCTAAGCTTATCTCTGCAGACCCGGGCTTGTCCTGTTTATCCTTCGAACTACTTATGTTTAACAGCTCAGTTTTGACTTTTGCTTATACACCAACTTGCTGCTGCAGCAGTCATGGGGGAGGCCGTGTCCAGGGCCCTTTGATGTTTCCCCTTCCCCCTAGGGTTGCCAGATTAAATACATGCCAAATACTACGTGAGACACACTTATACTCAAAAAACGGTCTAACTACAATTTAAATTTATCTGGGTGTCCTTGTTGGTTTTTTTGGGCCCTTCAGGAATTTGGAATGATTCAGGCTATAATAGATAGGGTACTAGACTTACTTCATGCTGCTCTTTTGCAAATTTTGGTAGTATTTTGCAGCCTGTTATCCAAAAGGCCAGCGAGAGGTTCAAATGATTTCTAGGTTATTTGCTAAGTATTTATGTGTTTTATTTACCCTGTAAGTTATAATTGCTCTTTAATAGTGTGTTTCGGTTCTGTTTTTGTGACTAGTGCATACATAGAGATGTGAAGCCAGAAAATATCCTCATCACAAAACATTCCGTGATTAAGCTTTGTGACTTTGGATTTGCTCGGCTTTTGAGTGAGTATTGAAGTTTCTCTTAAGTATAAAAGGCAGAAAGATTCTTTATATGATAAAAGATCTAAATGCTATAGAAAGCTAGTCCATGTATATTTAGGGCCTAAACTTGCTATAAATTATTATGTAGTTACTGAAAACATGTAGATACATACAGTGGTTTAAAAATGTATGCTATATGTAAATTATACCACAGCAAAGTAGTTATTAAAAAATATTACCCTTCTGGTTTCTACCACTTTTTGCTTAAAAAAAAAAAAAAAGTATTTTTTAGAAGTGCTATTTTAGAAAAATGGTTCTCAACTGTGGCTACAGATTAGAATCATGTGTGACACTATATAAAAATTATACTGATCACCCCCTATGCCCCTGCCCCCACCCAGAGACTGTGGTTTAATCAGCCTGGGGTGGAGTCTAAGCATAAGTATGTTGAAAAATTCTATATTCTAAGTTATTTTAATGTACAAGTAGGATTGAGAACCACTGATTTAGAAAAGCCACAGATGGGCTACTAGCTGGATGTCTTAGGTCTTCCCCTCCCAGTTTTGATTCCCCACTCTCTGTCTCCCATGTCCCATCATTGGCCAGCTGGACCAAGTGACTACTACACAGACTATGTGGCTACCCGGTGGTACCGCTCCCCGGAGCTTTTGGTGGGAGACACACAGTATGGCCCCCCAGTAGATGTTTGGGCAATTGGCTGTGTCTTTGCTGAGCTGCTGTCTGGGGTGCCTCTGTGGCCAGGAAAATCAGATGTGGATCAGCTCTACCTGATCAGGAAAACCTTGGGTAAGTGGTATCTCTATCCCGCCTTTTGGGAAACTGGATAGTTTTATCCACATCTGTGCAGGACAGAGCCACGTTCCTACTCTCACCTACTGTCCTTTACAGTTATGGAGGGACACTCTCAAAGTCTCATTTAAATGATTCTACTAAAGGTGTTCACATTTGTTTTAAATCAGAAGAATCCACAACTTTGAGCATGTATTAATTGTTCAAAAAGAAATAGTTCTCTTTTTAGCATAGTTTGGATCAAGTTGAACTGTATAAATGATCACAGCAACAATACAAATGACATTTCTACATGGACTTAGCAGTTGAGGGGATGGTGATGTGTTTCATTTATGATGATGTGGTCATTCATTTGTTGGTTGTCCTTGACTCCAGGCTGCCAGGCTAATTTAGGTTATTCAGATCCTGTAGAGAAAGAGTCCCAACCTTCTACATGTCAGAGAGAAAGTCAGTCTTCTAATGTCACTCTTCTTGCCTTGCTTTCTCACCCCAAAGCCACTTCCTTTCTTTCTCCTCTTGGGGTGGAGGGGCAGAGGGGAGGAGAAGAGAGAGGAGGAGAGCGACAGATGAAAAGACCTATAAGCAGTGACTATCCTCTTCAAAAGTCAGGGGGTTTAGCTCCTACCTTCCTGAGTATCCCAATGTAAAGAGAACTTGTCTTCTAAACAGTTGTAGCACCTGCTATCATCACGTCTTTTACTATCTTCCCAAATATATTGTGAGCTGCCTGAGGGTGAGATCATGTCTTTTATTTCTATCTGTCCTCCACCAGTGTCTGCACATAGTAGGCAGTAAATATTTGCTGATGGCTTTTGTTGAGTGACAAGTAAGAGACCTCGGGATCCTTCCAGGGACACTCAGCCTTCTGTTGCTGTTTCCTCTGGTGATTTTAGGACACCTTCTCCATGCCCTGCCAGCTCTGATGGAAGGTTATTAAGGTGCAGGCACTGTCCTCCTGAGGTCTGGTGTAAGGTATTAGAGAGTACACTTTGGCTCTTTGTCCAAAATGGGGTGGGACAGCAGCTTTTGGATTTGAGAGGTAAATTTCCAAATCAAACTGGTAACATTAGACAACTTGATACCCAGCCCAGTCCAATAGTAAGATTTCTGGGGTGCTGGTTTGGATGGTTTTGTTGTTCACTCTGCTCTGGGAAGTGGGCCTGGTTGTGCCTCAGGGGTGCCCTTTTCTGACTACCTCCTTAGTTGTATTCTCGGAACAGAATTCCTCTTCAAGTGTACTATCCCTAGAATTTAACATGAGGGCCATTTTAGCTGATTTGGCTGAAATATGGGCAGAGTGAGCTTCACGTAATCCATTAAATGGAGAAATGCCCCTTTTGTTTTGTTGCTTCACATTGTAAGTACTTTTAAAAAGTAGATAAAACAGGATTTTCAGGTGATCACTACTTGGTGACATTGGAAAAGGTGGTCTCAGGTTAGAAGTATTCCTTCTAACTAGATCTTCCATGATTCCCCTCTCTCCATCCCTCCTTCCTTTCTCCCTTTCCACCTCCTTCCCCTCCTTTCCTTTCCATTTCCTTCCCCTTCCCTCTTCCTCCTCCCTTCTTTCCTCCTTTCCCTCCTTCCTTTCTCAAATCTTTTTTGAGTGTTTGTTATGTGTCAGGCACCATTTTAACTGTAGGCCAATATATTTCTGTCTTAACACATCAGGATTCATTCAGTTAACATAATTTTGATTTGCAATTGTTGCACTTTTACTATTGAAAAAGGAGAGGGGTATTTGATATGTGTGTGTGTGTGTGTGCGTGTGTGTGCGCACGCACATGCATGCACTTGAGTTGTTTGGTTTGGATTATTAAATACACTCTGAGCCTTGAGGGGTAAGACTACTGTAGCCTTCCGTTTCTTTTCATGCCTCCTCTGTGCCTAACAGCACTTCGCGTACTGCAGGCCTCAGTACGGGCTGTTGAGGCTGCCTCATCCTCTCCCTCTGATGGGAGAGCAGACTGTGGCCTTCGCAGGTGTAGGCACAGATAGGCACAGAACCAGCAGAAGGGAAACCACAGATTAATGCTTGCTAACCCATCTCATTTTACCTTCCTCTTCTGTCCAAAGGAGATCTCATTCCTAGGCACCAGGAAGTGTTTAGCACCAATCAATACTTCAGTGGAGTGAAAATTCCAGACCCTGAAGATATGGTGAGTGACCCATTTTGGAAAGAATTCTGCATGTGAGGACTGAGCTTATCAGTGTGTTTAAATGGAGATGATTCCGTTTACATGGTGAGTTGAAGGCTAACTAGGTTTTGGTAGTTACTTGCCTAAGTCCCATAGTCCAGTCGGCCCTAGAATATCAGTCTCAGAGTGGAAAAAAATTGCAGCTCAGGCAAGTGAGTAACTACCAAAACCTTGTTGGTAGAGATTAGCAAGCACGAAGAACAGGAATGCAGAGTGCCTGCCCTAACCTCACCTGTCTGTCATCTTTTTCAGCAGTTGACACACAGAGCCAATCAACTTTAGATAATGACTCATCCAGGATAGTCCAGCATTGTCCAAATTTCCTACTCTCCTATGCTTTCACTCCCCAGACTGTGGGGGGAAGTGGTAATGAATTTCCGTGGCCAGCATCACTCTGGTGCCTGTCCTCTATAGACAATGTGGGAAATACACTCATTAAAAACAAACAAACAAAAACCCTGAAAAATTAAAAATATGTATACCCTTTGTCCGCTTTCAAGAATTTATTCCAATGAAAGATATAAAGACGTAACATTCTTTTTTTTTTTTAAGATTTTATTATTTTTTTTAGAGAGAGGGGAAGGGAGAGAGGGTGAGAGACATCAATGTATGGTTGCCTTTCACCTGAGATGTAACATTCTTTAGTAGGAATAATTTCCTTTAGTGTCCTATCAGTAGAAGATTAAATAACCTATGGTATATCCTTATAATAGAAACCATACAGCCAGTAAAAATAGATTTTTATGTATTCACTCAAAAAAAGTTCACAGGATATTGCTAAATGCTTATAAAACAGTATATATAATTTACCATAACAAATATTTACTACATAATTATTTATATATAAGTATAAAATAATATGACAACCTTTGAAAAATCATGCAAAGCTTTGTACATTTCTGAAATAAACAGCTGCAAAATAAATACAAAAATATTAACAGTGTATATCTCTCTGTGGTAGGGTAATTTTTTTTCATTCTTTAGTTTTAAAAATATGTTTATGTTTTCTAACGAGCCTGGATAATAATCAAAAACATTTCAGGGCACAATTAAGGTTTGTGAAATTCTGAGTTTCTCCTGTTTAATAAGAAAGGTACTTTCAAATCAAAACTAACCCTCCCTTTGCTCAGTGTCCCAAGTTCCATGTCAGCTGTCTGCCCCCTGAGCCCCTTGGCTTGTCTCACCGCGGAGGCTTCCTCTTCCCATTCCTGCAGCCACTAACAAGGGGGAAAGTGGGTCGTGCTGGGAGCATGCAGGGACAGAGAGGCAGGCATGACACCTGGCTTATGGGAAGTGACCCAGCCGGCTCCCTAGTGACCTGGACATTCCCAGTTCCAGGCTAAACATCCCTGAGGATTTCCTGTTTGCTTGTGTACCGGTGAAACCTCAGAAACAACCCAGGTTTCATCAATGTAAAAGCTGCCATGGTTCCCTAGAGGTTGTCCTGCAGGGGATTTCCTGTTGACAGAAACACAGGAAGCAGCAGGAGAGGGGATGTGCTGGTTCACGTTTGTGTCTGAGGCCCTCTGGCGGTCAGTAACCCTGCGGAAGCGGGGCCCGCTCGCCTCTGGGCGGGGAAAACTGGCTCAGCAGGCGGGCGCGCCCATTATCTCACAGCCCACCCGCCGGCCCCATCTGCCGGCCCCATCTGCCGGCCCCATCCGCCGGCCCCATCCGCCGGCCTCATCCGCCGGCCTCATCCGCGCGGCCGTTGTTGCTGAGACCGCGGGGCTCAGCGTCAGCCACGTCCTGTCAGTCCCCAGCGAGGCTCAGATGCAGTACACAGAAATAGCAAGAGAAATATTGAAACCAGCGGTTTTCAACAGTTTTCATCTCCTGGCACACATGAACTAATTACTAAAATTCTGCAGCATACCAAAAATTGTATTGTTTTGCTGATCAGACCCAAAAAATAGGTGTATTTTGATTTAGTCTTCTGTTGTATTGTCTGTTGACATTTTTTATTGGACAATCTATGGGAAAAGAAGTCAGTGCCCGCCCTCTCCTCCCCTACTAAACAGTCAGGTATTGCATTTAAAAAAAATTCCTGTGGCACACCAGTTAAAAATTGCTGATTGAAACTATGGTCATGGAGGTGGGGGTGGGGGGACACTGCTCTCAAGGGCTAATACAAATATGCTTTAGGATTTTTTCTCCCTGTATATCCAAGGGAATTCCAAAACTGTTTCTGACCCTTATCAGAGATTGATAAGTACACACTCGGGAATTGGTGACGGTTGTCTGGTTCCTCGTTGAAAACAACACTGTGCTCGCAGCTCCAGGGATTGTGTTTCCTTCCATGAGCCTGGCCAGCCTCCAGCTCACACACTGACATCTTTATGCACTCGACACAGCTGGCCATTTATTTTACTCCACTGGGCTGGCTCGTATTTTCTCAGCTTCCCTCTCAGAGTAGCCTCTTTGTCAGCTTCATCTTTAACTGGCTTGACCGTTTGTCTGTCTGACACAGGGCATTTCTTCTGCTGTATCATGTTCCTTATTTGTCATTGTCTCCAGCATGTGACTGGAGCAAACTAGTCTCACATGGCTGAAGGGTGTTTGAGGAGTATCTGTTTGAAAGACACTTCACCCAGTAGGATAATCAGGGAAACAGCAGGCTCCTGTGGGAGGAGACAGCCGTGTTTATTTCAGAAAACCAAGAAGCATCTGTTCATGTGGGTAACACCAACAAAAAAATCTATTGGAAGCTCTGTTTCTGTGAATGTCAATAAATGCAAAACTGGGCCTCTTTATGTAAGAGCCAGTATTAGTGCCAAAAATTATTCTGAGGCAAGGGAGGTTAGATAAATTGAGGCAGAAAAAAAGGGAATAACAATTGCTCAATGAATTTGTTTCACTAGTGTTTTCTCATAATTTGCTACCTGCGTCAGTTATTCAGGAAGTGAAGGGAGTGGTTGGGAAGAAGATCTGGAAAAGCAGCCTGGAGGTGGGGAGAGAAGGAGTTTGTGAAACAGGCCTAAGGAAGTGGTTGCAGGTGTGGTGGGCAGAGGGCGGAGGAGACATGGATGGTGCCAGGAAGATGCTTCTCTCACCCAAAAGAAATGCAATCTGAAGTAACCTCATACTTGAATACATGCTGTAAATAAAACCCCCTTTTCTTTCTTTCCCTTTTTTTTTTTTAAACAGGAACCACTTGAATTAAAATTTCCAAACATCTCTTATCCTGCCCTGGGGCTCTTGAAGGTAAAATCATGGCTTTTCCAGCAGCTGTTGTCATTGGGTAATCCACAGATTGAAAAGTGTTCCTTTTAGAATTCTCCTTTGAAGAGTAAAAATGTTTTCAATTTTTAAAGTGGGTCACATTCTATTACAGTAAAACCATATGTGTTTTTCACTTTAAATAAACCTAACATTGTATTTGACTTATAAATTTACACAAAATACACCCTGGTTGGTGGCAGAGTGGATAAGGTGCCAGCCTGCAAACCCAAAGTTCGGTGGTTTGATTCCCAGCCAGGGCACATAACGAGTGTGCAAACCAGGTCTCCAACCAGGTCCGTAGTTGGAGGCAGGTGAAAGGCAACTGTACATTGGTGTTTCTCTCCCTCTTTGCCTCTCTCCCTTCCCCTCTCTTTAAAAATAATTAATTTTTAAAAAATTTACACAAAATAGAATTTTCAGTTTAAAGAAGGATCCTTTTTTTCAAAGCAGTTTAACCATAGGATCCGTTTAAATAACCAACTCCCTGGTATACTTGAAGTAGGTTTTGATTTTAAAACTTTATATACATACACATTTTGAAAAATATATAGGTCTTATGTAAATGAGGTACTATTAAAACGTTTGCAAGTTACTGTCAATGTCCCACCCATTAAAAAAAGTATTTACTACATTTACTGATGCATTTCTAACATAATTTAAAAAGTGAGTCAGTTCTTTGCGGTATGGGGTCATAAGATGCAATCTATCCAGTATGAGCCCTTTGGAAAGCTCCCTGGCAAAGCAAACAGTTAAGAATGGTGCAATAGCCCTGGCTGGTGTGGCTCAGTGGATTTAGCACTGGCCTGAGAACCAAAGGGTTGCCAGTTCAATTCCCAGCCAGGGCACACGCCTGGGTTGCCAGCCAGGTCCCCAGTTGAGGGTGCGCAAGAGGTCCACTGATGTTTCTTTCCTTCTCTTTCTCCGTCCCTTCCCCTCTCTAGAAAGAAAAAAAAAGAAAAAAGAAAAATAAAAGAATGGTGTAATATAAAGGGATGTGTAGTATGCCCCTCCTTCTATGCAGACACACACATGCTTGTAATGCATACACTGTTTCTGAAAGAATATACAAAAACCCCTGATTTTAGAAGGGGGAATGGAAAAACTAGAGTGATGTAAATTAAAGACTTTGCTGAATCTTGTGTGCTTTTTTTTTTTTTTTTTTTTACCATATGTAGGCATTATTTTTTAAATTAAAAAATCAACCTAGTTTTTACAAAGTATATGCAAGGGACCAAACAGGTTAAGTGGGTATTTCAAGCTGGACACTGACGTGAATGGCATCTTACCCCTGTGGGGCAGAGTAACAGCTGCCTCAAGAGAACAAGGTGGGGAATATGATCTTTTGTTATTGTTTCCAGAAACGATTTCTTTATTATGTGGTTACCTATTTAGGAATGATAATGGAAGAAACTAAAATCATGATTGGTTTTTTCCCCTACCTTGTTCCCAAATGATTAAACTATAAGTTTAATCTTACAAAGAAGAAAAAGATGACAATACATTAATATTTTATTTATTTATTATTTTCAGAGAGCGGGGAAGGGAGAGAGGCAGAGAGGGAGAGAGGCGTCAATGTACGGTTGCCTTTCACCTGTCTCCAGCTACGGACTTGGCTGGAGACCTGGCTGGAGACCTGGCTTGCAACCTGGCTATGTGTCCTGACTGGGATTCGAACCAGCGACCTTTGGGTTCATAGGCCGGCGTCTTATCCACTGTGCCACCAGCCAGGGCCATTAATACTATTTTAAAAAAGTAATAAGATAGAATTTCCTCTTCTTCTAGGGCTGTCTTCACATGAATCCTGCTGAGAGACTGACGTGTGGACAGATGCTGCAGCACCCATATTTTGACAGCATTAGAGGAAAAGGGCATTCAGCAAAAGATCACGACAAACCAACAAGGAAGACCCTAAGACAGAACCGAAAGCACCTGCCTGGGGTGAGGATGGGGTACTGCGCTAGAAAAAGCATCCAAGGTTGCAGTTCCAAATTATCTTATACCTGTCACCTGGTCAGGAGAGTCAGAACTATACTTGTGGTGGTAATTGTGGCTTGCACCTCATTCCTGCCCCCAGGATACTGGTCACATGATTCACCAAACCAGAGCTCCAGAGACAGCTGCCTCCTAGGGTCCCTTCTCCCTGAATCCTGAAGGTGTCTTGCCATGTGGTTCCCAACCACCACACAGCAGCCAGGGTTTCTGGCTTGCATGAGCACAGGTCTCAGCGAAGTACCTGGTGTCAGTCCAGCTGAGCATGCTTCTTGTGCTTTGGAAAATGAAATCAAATTCATCCCAGCAATTCTCTGTTATCTTGTTTACCTTCAGTATTAATTGACATTCCAGGGTTAACCCCAAAAGGAACTGTTTTCCATCCTGATCCTATGTCAGAGTTGGCTCAGGCAAATGCAGTGATGAGTGCCTTTCACGATAGAAGCAGAACAGTTCGTATAAACGAAGAATAGGATCCAAACTGCACACTAGGAACCTGTGAAGCATCATGATTGATGTAAAGCGTCAAAACGGCCTTACCTGAAGTGCCTTGTCATAAGCCAAAAGCTGTAATAATTTAGAATGGACAGCAGCTGCAACCACGACTAAGATGAGCTGGCTGCTCCTGGTCTCCCCTGAAACTGCCTAGATACCCTTAAGCTTCAATTATCTTGCCTTGGACTTTCCCTTTGCAGCCTCCACTGCACAGCATGCTGAGTGGCATCTGGTGATGCGTGTGAGGTGTGGAGGAGGAAAGAGGGTATAGGTCATTAGGAACAGCATCACATGAACTTCAGGGCCCTAAGAGAGATCTGAGTTTCAAAGTTAAGAATGCTTTTATTTTATTCCATCATCTATGGTCCAGGTAGCAAAACAGGCTGGAAATAGACTCCCCTTCAGAGTTACCCCTTATTTTGTGATCTGTGTTCAAGAGTAAAGGGTCTTGATAGAAATATTTCTACTTGAAAGAATATGGGAGTCCCACTAATATGTGTATTACTTGTACATACTGAAAAATTCAACTGTTTGATTTAAAAGTAATAAAGCCCCGACTGGTAGCACAGTGGACAAAGTGCCAGCCTACGAACCCAAAGGTCGCAGGTTCGATTCCCCAGCCAGGGCACATAACCAGGTTGCAAACCAGGTCTCCGGTCAGGTCTTGTGGCTGGAGGCAGTTGAAAAGCAACCATACATTGATGTCTCTCTCCCTCGCTGCCTCTCCCCCTTCCCCTCTTTCTAAAAATAATGAAATAAAAAAATACCTGCTTTTCAGATATCTATGGCCATATGGTACAATAAAAAAGTATATGTGTATGTTCTCCTTATTTTCATATAACATTTACAATAAATTCAAACTTTTTCTGGAAGCATGAAGGGAGTTTTGTCTTAACTAAGGAATAAGTAGGAAAATTGCCTAAGTGCTCCAGACTTTAGTTTTCTTTGCTGTAAAACAAGGCATTGGCTTAAAGGATCCCTAAGGCCCTGCACATATTTGCTTAACTCCTGTGAATATATGCTTTTTTCCAATATAACATGTAGATTTTTCCTTTTTTATGTTCTGTAAATTTTTTTAACATGCATACTTTTCTTTTTAATATGAAATAAACCTCTAAAAGGAAAAACAGAGGCCAAATTTAACATTTTGTCCTCTCTCAGGCCCTGGATTCTGAGCGGAAAAAGTGTTTCTATGCTGAAAACTCTACTTCTTTATTTCTTTTGTGACATGTTATCAACAATGAAAAAGTACATGGCATTAAACCTAATTCTGTGCTTTGTATTTTTCAGTTGCAGTACCTACCTCAGCTGACTAACAGCAGCATCCTTCCAGCTTTGGATAATAAGAAGTACTGCTATAATACCAAGAAACTTAACTACCATTTTCCAAACATTTAAGGAGCTTGGAGATTGATGATAAAAAAGAACTGATTAATAACTCAAAAAAAAAAAAAAAAAAAAAAAAAAAAAAAAAAAAAAAAAAAAAAAAAAAAAAAAAAAAAAAAAAAAAAAAAAAAAAAAAAAAAAAAAAAAAAAAAAAAAAAAAAAAAAAAAAAAAAAAAAAAAAAAAAAAAAAAAAAAAAAAAAAAAAAAAAAAAAAAAAAAAAACCCAGAAGAAAAAACCCATACATTTGATTGAACACCATCACAATGTTGAGGAAACATAAGTAACTGGGCAAGACCACTTGGCAAAATATGAAGGGAAATTCCAGAAGCAGTCTTCCATGCTTGGTGATGCTCTCCAGAAGGGAAAATCTTATTTGGATTTCCACTTGTGTTTTTGTTGTATCTAAGTAGCTGAACTTATGGACAGATACAGAAATGGTATCTATTGCCCATTCCTCTGGCAAAACTAGAGATGTTAGAAAGATGTGTTTCCATGGTACCATATGCAACCAGTGAAAAATAGGTTACAAAATGCACATAGGTATTTCCTTAATCTCTGTTGCCTTGAGTCCTATCTCCTGTCTTTTCAGATGGTTTCAACATTATATTTAAGGAGTTTTAGGTCTTGAAATCAAAATATTTAAAATTGCATTTCCTGTTTGCTCTCTTGGTTTTAAATTTTTTTAATATTAAAAAATATATATTATTTTTAGAGCGAGGGTAAGGGAGGGAGGAAGAAATGGAGAGCAACAGCAATGTATGGTTGCCTTTCACCTGCCTCCAGCTATGGACCTGGCTGGAGACCTGGCTTGCAACCTGGGTTTGTGCCTTGGCTGGGAATGGAACCAGCGACCTTTGGATTTGCAGACCGGTGCTCAATCCACTGAGCCATACCAGCCAGGGCCTAAGTTTTAAAATATTTGGGAAAACATTTAAGAGTTATTCAAAATACTTAAAATCATGTATTATAAAAAGACTCACATATAATTATAGTGCATTTAATATATTTATAGACAATTTTCACATATACTTTTGTCTTTTTTAATAAAGGATGCATCTTATCTTAGTCATTGTTGCAGGAAAGGTGGATACTATACTCCATGTGCATTTGTTCACTCAATTCCCCTGGCAAACAATGGCATGAAGATTGGCAGCTGACTAAGGTGCAAGGGGCAGAACAAAACCTGTAGGTGTGGCAGGAACTGAGCCTGCCAGCCTAAAAGTAATTAGGACTTCATTCTCTCCAGCTCAGCCTCAGACTTGGAGACAGATCCACAGGCAGGACTGTAGTGATCTGGGTTTTGGAAGAAATTGCTTATGAGCTTTTACTTGGGTCATGAAAGATCTTAGGTTGTAAACTGCTGTTTTCCCTGAATATCTCTTTACAGTATATATATATATGTATACACACATGCATCTATATTTATGTGTGTATATATACTATTCTAACAACTAATAATAAAACTGTAGCTCAAAATGGTATTATTGAGGATTCCTAGCTTTGCACAGACATACATAAAATGGTGACTATAGTTCTCATTAGGCCTATTGCTCCTATTTAAATAGCTTTTTCACTCTGGTCATCTGGACACAAGGGCAATATAAAGTTCATGTCTTTTCTCACAACACAAAGCCATTTTTGGTTGACATGTCGCTGCTATTTCCTATCAGCTCTCAGCTGTGGTTTTTGAAGTTGTATTTTACTTTATCTTCAAAACATTTCTTCTGCACCCTCAGTTGACTGCTATGTTAATTTTCTCCATGACAGCATTTGTCTTTATTTACTCACACCTAAGTAATCCACCAAATTCTGGCAACTGTTCAATCATTTTGGCTACCCCAGCCAGTTTAATGATATCCAGAGTCTTCATGATGTATTAGCTTCTTGCATAGGGTTGATAGTAAGCTAATTACTAATCCCAGTATTATCTAATTCTTGTTATGTAGTCTTGAGTCAAATGACAAGGAAGGATATCCAACTTCTGTAATAATTTACATTTTGTGTTTTTTTTCTCCTTAGCCCAAAACAATGCACTTGACAAGGCAGATGACTATAACTGCCTAATTTATTTAACAGTTTTACAGAATACCATTCAGAATAGAAAAGCAGCTCCAGACTAAACTGTGGTGAATCAGTTGCCTCATTACATGGTAATCAAACAAACTTGAGACAGATGTGCTTATGAGTTCTATTATATGTATGCTTATGCTTAACTTAACCATATCTGCAATCCTTTTTTCATATGGAATCACCACTGTTTCATGAGACCTCTACATCCTTGTCCTTTAAAAAAATGTATTATTTTCTGATTTTAAAAAAATGACAAGAATTATATTAGTAAATAATATATCATTTATGGTATGTGCTATTTACATAGCTGGTTTCTGAGCACAATTAAAATTCATTTTTCTACCTGAATGTTGTATTATAGAAAGTTTATGTTAAAATTACTTCTGAAGTTATATTCAACAGCTTAATGTTTAAATCAAACATACAGAAATCCACAAACAAGTTGGCATGTAACATAATAGAATCAGAGCCACCTCAAGCTGGTAAAAATAAAGATATGTTTTTATCTATTTAATGATATTCTTTATCACCATTTTCTAAACGTAAATTGAATTTTGTGCTTATACTCTTTTATGAGGTCCCTTGAGCTCACAGGAATAAAAATCAATTTCTAATTGACATGTTAAAAATTTCTGTTTAAAACAATTTTTAAATTTAAGTAAAAAGTAATTACAGCTGTGCTGGTCTTCATGCTTGTTTCCTCTTTGTCACTACAATCAGCAGAACTATTTGAATTCAGCCAAATTATGTCTACTTTTAATAAAACACCAGACTAAACTTACCAAATACACAAATTAGCCATATTAATTCAGAGAAAGGGTATATATTATAAAAAACACAGGAATGCAGGATCATAAGAAAGGTATGTAAATCCTGGGAAGCAGTATGAATTCCTCAATAACCACTGACTACTTTGCATAACTGACTTCATCATGAATCTGAAAGTTAGCTTTCAATTTTTCAAAATTGTACATTTATAGTAATATGCTTCAATAACATTAAAGTAAAATGTAACAAATTACTATTAAAATATAATAAAGAATATCTGCATTATACATTTAAATAACTTGAAAGAACACAAAATCAGTGTCTAAATCAAGAGATAATCTATACAGGTATCTATATAAAATGAGGAGTATATTACAATTAAAATTCTGGGCCCTGGCTGGTAGCACAGTGGTTAAGGCGCCGGCCTGCGAACCCAGAGGTCGCAGGTTCGATTCCCCAGCCATAACCAGGTTGCAAACCAGGTCTCCAGTCAGGTCTGTGGCTGGAGGCAGGTGAGACGCAACCATGCATTGATGTCTCTCTCCCTCTCTGCCTCTCTCCCTTCTCTCTTTCTAAAAAATAATGAAATAAAATCTTAAAAAAAAAAAAAATTCTGCCTGGTTTGCATCACTTCCAGTTTAGTGCCTTTAGTGAGTCTTGTCTGAATATGCATTTTCCACATGATGGACTTTCAGCTTTTAAAATATGGTATCTTTATAGTTCTATTGATTATAGAATATCTGTTTCTGTTTAGGACCAACAATTTTAAATGATACTTTACATTGAATCAAGGCACTTATTATTGATTATGATTATTTTACTTTAAGTCTAATTTCAGTTCCAGAGAAGGTAGTGTTGTCTTAAAGGCTTGGACAAGGTTTTCTTTATTTTTTATTCCAGGAAGATCACTTAACAACAAATACTTGAGGTTTCTGTAAAAAGAGAAAAAAAGAAGTTACTTCAATTTGGCTTTTACAGCATTAAAAGTAAACTCAATTTATTAACTTTTAGAAAAAAATTACAGAATATGTATATGAGTTCTGAACTATACCAATAATTCTAGCTGAATCTTTCCAAATACTATATGTATATTATGGCATAGAACACCTTTGCATGTGACAGATAAAATAAAAACCTTAACCTAGAAAGGGATACAAATTAGAAAAGTTGTTAAAGGAATTCAAGATGAAGCCTTGAAGCCTCAATTAATGTCAGAAACAATCCAGTACTTTTAGGCTTAATGTTTAAAACTTCTCAAACTTCCTGTGATAGGCTGTTGGCAGAGCTTGGAAAAATTTGTTTTAAAAGATAAAAAGCGTAATAGCTAATGCTTATTGAGCACTTACGGTAGCAGGCATCATGCTAGGTGCTTTACATAGATTTAATTCAAAAAATATGCAGCCTAAAAAGGCAATTAAAACCATCATGCATTAAGATTGATAATTTCAACTGTTTTAAAATATTATAGATGAAAGTTAGGTCACTTATATTTTTCAGAACTAAAATAAGCTACTGCCCCTCAACTATTTTAAATTCTGATTTTTCACCTTAACATCATTATTAAGTTTCCATTTTGACCCTGACCATTTACCTTAAATGATGCAAAGCAATGATGCCTTTGTCCGTGACATTCCCACATGAAATTATTTCCATTTCCAACAAGCTTTTTTGTAAATTTTCAAACTGACCAATTCTCTCCAAACAGGCATCCTCAATATAATGGCACTTACAGAGCCTTATTTTTTCAACATGCTTTAGGCCCTCTAGGGGGAAAAAGTACAGTTTAAGATTCCACTTCACCATTAAAGTAACCAATTATCCTAGTTTCCCCAGGATTGTTCTGATTTTAGAATTGAAAGTCCTACGTTCTTGGAAACCTCTCAGTCCCAGGGAAACTCCAATGATTAGTCTAGTCACCTTATTAACCATACAGGATATTCACTATGTAGGTTGTGCTGATAGGACCCTTTTGCGGTCAGACATCCATGCATTGGAGGAAAGAAATGCCTACCCAACCAGAAGCTGTGTGGATATAATTACTCCTACATATTGAAGATTTCTCAATGAAAAACGTCTGACCAACAAAGCTTGAATTTGAAGTCAACAAACCACAGAATAAAGTCAGGTAGAGCCAAGTTTAGTAGGGGAGAAAGGAGAGGAAAGTGTTTGTAACCTCTACTTAGTTCAAAAATAAATTCTATACATAGGAAGAAACAAACTGGATTATATCTAAAGGGCAAAAGGGACACATCTAGAATATTCAACTGCAACAAAATATCACTGTGAATCACCTGCAAATGATAGGAAAGTTAGTTACCCATGTAATCAAATCCAATGTTCATGATACAAGAGTCAGTGGCATCAATGGCCTGGATCTTGTATTTGTCCAGAGGGCCAGTTGGCAGGTTGTTGTAGTCCTTCTGCCACCTCTCCTGGCCATGGTAGCGCACCATAGCCCCACAGCGGAGCAGCCATTCAGAGGCCGCCCTTTCGGGGCCAGCGTCCCTAATGCGTTCATGATCTACTCTGTTGGAAAGAGAGCAAAAGCAGTTAGGTTTTGTTACAATCATTAGCTTCGTAACTATATTCACCAACATAAACACAGAATAATAGCAACAACTTTCTATTTCAAATGACTAAGGAGGGAGACAAGTATATTAGTAAGACCCGTGCAAAAAATAACATACAATGGCTCTACCTGCCACCTTTCCTGCTTTTATTTTTGTTTCCAAGTAAACTCTGTTAAGGAACATTATTTTTATACGAGTTATCAGGCAGACATGAGTCTTTGTTGGTTTACATGTAACAGTGCTTGACACCAGGAAGTACTCAATAACTATGTATTGAATGATACACTTGGTTACTGTTTTTATTAGTGGTAAAAGAGGGAATCATTTTGAACCTATGTTCAAATTAATCTTATTAAGTGGTTATTTATTAATTTCTATATATATTCTTTTTCTCTAGTTGGTGGTGTTAATACTATATTAAGCAACAAGGAGATTAACTTCATCAGTTTCTAAGTGATATCTCTCAGCATGCCACCCATTAACTTTTTTAAAATGTCAGTTCCCTTGATAGTGTTCAAAAGGCTAACTAGATCCTTTTAGAGGCCAGAGAATGAAATACTCTAAAATTACATGTACTGAGCTCTTCTGATTATAAAATAATTAAGTATTCATTTTAAAAAACTTGAAAGGTTTGGAAACACCAAGTAAGGTAAAAATCACTGAAAATCCTGCAACCCAGTCATTTTAATATTTTGTAATCTATTTTTTGGTCCTTATTTAATGCTTTGTGTTTTATTTGTTCGTTTTTAAATAAAATGAGGATCAGACTGTATACTCGGCACAAAAATCCCACTTGAAATATGAGAAATAATCACAGAGTTATTGGGAACTCATCTAACTTTAACCCCATGTTTCTTCACTTTAATTACAGTAACTTACTTATTAAACACTGCGTTCAGCCAGCCCCAGAAGTATCTGGAGTCGCATGACCATGGGAGTTTCTTTGAGCCACGTAACTGCCAGGAAATTTTTCCAAACAGCATCATTTAATCTAGACACACAAAACAGTATTAATATTAGATAATCAGCTAGCAATTAGTCACATACATATAGTCACTTCACAACTTCAAAGTCAAAGCTCTTGTGCCAATAAAGCTGATGACTCACTTGCCTCTCAGTAGTTACTGAGCAAGTCACTTCTGTTTGTTTCCCAATTTCTATTGCTGCAAAGAACAAGGAACTTTATGGTTCCTTCTATCCTTGACATTAATTTCCATTGTTCTATCCTCAACTGGTATCTGTCTGCGCTGCTGCCACCTGGTGTCCATTCAGGCAGTGCACCTACAAATTTATGGAAACCAGCTTCACTTCCAATCTACATTTCCATCATGAAAATGACAAACTAAATTACCTAGGGAGCGGTGTGTGGAGGTCAAGGCACTTACATCCAGGAAGCACGAGGAGACATGCAAACAGACCTTCCTATGACAAAGCTGCAAATAGTGTCACCAGAATATTGCAAAGGATTGTGGAAGGGCAGCTGAGAAAGCCTGGGCCAGTAACTGCACCTCTCTGATCCTTGGTTTTCTCATTTGTAAAAGGAGATTAGGTGCTCTGATGATTTCCAGCTGTAAAACTCTATAACCACGAGCTGAGGAAGTGTTTTTTTTTCAGATTTTATTTATTATTTCCAAAGAGATGGGAAAGGAGAGGGGCAGAGAGGGAGAGAGACATCAATGTATGCTTGCCTTTCACCTGCCTCCAGCTAGGGACCTGGCTGGAGACCTGGCTTGCAACCTGGTTATGTGCCCTGGCTGGGAATCGAACCAGTAACCTTTGGGTTCGTGGACTGGTGCCTTATCCACTGTGCCACTAGCCAGGGCTGAAAGCAGTTTTTGAATTGGGTCCAACTGATCTATGCCAATTCAAGCTTCTCCAGTGCTATGCCAGGTGGGGGAAAATAGTGGTAAATGAGACTTGGTCTCTGCCTTTGAGGAGCTAACAACTTAAGGCAGGGTGGAGTGAGCTAAAACAAGTTACCATGTAGTTAAAATACAGGATAGAACCTGATAAATACGCCAAGAGTTAAAAGAACAGGCCAGGATTTCAGTAAAGATACCAGGAAAAAGATCTATCAGCTAATTAGCTGAGGCTGGACATTTAAGGAATGTGGTATTTCAGTTCAGTTAGTACATGCGGGTAGTGAGGAGACAGATAATTTCACAGTCACATCAGAAAGGATCCGGCATACTCAGCCAGGGAGTTTGGATTGTCTTCTGCAGGTGGTTGGGCATCATTGGGAGTCACTGGCATTATCAGAGCTATGCTTCAGGAATAGTATTCAGCAGCAACATCAAGACTGAGTACAACAGAACAGGACAGAGAGATAGCTAATAAGGGCTTCAACTCCACGTGGGCATGGGAATGGGCTGAATGGGAAAGAATGAAATGATGTTCAGAATGAACTCCACATGACTCAGTGGGTGAGCTGTAGGGGCAAGGGCCAGAGAAGTTGAAGATGACACTCAGTTATGCTCCTGAGTCACTGGTAGGATGATAATGCCATTATGAAATCAATATCATAAGGGATAGGGTTGTGGGTTCAGGCTTATTTTATTTCTCAGTTTTTCATATTCTAAAGTGTTGACTGTCTAAGAGGAAAAGACCAACACATGATTAGAATCAAAGTTACAAAATAGGACAGCTGAAAGGAACTCTGACCACCTAGACTAAACCTCTCATTTAGAGATGAGGAAACTGAAGCCCTGATGTTAAGTAACTTGCTTACTTAATATCCTTTCTAGAACAAGGTGGGGTTTTAATAAATGCATGAGTTTAAAAGAACTTGCCCAATGTTTCATATCTAATTGGTGGCCGTGCTGAAACTTGAACTTAGTTCTGTCCATTACCAGTTCAGGGCTCTTTCTTTAGTCATTGGCTAGTTCTGCAACTGATGAGGAAAAATAAATACTGGAAAGAGGCTTGAGTGGGAACCACCTTAGAAGTGGGGAAGTGACTGAGGTTGTTCAGGCTGTGGAATAGTGAGAGATGAGGCCTGAGGATGGAACCTGGAATCACCTACCCTCTTGCTCCCTTTTCCACCATTGCTCTGCTTTCATTACCGCTACCCCACACCCACCCCATCTGCTCCCCTGCCCTGTTATTCCTGTTGTTTCTGTCACACTCAGCCCTTCCAGCTTTTTGTTAAAGTTCCCTCCACCTGTTGCCCACCTCTAAAAATTCCATTGGTTGTCAACCTCAATCACAAATCTGGGCTTTCCAGCTTCCCTTCAGGCTGTGCCTTATTACTCCCCACCCACCCAATCCTTTCTGTGGAAATCTTCCCCAATCTTAAGGCTTGATTCAAATGCCATTCTCATTCATTCACTCAATAAATATTTACTGGAAGTCTGCTATAACTAGTGCAAGAGATGCAGTGGGAAGATAGAAAAACCAAACAACAAAGACAAAGACATGGTTCCGGTCCTCGGAGAATATACAGTCTAATGAAGAGGGCAGAAGACATAAACAAATAACATGCAGCACAATGTCATAGTAGAGGTATGAACAAGTTCTGTCAGAGCCTGCAAGAGTGAGGGGAAGGCTTCACACCACAGTTTTCCTTTGGATGACTCTTAAAAGATGATTAAGGTTCTGTTAGGCAGAAAAAGAGAAGTATGTAGAGCAAGGATCACACATCTATTCAGTTCCATTTTGCTTAGCACCTAGCACACTACCATACCCCTCATATAAGAGTTGAATAAATATTTGCTAATTAATAATCTTCAGTGGTTGTTATGTGTCCATGGAGAAATGTAAAACCAAAGAAGTTGTTACTAAGCAGGTAAATTTGAGTGGTCTGTAAAAACTGAAACGCTTTCACTTGATTTATTTTGGCCTACCTTACCTACCTCTATTCAGCTTAAAGAAAAGGCCAAATTTACTACTTCAGCTATGACCTCTAAAAATATTAGGTACTATATTATCAAAATAAGTTAAACATGAAAATAAAATTTTTAAAAATATTTTATTATTTTTAGAGAGAGGGGGAGGGAGAGAGGCAGAGAGGGAAAGAGACATCAATGTATGGTTGCTTTTCACCTGCCTCCAGCTATAGACCTGGTTGGAGACCTGGCTTGCAACCTGGTTATGTGCCCTGGCTGGAGAACCGAACGAGCAACTTTTGGGTTTGCAGGCCGGCACCTTATCCACTGTGCCACTAGCCAGGGTCTGAAAATCAAATTTTTATTTGCCAATAAATAAAGGAAAAACATTAATTGCTAGGTTTTTACATTCTCAACTGTGACTTCGCTAATTTACCTTAGCCATTTCAGATGAATTCAAGCAGCTACCCTCTGGGAATGCTTTCTAGAGGGAAAGAGGAGACCTCTAGTGGTAAGTTGGTGAATTTAACTTAATGAATTAACAGAAAACAGTTAAAAACAAGTTAAAAATAACCACTACTGGCCTGGCCCCATGCTCAGTTGGTTGGGGCCGGGGTGGGGGGGTGTTGTCCCGTACACCAAAAGGTTGCAGGTTCAATCCCCAGGCAGGGTGGGTATGGGAGGCAACTGATGAATGTTTTTCTCTCTCTTGCTCCAAAAAATAAAAATATCCTTGGGTGAGGATTAAAAAAATAATAACCACTACTAAATTACTACTGCAATAAAAAACTCAAGAATTAAAATCATAAAAAAAAACATTTCTTGCTATCAGAACATAGCTTAGAGACACAAATTTGTAACTGATGTTCCTAAAAGCTGCAATTATGTTTGTGACTTAGAGAAGGTGAGACCTGTGTGTGATTCAAAAGATATACTGTAACATATATACAAGGGTTTCTGAGTAGGTCTGATTGAGTTACCATTTGCATAAAAACAATGTTATTTTTTTTAGGTGAAGTTCTGTTTTGCATATTAAATATAATTACTTCTGTGGGCTACTCAAAAAAGATGGCTAACTTAGTGGTCAAAAAGACTATAGAACCCTGGCTGGTGGCACAGTGCATAAGGCGCCGGCTTTCGAACCCAAAGGTTGCTGGTTCGATTCCCCAGCCAGGGCAACATAACCAGGTTGCAAGCCAGGTCTCCAGCCAGATCTGTAGTTGGAGGCAGGTGAAAGGCAACCATACATTGATGTCTCTCCCCCTCTCTCCCTCTCTTCCTTTCCCTCTCTAAAAATAATAAATAAAATCTTAAAAAAAAAAAAAAGACTATAGAGGGTTATCAAAATTGGATAGTTGCATCCCCCCAAATTACCCTACTTCAGTTCAAATACCCTATTATTTTTGTCTTAAGGATATTTTATTGATTATGCTGTTACAGTTGTTCTAAATTCTTTTCCCTCTGCTCACCTCCACCCAGGACTCCATGTCCCTCCTGCAGTCCCACCCACTTAGTTCATGTCTATGGGTTATGCATGTTCACTGATTTCACCCTTCCCTCTATTATTTTTTTTTATAGTAAACTTTATTTCCATTGATATTGTCCTTAACATAATTTCAAAGTAGGTCTGTGCTCTAAGACAGGCAAAAGAAGATATCCCAAATCTCCTAAGAGATTTTTTTCACAATGTCCCTATAAGTAGAGTGTGGGGTATTTTAGGGCCCCCAGTGTTGATACCTAACATTTTACCCCTTTAGACAATGTAAAAATACAGAAATAAGAAATAACATCAGCACACAAGAATCAAATTATCTGAGGGTGTTCTAGCAATAAACTCTACATTATATGTTACCCATCTCTTTAGAGTTTAATAATAATGGCCAATATTTTTCTCTGCAAAGTTCAATTTTTTTTAGGTAAAATGTCAGCATATATGAAAATGCTGCACTCATTTCTCTTCATATAGTAAAAGTAGTAGAAGTTTTAAAATTCTTCAGGAGTCCAAGTTGGAACATAACTATGGCTGATGAGGTCTATTGAACAAACTGATTCCAACTTTGGCCACCATCAGCAAACTAGGAAAACCCAAATGTTCCTTGGATCCTGAGAGAGCTGATAAGCACCCAGGCCTGCCAAACCACCAAAGAGGAGCCCAGCAGCCAGGGATGGGACACTACCTGCTTTTGCATAGCCAATAATCCCACCAGAAGCAACCAGCGCTGCATAGCCAAAGCCAATCCAATGTAAAGGCACTAGTGGGCCGGAGTCCTTCTGCATTGTTCCCCTTCACTTGGTCCAGACAGGAGGCTACACAGAGTCTGCACCTGCAGAGGGGCCGAACCGCTTTCCTACGGGTCTACCCGGCCTGACAAGGGAGCAAAAGCCGCGGGACGCAGAGTCCGGCGCCGGAAATGTCCTATTATTCTTAATATCCCCCCGTCTATCTTGTACTCACCAATCATGTTTCCTAATTCCTGCACCATTTCCCCATTTTACCTCCTTCCCCCTCTCAGCTGATAACCCTCCCAATGATCCCCATAGTTATGATTCTAATCCTACTTTGGTTGGGGG
Source organism: Noctilio leporinus (assembly GCA_004026585.1). Classification (NCBI taxonomy): domain Eukaryota; kingdom Metazoa; phylum Chordata; class Mammalia; order Chiroptera; family Noctilionidae; genus Noctilio; species Noctilio leporinus. The sequence goes on from PVIW01000794.1 coordinate 122,215, forward strand.
CTTGGTTTTTTATTTTTATTTTTATTTTTTATTTTTAGGTTCTCTTGTTGATAGTTGTGAGTTTGTTGTCATTTTAATGTTCAGAATTTTGATCCTCTTTTCCTTAAACAGGTCCCTTTAACATTTTCTATAATAATGGCTTGGTGATGATGAACTCCTTTAGCTTTACCTTGTCTGGGAAGTACTTTATCTGCCCTTCCATTCTGAATAATAGCTTTGATGGATAGAGTAATCTTGGTTGTAGGTCTTTGCTTTTCATCACGTTGAATATTTCTTGCCAGTCCCTGCCTTTTTTTTTGAGAAATCTGCTGACAGCCTTATAGGAACCCCTTTGTAGGTTCTTTTCTCTTGCTGCTTTTAAGATTCTCTCTTTATCTTTATCTTTGGCATTTTAATTATGATGTGTCTTGGTGTGGTCCTCTCTGGGTCTAGCTTGTTTGGGACTGACTCTCTGTGTTTCCTGGACTACTTATATGTCTTCTTCCTTTACCAAATTTGGAAAGTTTTCCTTCATTATTTTTTCACAGAAGTTTTCCGTTTTTTGCTCTTCTTCTTCTGCTGGCACCCCAGGTTTCGAATATTGGCATGTTTAAAGTTGTCCCAGGGGTTCCTAGACCTCTCATTTCATATTTTAATTTTTATTATTTTTTCTTTTTGAGTTCTCATTTCTTCATTCTGTACTGGTTGACTGTTTATTTTTTCCTTATGTTCCAAATTGATCTGAACCCCGGTTTCCTTCCCTTCACCATTGATTTCATGTGTATTTTCCTTCATTTCACTTAGCATAGCCTTCACTTCTTCCTTACTGTGCTTGCCATACTCAAGCATATCTGTTGGTTCTGTGAGCATCTTTATCAGCAGCATTTTGAACTCTGTATCTGTTAGGTGGGCTATCTCCTTGTGGCTTAGTTCTCCCACTGTAAGCTTGATCTGTTTCCTTTTTTGGGCCATACTCTCCTGTCTCCTCAACTTAACAGGCTCCTGTGTTTACCTCTGTTTCTTAGATAGAGCTGTTGCACCTGTTAAATTGTAAGGGGCAGAGCCTTAGGTATTCCCCAGTCCTGGGTGACCTATTTCGCCACATTGTGGTGCTGTCTGTGGGGGAGGGGTCTGAGAGGGAGCAATACTGCTTTTTCAGTGCTAGCCCCCTTTCCCAGCACCTTTCCCGATTCCTGTATGGAACTGGTGTCTCTCTAGCTATTGCCCTGGCCCTGGTTTCCAGGGTGGGTGGGTCTGGGGATGTCCCTCGAAACAAATGGACTCTGCTGAGAGACTGGCAGTTAGTTTCTTCCTCATCCCAACCCCCACTGGTTTTCACAGTCAGAAGCAATGTGGCTTAACCCCCCCCGCCCCCCTCCCACCCTAGCGCTGGAACTGTGAGTCGCTTGGTAGGGTCTGCTGCTCAGAGCACTCAACAGGTGTCCCTACCTTTCTTTCTTTTAATGTGATTGCACTTTCTGCCTCGCTTTCAAACCATGTCCTCCACATCCTGGCTCTGCCTCTCCTACCTGTATAGATGAGTATTTCTTCTTTATATCTTTGTGTGTTAGACTTTAGTGAAGCTCAATGTTCTGGTTGTCTTTAGTTTTGAGGTAGTTGTATTCCTTCTTAGTTGTGGAGGGAAATGCAGTGTGTATACTTATGCTTCCATCTTGACTGGAAATCCCAAATAGCCTATTATTGATGCCAATTCTTATTCCTGAGGTATGAAGTTTAGTGAAATATAATAGAGCAATTCACTAGGAACTGGAAGCCAAGGTCCCCAAAGCCTTTTCTAGGCCAACATCACATGGCATTTATTGAACTAACATCTTACAGGTTCTGACGTAGAGGGGCACGGATTCTCAGCTGAGGAGGATGGTGTCTTGGACACAAATGTCTGTAGCCAAAGACATTACATGGTGTAAAAATGTAAGATGAGCTCTTGATGTGAAATTATTTAATTGAAACAAATTAATGTATAATCTTAGGGGAGACAGTAAGCAGAAAAAACTATGAGAAGAGAATGTGAATTGTTCAATTCTTTCAGCCTGCTAAACTAAGAAGCATATGCTCAAAATCAGCAGTAAAAAAGTTACTATGATATATGAAAGTCTGACCACCGACCCTGAAAGTGTACAATTCTGTATTCAACCGAATAACAGATCAACTACACACTGTGCACACTAAAAAGTAACCATCTCCATTACATACCTATCAAAGTGATTAAAATATAAAATAGTGAAACCATATGCTAGTGACAAGGAGAAAATGAATTACTTGAATATTGCTGGTGGGACTGTGTAAAGGTACAGCTACTTTGGAAAAGCAGTTTGGCAGTTTCTTACAAAATTAAATGCATGCTTATCAAATGACCCAGCAATCAGACCCTTGGGCATTTATCCCAGAGAAACAAAAACAGGTTCAAACAAAAAAGCTGTACACTAATGTTAACAGCAGCTTTATTTTAAAAAATAGCTAGAAAATGGAACCAACTCAGATGCCCTTCAATGGGAGAATGGTTAAATTTACTCTGGTACCATGAAATATTACTTGGCAATAAGGAATGGACCATTGATACCAAAATTGGGATGGATTATGCTGAGTGAGAAAAACCAATTCTGGAAAGTTACACACTGTATAGTTCTGTTTATATAAATTCTTGAAGTGACAAAATTTTAGAAAGAAAGAAGATTGGGAAGGGGTACCCTGCAGTAGGGAAGTACAGTTATAAAAGGGCAACAGAGAAGCCCTGGCCAGGTAGCTTACTTGGTTATAGCATCATCCTAATGATATAAACCATATACCTGAGGTCTGTTCCGAAAGTATCGAGTCAATGTCAATATAATTAAAACTTTGTGCAGCTGATACTTTCGGAACTGACCTCGTATGTCTATACTTGCAGGTTAGATTCCCCCATCAACGCATATATAAGAACCAATTTATGAAAACATAAATATCCCTGATTGGTGTGGCTCAGTGGGTTGGGTGTTGTTCTGCAAACCAAAAGGTTGCCAGTTTGATTCCAATCAGGGCGCATGCCTGGGTTGCGGGCCGGTCCTCAGTTGGAGGTGTGCGAGGGGCAACAAATCAATGTTTCTTTTCCCACATCCATGTTTCTCTTCCTCTGTCCCTCCCTCCCTTCCCCTGACTCTAAAACAAATAAATCTTTTTTTTTTTTTAATTTTATTGTTGTTGTATTACATCCATCCCCAAATAATCTTTTTTAAAAAGCAAGCATAACTAAGTAGGACATCACATTGGTGTTTATTTTCCTCTATCTCCTTTTCTGTCTCTCTCTAAAAGTCAGTAAGTTTTTTAAAAGGGGTGGGGGCAATTTAAGTGTTATGGTGGAATGAGTAGCAAAAGGAAACAAAGGCAGGACCCTCAGCATTACAATCTAATAAAGAACTTAACAGAGGAGGCTAGGAGCAGAGGGAGACATGTCTCATCTGCTAACTCAGCAACTCTGAGCCTGGTCTGGAAATATTGCTAGGTGTTCCAATACCACAAGAAGACTCCATGCTAACACAGGAAGAGGGCAATCCTTGAAATTCCATGTATCCTTTCTACTATCTGAAAGAAAGCCTTTGAGACTACTTTCATCCCAAGGCCAGAAAGGCAGGAGACAGTCTACAGTACCCAAAGAAAAAGCCCATAAAAACAATGTGAGTTAACTGCCTGTTTCCCATCATGCATGCAGAGTCTGGAGCAAGATAAGGGATCAGGCTAACGTACCCTCACACATGCCTAAGTTTAAGTGTCACATCCCCCTGAAAAAGCTGGTACCACCTTCATCCGCTAGTCACTTCTTCACCCCCATCCCACCCACTATGTATGTCCTCTTAACAAAGGGCTTGCACTCTTGGCTCTTTTGCTACATGGCAGGGAGTTAGGGGACAGGGTGGGGTCAGCTGGCCTTCTGGCCTCTGGCCATGATCTGGGCATTCTTGGCCCTCTGGCTGCTCTAGGGTGAACTTGCCACCCCAGCCTTTGGTCACCCTTGCTTTTTTCACTAATAAACTTTGTGTGCACACTAATAGGCTCCCTGATCTATAATTCTTTACGGCATCAGCAAGAAGAACCAGGGTTTCTCCAATAGGATTCTTGTGATGGAACTGTACTTGACTGTGATGGTGGATACAAGAACCTACATACAGATAAAAACTGTATCAAACTTGCCCCGGCCAGTGTGGCTTGGTTGGTTGGAACATTTTCCCGTGCCCCCAAAGGTCACAGGTTTGGTCTCTGGTCAGGGCACCTATGAGAGGTAATGATCAATGTTCCTACCTTACATTGATGTTTGTTTTTTTTTCCCCCCTCTCTTCCTTCCTCCCTTCCTGTTTCTCTAAAATCAATAAATATATCCTTGGAAGGAATGATTAAAAAAAAAAAAAAGCTATATAGAACTAAATATACGCATATATGGAAAATTGTGGAACCTAAGTAAGTTCAATGGATTGTCATTGTCAATTTCTTCATTCTAATGTTGTACTATAGTTTTGCAAGATGTTATTGAGAGACACTTAGTAAAGGGTACACAGAATCACTATTGTTTCTGCATGAAAATCTACAACTATCTCAAAAACTTAAAAATAAATTGAAAAATAACCATCCCTTTCATTTAAAATATTGTAATGGAACAAGCAGCTAACATTTTACATTGTTTTCACAAATAAAGCAAAATATGTACAACTGTCCAGGAGGTAAAACCATTTGAGCATAATATAATCAGTCACTTAAGGAATTCCTCACTGTGCTAAAACCTGATGAGCCTTACCTTCTAATGGGAACAGCACTATGAGGGAGCTACTACAATTACTCCTAGTTCACAGAGGAGATATGGGTCTGAGGCAAAGAGGTGAAGTGACCTCCCCAAGCCGCCTGTGGACTGGAACCAAATCCAAACGGGCAAGTCAAGTCCTTCCAGCCATGAAGTTGTATCATTCTACTTTTCTGTTCAGCTGTTCTGACCTTGAAAAATTAAAAACTGGCATTAAGCACAGAGAATGGCTGTTAAACTGGCATGGCGATAATCACATAATTTTAGAATAACAAGTATTTTAAGAGATTACATAGTCCACGCCCCTCGTTCTACAATAAGCAGGGGAGATGTGACCTGAACAGGTGAGCTGGTGTCCTCAGGCCCGCACAACATCGTTCAAACTGGACGCCAACCCCATAGTACACATATGAGGAACCCTATCGCTAAACGCTGGCAGACACCAAGCGGGGTCTGGTTCCTCCTGGTGGTATTTACAGGACTAATTAATAACCGAATGAATGACAGCACCACAAGCCTCCGGAAAAGAAGTCCCGCGGCAGCTCGCAGGAGTCACCCTGACAGTGGCCTCGGTCCGCAGCAAGGGCCAAGGCCACCGGCGGCCCCTTCAGGGGGCACGCCTTAGGGGGGGGGGGTGCTCAGCAATCAGCCTCCAGTGGACCCGGGACAGGGCCGGACCCGGGACAGGGCCGGAGCCGGGGCGGGGCCGAGCCGAGGGGAGGGAGGCCTCGCCGTAATCTTGCCCATATTTTCTCCCACAGCCCCGCATCTGCAGGATGGTGAAGGTCAAAGACGCAGACCTGAGCGGACCGGTTTCCCGCGAACCCAGCGCCAGGAGAAGCGGAAGGGCAGCGCGTAACCACCACCCTCGTCCCGCCCGCTCGGGCCTAGCTCATCTACCTACTCACGGCATCGGGAGGGAGGGAGGGAGCGAGCGAGCGAGCGTCCCTGGCGTCTACAGCAGCACCGCCAGCCCTTCGCCCTCCACCACGCAAGCCCATTGGTCACTGAGGCCGCTCCCACGTGGGGTGAAGGTGAGCACCTCATTGGCCCCTGTGTGGGAGGCGGGACTAGAGAGCACTGGGGCCCTAGTGGTGTCCTGCCTTAGAGGCCACTGTGGGGCTGGGCAGGGGAGGGGTGGCCGGCGATGGTTCCGTCGCTGCGTTACCTGGGCAGTGCCTGCGGACGGGCCCGTGGGGGTTTCCCCGGGGGCTTTTCCGCCGTGTGCGGGCCCGCGCTGGGGAAGCCCGGACCGCTGTGCCAAGGTGGCCGCAAAGCCAGCACTAGGTGAGTAGCTGCTGGCCCGCCCCGCCACCTGGGCGGCATCTCTCAGAGCTGCCTAGTGCTGGACCTAAACCTCCCTTCTACTTCCCTGTCCCAGGCGTGAGAGAAGGTCAGAATCCTGTGGAATACAGGCTCCAACCTCCGATCCCCGGAGTTATCGGCAGGGCTTATTTGTTGTGTTTGTGGGCGGGAAGAAAAGAATAAGAGTAGTGATGAATAGAGATGTCTGTAACAGTCTGACTTTGAATATAGCCCCTTCATTTCCTATTTACCTCTGGGTGGGTTAACTAGAGCTCCCTAAAGGCTCTGTTGTGAATGGGAGTCTAGCCTCACCAGCAGGTTTATTGTTTTGAGTGTTAAACCACCTACTACACTATAAGCAATCAAATGGGCTCTTTGTTAGTTGGTAACGCTAGTGTTGCTTGGAAGATCTGGAACCAGTCTTAAATCAGTTCCAGACTGACACTGCATAGAGTTACCTAAGTGAGAAGCAGCTCAGTTGCTAATTAAAGCCTGTATAATTCAATGTCCTGTGATTTAAAGTTTGGAAGTCATGTTGGAAACCCCTGGCTTTCTCTGCTTTCTATAGAGATGATGGTCTATACGAAGCTTTAAAGATGGAAAGTTTGACCCTTTCTAGAACTAGAGTGTGACTGGAGCTTAGGGTCAGAGATGGTATGAAATGATGCCAGGAGAGGGGCTGCATCACAGCAGGGTTTTAGTTTTAATTACACATTGATTTTTATTCTAAGAGCATTGGGAGACTTTTAAAAGGGGACTTAAGAAGAGGAAGTGATTAAATGTCCATGTTTCAAAAATGTACTCTGGCTGCTATGTGTTAGTGTATTGGAGGGGGGTTAGAATGGGATAGGATTTGTAATTCGTCATGGGGTATGTAGACAATTCTTTTGAGAAGCTTTTCTCTCTCTCTCTCTCTCTCTTTTAAGATTTTTATTTATTATTTCCAATGAGAGGGGAAAGGAGAGAGGCATAGAAACATCAATGTATGGTTGCCTTTCACCTGCCTCCAGCTACAGAACTGGTTGGAGACCTGGCTTGCAACCTGGATATGTGTGACCTGACTGGGAATCGAACCAGCAACCTTCAGGTTTGCAGGCCGACACCCCAATCCACTGAGCCACCAGTCAGGGCTTGGGAAGCTTTTCTTTTATTTTTTTTAAATCTTTAAAATTATTTATTTATTTATTATTTTTAGAGAGAAGGGAAGGGAGAGAAGCAGAGAGGGAGAGAGACATATCAGTGTATGATTGCCTTTCACCTGCCTCCAGCCATGGATCTGGCTGGAGATCTGGCTTGCAACCTGGTTATGTTGCCCTGGCTGGGAATCGAACCTGTGACCTTTGGGTTCACAGGTCAGCACCTTATCCATTGTGCCACCAGCCAGGGCCAGGGAAGCTTTTCTTAAGGGAAGAAAAGTAGGGTCAGTGAAGGTTTTGTTTATACTTTTTATTTTGAAATAATTAGAGATTCATAGAAGATGACAACAAAAATAGAGATATTATGTACCCTTCACCCAGTTTATCCCCATGGTGACATCTTACAGAGCTACGGTGCCATATCAAAACCAGGATATTGACATTGGCAAAATCCGTAGACCTTGTTAAGATTTCATCAGTTTTACATGCACTCATTTCTACGTGTGTATGCTTTGATTCAATTTAATTCTGTATTAACTTGTGTAACTACCGCCAGAATTCAGAAACAGAAATGTTCCATCGGTACAAAGCTATCCCTTGTGTTACCTACTGTGTTGTATTCACGTCCAACCCTTCCCAACTACTTCCTAACCTGTAACAATCACTAATCTATTCCCTAGCTCTGTAATTTTGTCATTTTGAAAATGTTATATAAGTGGGATCACACAGTATGTAATCTTCTGAGAATGGCTTTCTTTTACACAGCATCATGTCTTTGAGATCCATCCAAGGTGTAACCTATATGGATATTGAGGTTCCTCTTAATTGTTGAGTAGCATTACATGGTGTGGATGTATCACACACAGTTTGTTGAACCATTCACCAGTTGAAGGATATCTGGGCCATTCCAGTTTTGGGCTATGAATGAAGCTGCTATAAACATTTATGTACAGGTCTTTGTATGAACATAATTTTCCTTTCTCTGGGATAAACACAGTTGCTAAGACTTGCAGTGAGCATGTGTTTAGTTTTTAAAAATATTTTATTTATTTATCATTTTTAGAGAGAGGGGAAGGGAGAGAGGCAGAGAGGGAGAGAGACATCAATGTATGGTTGCCTTTCACCTGCCTCCAGCTACAGAGCTAGCTGGAGACCTGGCTTGCAACCTGGTTATGTGCCCTGGCTGGGAATCGAACCTGCAACCCTTGGGTTTGCAGGCCAGTGCCTCATCCACTGTGATACCAGCCAGGGCTTAGTTTTTTAAGGATTTGCCATATTCTTTTCTAGAGTGATTGTACTATTTTACATTCCTACCAGTAAAATGAGTGATCCATTTCCTCTTCATCCTCACCAGCATTTGGAATTACCACCTTTTGTTTTTAATGTTAGCCATTCTAATATCACATTGTAGTTTTAATTTGCATCTCCCTAATGATTAATGGTATTGAACTTTTCATGTGCTTATTTGCCAGCTGTGTATCTGTCCTCTTTGATGGTTTGTTTGTTCATATCTTTTGCTTATTTTCTAAATGGCTTATTTTGAGAGTTCTTAACAGATCGTCTAGGTAGAGTACTTTGTCAAATATGTGGTTTGTAAGTATTTTCCCTTCCTTCTGTTGGTTTTCTTCTTATCCACTTAATAGGTTCTTTCTTTTTTAACAAGATCTTTTGTAGAGTAAAACTTTTTAATTTAATGAAGGCCGGTTTATCAACTTTTCCTTTTATGGATCATGTTTTTGATGTAAACTCTTCACCTAGCCCTACTACATCCTAAAGATATTTTTCTTGTGTCTTATTCCAGACATTTTATAGTGAATATTTGATGATCTAAAACAGTTTTTTTGTTAAAATTTTTGGTTAGAATAATGTGTTTTGAAGAGGCCTTTTAGAAATAACATTAGAATATTTACAGATGATGTTGAGGATTTGCATCAGAGTAATATAATACAGGAGGGGGTGGAATAGGTGGGTTGCAGAAGAAACAAAGAGTGTCCATGTTTCTATAAAACTGATTTGTTGACTATAAGGTCAGTGTTTAAAGGAATCATTTACACTCCTCACTGCAAACTTAGACTATACAAGTCCTTTCTAATTTTTGAAGTGGTTATATCATTAGGGCCTATTGTGGCTAAAATTGTTGTCCTGAATCTATTTCTGGACCACTGGACTGTTTTCTTCTCAACAGAAAAAAATATATATAAATTCTTGCCCACTAAGACACCAAAGACTTAGTGGTGTTAGCTAATTCTTAAGAATATTGCTGTTGAATTTTGAAAGAATAGGTGGTAGGATGTGATGCTCAACACGTGTGGCTAGTCCCGGCCGAGTACTGGGGAGATTTAGAGCAGCTTGAGCAGCTAGCCGCCCTGCCTGCTGGGTGTAGATGATTATGGCACTGACCAGCAATGCCTGTAACTTTTAAAGGCTTCTATATGAGGATGAAGCCAAATAACGCAGAACCCAATACATGTGTTTTTAATGATTAGAAATTAATAGTTTAATTAATTGTTTATAAGTGATAAAAATTTTGCATGTGAAGGTTGATGCTAAAGGTGACTGTAAACTGTAAACATGCTAAAGGTGACTTTCTCTTGAAGCTCGTTTGATATAGTCGTCATCGGCGGTGGAATTGTGGGGCTTGCCTCTGCCAGGGCCCTCATCCTACAGCATCCAGCGCTTTCCATTGGTGTTCTGGAAAAGGAGAAGGAGTTAGGTAAGTATGTTATCTATCAGTGGTGCTCTTTGGGCTTAATTTGCTCATTTTGTCAATTCTGCATCTGTTAGGCTGGGTGTCCATGTTAGTGTGCTAGGTTGAGTTCTTTGTTACAGCAGAGCCTGGGACTGGGACTTGATTGCAGGTGATTTGAGAGGTTTTCTAAGAGACAGGAGTGAAGGGGTGGGGACAGTAAACGGGGAAGGAGGAAAAGTCACTTGAGGGTACATTATTCAAGTTGCTGATATGAGCTTGATTCCACTGGGACCTCTGAGGAGCTACTTCAATGTTTCCCAGGCTCATCCTCATTTACCCATTAGCTCCTGTCTCTGCCCCATAGAGATGTGGATTCTCTTCCCCACATTAGAAGAGCCCTGGGGACAGCATGCTGAGCGTTATAGTGGGTCCTTGAAATGGTTTGCTGGTAGTGGGAGGCAAGTTTGTAACTGAAATAAAAGATGGGCCGAAGGGATGTGACACAGGCACCAGGGATGGCTCCTAGAGGAAGTTACCAGTGCTCTGACTGTATAATTTTTAAACATGTGTCCCTGATAGCTTCAACTATGTTTCCCCAATAGAAAGGTATTGTACGAGTCATGCACTTTCTGTTATCCTGTTTCTCCTGTTTTGTAGCTGTTCACCAGACCGGACATAACAGTGGTGTTATACATAGTGGAATTTATTATAAACCTGAATCTCTGAAAGCTAAATTATGTGTACAAGGTGCAGCCCTCATCTATGACTACTGTAACCAAAAGGGAATTTCTTACAAGCAATGTGGCAAGGTATGGTATTTTATTAGGACCTTGACTTATTTATAATATGTAGCACCTTCTTAATGATGTTTAATGTTGAATTAAAAATAACTGGCTTTTAGGTCTCCAGCCAGGTCGGGGGCTGGAGGCAGGTGAGAGGCAACCATACATTGATGTCTCTCACCCTCTCTGCCTCCCTCCCTTCCTCTCTCTCTAAATAAAATTAAAACAAACAAACAAAAAACCTGGTTCTTGCCCTAGCTGGTATGGCTCAGTGGATTGAGTGCTGACCTATGAAATGAAAGGTCACTCACTGGTTTGATTCCCAGGCAGGGTACCTGCCTAGGTTGCAGGGCTAGGCAGGTTCCAATTGGGGGTGTACTAGAGACAGCTGGCCTGTGTATCTCTCACACATCAATGTTTCTCTTTCTCTCTCCTTCCTTTCCCTTCCTGGTTGCCTGGTTGAGGACATGCCAGAGGCAATTGGTCTATGTATCTCTCATACATTGATGTTTCTCTCTTTCCCTCCCTTCCTGTCTCTCTAAAATTAAATTTAAAAAATCTTAAATAAACAAACAAAAAATAACTTAGATTTGCTTTTTAAAAAATACCTGGCTTGGCCCTGGCTGGTGGCACAGTGGATAAGGCACCAACCTGCGAACCCAAAGGTCGCTGGTTCCATTCCCAGACAGGGCACATAACCAGGTTGCAAGCCAGGCCTCCAGCCAGGTCCATTGCTGAAGGCAGGTGAAAGAAAGGCAACCATACATTGATGTGTCTCTCCCTTTCTGCCTCTTTCCCTGCCCTTCTCTCTAAAAATAGTGAATAAAATCTTTTAAAAAAAGAAATGAAAAAACAAACAAAAAAAGCTAAAAAAAAATCTGAGGAGTTGCCAAACTTTTTCCAAGTGCTGCACTGTAATAATTAATGAGGATTCTAATATCTCTACATCCTCACAGCACTTATTGTCTATCTCTTATTTTAGCCATCCTAGAGAATGTGAAGTGGTAGTATATTATTGTGGTTTTGATTTGCATTTTCCTAGTTATTAATAATATTGACCATCTTTTCATGTATTTATTGGCCATTTATCTTCTTTGAAAAAAATATCTTTTGCCCACTTTTAAAATTGGTTAATTTATCTTTTTATTGTTGATTCTGTGTGTCCTTTATATATTTTGGATATAGTCCCTTATCCATAAGCCATGAGGTATTTACTAAAATATGGCTAAAATATTAAATAATTTTTATTTAGAAAATAAAATAGTAGAGGCCCTGGCTGGTATGGTTCAGTGTATTGAGCACCAGCCTGCAAACCCAAAGGTCGTTGCTTTGATTCCCAGCCAGGGCATATAACCAGGTTGCAAGCCAGGTCTCCAGCCAGGTCTGTAGCTAGAGGCAGGTGAAAGGCAACCATACATTGATGTTTCTCTCCCTCTCTGCCTCCCTCCTTTCCCCTCTCTCTAAAATTAATGAATAAAATCTTTAAACAAAAAACACTCATAGCAAATGGTGTTCTGGAACACAGTTTCACACTATGTTAGGGAATTCGAGAAAACCCGAACATGAAGCATAATACGAGTTTTTTATAAATAAACAAACAAATAAATAAATAAAATAGTAGAATCCTGGCTGGTGTGGCTCAGTTGGTTGGAACATCCTGTAGACAGAAAAGCTCACAGGTTTGATTCTAGTCTGATCATGTACCCAAATTGCAGGTTTGATACCTAATTGGGGTGTGTACGGCAGGCAACTGATCGATGGTGTTTCTCTCTCTCTCTTTCTCCCATCCTGTCTGTTTAAAATCAATAAACATATCATCAGGTGAGGATTTTTTATAAAACAAAAGAAAATAGCAGTAATGGTAATAGTAATTTAAAAATATTAAAATTGCTCTCTCATTCTGTAGATTTAAAAAAAAAAATGTCTTGATGGTATCCTTTTAAGCCCAGTTTTTCATTTTTACAAAATGAAAAATTCTTCATCTCTTTTTCTTTTGTTTCTTTTGCTTTTAGTGTCATTCCTAAAAAACCATCACTTAATTTTAAATCATGAAAAATTGCTCCTGTGTTTTCTTTGAAGAATTTTGTGATGGCCTTAGCTCTGACATTTAGGTCTACCGTTGCCTCCCCCCACCAGATAAATTGGTTTAAGTCCAGGTGATAGAGAATTTGGGGTAGAACGAAGACTGAAGAGAATATGTCTGCAGGATTCTAGGCTGGGTTCTGACCTCCCAACTGAGTTAGCAATGGCTGAGTGAGAACTAAAGAGAAGATGAGCCACAATAGGATTTTTTAAAACAAAAGTTTATTCTTAAATGTACAATAGGCTCCATGGACCTGGCTGGAGACCTGACTGAACCTGGTTATGTGCCCCGGCTGGGAATCAAACCAGTGACCTTTGGGCTTGAAGGCTGGTGCCTTATCCACTGTGCCACCAGCCAGGGCTGATCACTTTTAAATTAGTTTTGGTATACAACATGAGGAAGGGGTCCAGCTTAATTCTTTTATATGTGAACATCCAATTGTTTAGTACCGTTTGTTGAAAAGACTATTCTTTCACCCTGGCTGGTGTGGCTCAGTGGATTGAGTGCTGTTCTGTTCTCTCTAAAAACATTAATAAAATGTTTTTTGAAAGACTGTTCTTTCTACAGTGTTTCAGTGTCTTTGTCACAAATTAATGGTGCGTGAATGTCAGAGGATATGTTTAGGATTCTTAATTGTACAAGGCCTGTTCCAAAAGTATTGAGCCAATGTCAATATAATTAAAACAATTTGCACAGTTGGTACTTTTGAGACCCATGGATGCATGTCTATCCTTGTGCCAGTACCACACTATCTTGATGACTGTAGTTTTCTTCTTTTTTTAAATCAGAAGGTGTGAGTCCTTCAGTTTGTTCTTCTTTTTCAAGATTGTTTTGTCTATTCTGGGTCTCTTGTTTTCAGGGCCAGTTTGTCAATGCTCTAAAAAAGGCCCTGGGATTTTGATAGAAATTATATTGAATCTATAGATCAATTTGGATATTAAATGTAATGAACATGGGAGGTCTTTGCATTGACTTAGATCTTCTTTAATTTTTTCAACAATGTTTTGTATTTTTCAGTGTACAGGTTTTGCTTTTCTTTGGTATTAATTTAACAGGTTTTGTGTGTTTGTGTATTAGGATTTTTCTATGTGCAGGATCATGTCATTTGTAAGATAGTTTAACTTTTTCAATTTGATGCCTTTAATATATTTTTTCTTGCCTAATTTCCATGAGTAGAATCTCTAATACAGTGTTAAAAAGTGAAAGTGAAAATGGACAACCTTGTGTTTTTCCTTATCTTAGGGAGAAAGCATTCAATATTTCACTACAAAGTATTATGCTAGTTGTGGGTTTTTTTGTAGATGCCCTGTATCAGATTGAGGAAATGCCTTTCTATTCCTAGTGCGTTGAGAAGTTTGTTTTTGTTTTGTTTTGTTTTACTATGAAGGGGTGTTGGAATTGTTTCAAATGCCTTTTCTGCTTCTGTTGAACTAATCATCTATTTTTGTCTTTTATTCTTTTAATAGAATATGTTACATTAATTGACTTTTGGCCATTAAATTGATCTTGTGTTCCTGCAATAAATTATATACTTGGTCACAGTGTATAATCCCTTTTATATGTTACCGCATTCAGTTTAGTAATATTTTGTTCAACACTTTTACATCAATATTTATAAGAGATACTTGTCTGCAGTTTTATTTTCTCTTGATATCTTTGTCTGATTTTGAGTATCTGGCTAAAACTGGCTTCATTGAATTAGTTAGGAAGTGTTCTCTCCTCTTTTGTTTGGAGCTAATGATTCTGAAGAATTAGTATTAATTCTTCTTTAAACATATGGTAGCATTTATGAATAGAGTCCCTGGGCCTGATGTTTTCTTTGTGGGAAGTTTATTTATTTGAAGATTTTATTTATTATTTCCAGAGAGAGAGAGGAAAGGAAAGAGGCAGAGAGGGAGAGAAACATCAATGTATGGTTTGCCTTTCACCTGCCTCCAGCCATGGCTGGAGACCTGGCTTGCAACCTGGTTATGTGCCTTGGCTGGGGAATTGAACCAGCGACCTTTGGGTGTGCAGACCAGCATCAGTCAATCCACTGAGCCACCAACCAGGGCTTGGAAGATTTTTTTTTGATGATATGGGAAAATGACCCTGACATGGTATTAAGGGAAAAAAGATATAAAACTGTATTTACAGGTTTTATGGTTGAGTTGTAAGAGTTCTTTACGTATTCCAGATACTAGACCTTTATCATCTATATAATTTACAAATGTTTTTCCCATTCAGTGGATTGTCTTTTTACTTTCTTGGTATTATCCTTTGATTTCACTTTTGTTCTTAAGGTTAATCATTTGTTGATTTAAATAAACTTCACACCTTGATTAAAAACATTATCTCAGCCCTGGCCTGTGGCACAGTGGATAAGGTGCTGGCCTCTGAACAGAAAGGTCATTGGTTCAATTCCCAGCCAGGGCGCACATAACTAGCTTGCAAGCCAGGTCTCCAGCCAGGCCCGTAGCTGGAGGCAGGTGAAAGGCAACCATACATTGATTGATGTTTCTCTCCCTCTCTGCCTCTCTTCCTTGCCCTCTCTCTAAAAATAATAAATAAAATCTTTAATAAAATAAAATGTTAAAAAAATTTTTTTCTCATGAAATTGTGTTGACTCCTTGCTATGAAATGATGATTTGTGAATTCTAATTTACTATGAATATGCATATGTTTTCCTTTGCTGGGAGCTGTTAAGTAAGGAAGAAACTACTTCATACAGATACTTTGCCCAGAAACAAGTAGACAAAAATTCTTGAGTAAAGTTGGTAAATTTACTTCTCTTTTTTTCCCCCTCTGCAACAGTGTTAGTAAATACTTCATAATGTACTTTATTCTGAAACTGGAAGAGCCCATGTTCATGCTGCCTGTCAATACCAGAACCAATAAGTAGAGACGGGTTGAATCTTTATGGGCACTTCATTCAGATGCTGGCGGTCTGCGAAGATGGCCTGTAATGTACCCTTAAAAACCATCTTACCATCTCATTTCAAGCAGACCTATTTATAAAGAGGAGAAAGCATTGGTAAGGGGTTTAGAAAAAAAAAAGGTTAATTGGGTAAGAGTTGCATTCCTGCTGTGATTTTTTTCCCAGTACTTCATTATCTGTTGATCAACAATTCTGCTTCACTGGGTGTTCCCTCCCTGGAACACTTTGGCTCACATACCATTTCCAAGTGTGCAGACCCCCTGGGGCACAAAGGTTGGATTGCTTGTGGACCTGGATTGCTGAGGTAATGCATTCCAGTTCCTGAAGTAACAGCTTTCCGCAGGCATTAATCTTGTAAGTCTATCAGTTATGACTGAGGCTGAAACCTTTAACTCTTGAGTTCCCCTATTATTCCCCTGACTGTAGGTTTTTTTTTTTTTATTATTGTTGTATTACATCCATCCCCTTTTTGCTCCCCTCTGTCCCCCTCCCCACCCACCTATTCCCCCCAAAGTCAGTCCCCTGCCTGTAGTTTTTAATCATCTTATTGCTATAATATTAGTTTAATTAAAAGAAAAACAAACTTAAAACAACCACATTTTTCTTCTGGGACTATATGAGCATTTTTTAAAGGAAATATTTCCCTTTTGTTTAGAGTTACCATAGGTCCCAATTATCACATGAGTTTGTTCCATGTAGGTTCCAGTACACTTTTCTTCTAGTAGGCTTTCTGGGGATTCTGTCTTCCAAGTCTTGAGTAGCGCCTTATCTCCAGGCTTAAAGGAATGTAGCAAACCTGTGAGGGAGAGATCTCTAACACAGCTAAGGTCATTAATCAAAGCCAAGGTCTGATGTCTGACTTAAATATTGTACATAGTTCTTTACCTTTGCCTTTTGATCTACGTATAATTCCAGGAAATAAGATGAATAGTTTTTGTTAGTGATATCCCATTATCCTGAATACTAGATGTTTTTCTGATGCATTGGTATTTTACATTCTTTTATAGGTGTAAGAAGGACATTCTGTTTTGTTGTTCTTGTTTTTAATGTAAAGATGTAAGCAATCGGTTCTTCTTTCCCCTCTGGGACTGAGGGAGTGGTAGTGATCAGAGTTGCTTACGGCCAAGGTACATATAGCAACTGATAACAGATGCGGAAATTGAGGCTACATCGCAACTTTGAGGAAAATTTGTTTTTAATGCAGTTTTCTTAAAAGAACTTTTTTTGGTGGAGGAAGGAAAATGGAGCCATGAAGGAAGGTTGAAGTAGATACATGAAGAAAAATCAATTTAGAAAAATCAACCTGATTTGAGTCATGTAATCATTTATGAGTTTTTAGTAACTTTATCTTTTATAGCTGATGGTATGTTTAACTCTATCCATATTATCACTTTTTTAAAGCTCATAGTAGCTGTTGAACAAGAAGAAATTCCCAGACTTAAAACCCTATATGAGAGAGGCCTGCAGAATGGTGTCCAGGGGCTCAGGCTGATCCAGCAGGAGGATATAAAAAAGAAGGAGCCATATTGTAGGGTAAGTGATTCCATAACTTCCCACACATGCTCACAGGGACATTTTCATTTAGGGCTCAGTCTTGTGACATAGAGGCTGGGAGTGAATTTGTAGGAGGCAGGAATTGTATAGAAACAGATAATGCTGTCACAAAAGCAATATGCTGACAGACACCAGAGGGCATTGCCACAGATTCTGGATACCTGATTTCTTCTTTTCCTAAGTCATTATAAGAAATGTCCAACCCTGGCTGGTGTGGCTCAGTGGATTGAGCGCCAGCCTGTGAACCAGGGGGTTGCTGGTTTGATTCCCAGTCAGGGCACATGCCTGAGTTTCAGGCCAAGTCCCTGGTTGGGGGCAAATGAGAAGCAACCACACATTGTTGTTTCTCTCCCTCTCTTTCTCCTAATTTTCCCTTCTCTCTAAAAATAAATAAAATCTTTAAAAAAAGAAAGACAGAAAGAAAGAAACACCCAAACCTGTAGAGAATTTTTTTTTTAAATTTTATTGTTGTTGTATTACATCCATCCCCTTTTTGCTCCCCTTTGTCCCCCCCCTTTTTTTTTTTTTTTTTGAGAATTTTTATAAGAGTTTATTTGAGTCAAACTGACAGCATAAGCCAGGGAGCAAGATTTCAGATGCACTGGAGAATAACAGTTTTACAGCTTCTTTTGTGAATTTGAAATTAAGGAGGGGACATAAGGAAAGTTTATGAAGATGGTAGAAATCAAGACCAGGATTGGATACAGGATAGTTAGCAAAACTGTGTGCTCTTTTGAGGGTGTTTACAGCTTATTTCTATAGTGTATTAACCTACATGCACAGAAACAATGGACAGGGCTTGTTTAAGGCAAAGATAAACCTTTTACTAAAGAACTTATATATCCGGGGCATGACTACCCACCATAACCCACCCAGTTAGAGGTTTATGATTAGGTCACTCTGTGAGGTTACTTTGCGTAGAACCACTTTTCCACCCACACCTATGAAAAAATACCAGGTCTGAAAAACATAAGCAAAGGCAAGAGGAGGTCTGAGACCATGTGACATGTCTGGAAAGTAGTGAATGGTGAGGTCATGTCAGATCAGATCAGAGGGTATATAGGAAATATAGAAAATGAGACTAGAAAGGCAGGATTGGACTCACATAAGGGGTCTGATATTCAGTCTAATAACTAGAGTTTATCCAGTAGAAACAGGAGCCACTGAAAATTTCTGAGGAGAGTTGCTACAATATGCAATCTGTCTTTCAGGAGGATAAGGCTGGCATGAGTGTGAATGGTGGCTGTAGAGCATCTTGCTTAAAACATGCTGTCCTCTGGCCTGCAAACCAAAAGGTTGCTGGTTCGATTCCCCAACCAGGGCAAATAATGAGGTTGCAAGCCAGGTCTCCAGCCAGGTCCGTAGCTGGAGGCAGGTGAAAGGCAACCATACATTGATATCTCTCTCTCTCTCTCTCTCTCTCTCTCTCTGCCCCTCTCCCTTCCTCTCTCTCTAAGAATAATAAAATCTTTAATAAAAAATAAACAAAAAAACATGTTTTCCTTATATTTATGAAAGAGACATGAATAATAATAGTATCAACTTCTTTGATAACCTTTCAGAAGCTCTCAATCCAAACCCCGGTACACTGGCTATTCCAGTAAAAGGCTATACAACATCTCCTGTTCCTTTCCCCCCACCCTTTTATCGACATAATGCAATAGCTGAATTCCAGGTACCTGTGCTAGAGAGTCTGACTGCCTGGCAATACTCATCAGAAGCTTTTAGTTTAGTCTAAGGGTTTAGGAAAGAATTCTGGGAGGTGAACCCCAACTAGAAAGATGAATAAGTAATGTAATGTAACTTACAAAAATGGTATATCCTGCTCTTCTCTGAGGCCTCTGCAGAAGTGATATACCTTATATAATGCCAAATTGTAATTATCAGTACCTACTTGGGGATGACAATATATAGTAGAAAATATAGTCTGGTTATTTCATAAAGATATCTTGAGTAAATGCCTTTTTCTTTCCCAACCTCACCACTATTACCAGGAGTGGTGGGCACAGTTTGCATAGTACAGGGTTACTTCTGTTTCTTCCAGGACCTCCAGAAAGAAAATGTGTATTAGGGCAGCTCCAAAAGGTTTCTTGGACCAGATTCCTTTAAGTAGAATATTAAGTACCCCTGGGGGAGCATCTTGGAAATTTTTAAACTGCCTCTGTGAACTTTGACTTTGAAGGATGGCTCTTGACAGTGCTCTTTCATGGCAAATCCTGACTGCTTCTTCTGATTTGAGCTGTGCTGGTCCGCCTGCTGTTTCTTTCATTGATCAACACACGTTCATGGATGCCTCTATTCTCCTGACTGACTTCTGACTCCTGGTATTTGCTACCCTGCTCTGCTTGTTCTCTCTCTTCTAACCATCTGACTTTCTGTGGCTTCAGATTTCAAGCTCTGGCCTGCTAAATCTGGACAGTGCATGCCCAGCTTCTGACTCATGCCTGGCCTGTCCACCAGCTCCATCCTGGGCTAGGGCATTGGATTGCTTGACAGCAGTGACTCATCCAACATACATGTGTAGGTGGGCTCATCATTATCTCATGGAGAGGGTCAAAGCCAAGACTAGAAAGGGAAAGAATAGAAGGTAGACCTTTTAGGGAAGATCTAGAATGGGTAAAAACCTAGTGTGGTTAAAGACAATACACCCTCCAGAGTTCATTTATTCAATAAATATTTGAGTGCGTTCTTTGTGTCAGGCATTGTGTTGGGGAATAGGAATATAAAATGAATAAAGAGAATATTTGGGATTCAAAAAACTATTTATATAGAGCACTTTTACAGTACATTTTTATCCCTTTGTTTTACTTGTCCCATAGTTTTATGCTAGGTAAGGAAGTTTTTGTGACTAAACTCTTGGTATTGTCCTAATTTAGATTCCAAGGTTATTGTACACAAAATACTGTTTATAGAATGAAATCAAATTATAGCTACTGACCTGTGAATTTAGGGATTGTCAGGCTATATAAGGACTAATAAAAAATCTTATGTGTACTTTCTGTATCAAAACTAAAGGAGTGATTCCCTGTATTTGGACAAATGCTCTCATATTCTGGAAGCAGAATGTCAGGAAAACAGTGAAGTTTTTCAAATGTTGCTTTCAGTTTGTGGAAAGAGGCTGTTGGGTGTTTTGTGAGCCTTTACCCTTAGTGTGATCTGCCCATGGGGCAACATTGATCAGGAAGGGATAGCAAAGTCAAAAGCTTTGAAAGGATAAGCTGGTAAATGTATTGGGATAGGAGTGGGGCACTGAATACAAGAATACAATATTTAAAGTAATATAATAAAATGTTATTTTAAAACCACAACAATGACAGTGCTGTGCTGCCCAAACAAGAAGATGGCAGCATTTACTAGTCATACTCAGCTTCAGGGCTTTAGTTATTCTGAGAACCAAGCAACCCTCTTAGTGGAGAAGTTTTGGGAAAACTAGTATACTCATATACACAATAAGACAAGATAAAATGGTACTGCTACCAAGGATTCCCCAAAGTGTAGTCGGTATTTCACGTGTGAAATTCTTTTCTTATCCTTTTCTTCAGACATAGAAAAGGATACATTTATTCAAAAAAATAAATAAATATGCTTGTAGATCATTCATATATAGAGTTTGAACATATCTTGGCAAACAAGCAAACAATAAAACCCAAGCTGTTAATTTCTCATACTACCTGAAGAGAAAGTTGGAATTAACCGTATGCAATCTCCATTCAGTATTTGCAGTCTTGAAATTAGAGTCTGCAGCAAATCAAATCAATGTTTTGCAATCATATGAATAATTCCGAGTTCTCACTGAGTGTATATGACATATGATCCACTACTGGGAAAATCTCAGTGGAGTTTATTTAAAACATAATTGTTTGGTGATACAGAATTCAACTCAGAATCAGACATGAATCAGAATCAGATAGGATAAGGGATGAATAAAACTGAGAAAGTGGTTGTAGCAGCTGGAAGAGGCTGGCAAAATAAACTCCTTTAAAGAGAATTATTACCTGATTATAGAGACTTTCTTATTTAGCTAGTATTACTTTTTATATATGCTAAACATATATATGTATATACACACACTCAAATTCAAATTTAGGCACTAATGAAGCATGCTTTTATTTTTTAATTTTTAAAAGAGATCTTATTTATTTTTAGAGAGAGAAGCAGGGAGGGAGAGAGGGAGAGAAACATCAATGTGAGAGAGAAACCAATCAGTTGCCTCTCACACACCCCTCGACCAGGGACCAAACCTGCAACCCAGGCATGTGTCCTAACTGGGAATTGAACCAGCAACCTCTCATTTTGCAGAATGACACACAGCCAACTGAGCCACACTTGTCAGGGCAAGCTTTAATTTAATTTTATTTTTATTTAAAACTATCAGATTTTATTTTATTTTTTGCCAAGAAAGGATAATATGTATTACCATAAAAATAAACAGTAAAAAATTTCCGTACAAAGTAAAATATATTGAATAAACTGTTCTCAGTGATTTAGCTGTATTATCTTGGCTTTTTCATAATCTTGTTCTAGGGTCTAATGGCTATTGATTGCCCATATACTGGCATTGTGGACTATCGTCAAGTGGCTTTGTCATTTGCCCAGGATTTCCAAGAAGCAGGTGGCTCTGTCTTGACCAATTTTGAAGTAAAAGATATTGAAATGGCTAGAGAAAGTCCTTCAAGAAGCGAAGATGGTAAGCTCTGCTTGTATTTTCTTTTAAATTGGTTTTTATTGACTTCTAAACAAATTTGGGACTGTTTTTGGCTGGTTAGTGCTGGTAGAGGTCCACCAGGAGTAGGGCACAGAACTGGAGGCAGGTGCAGAGGGTAAGATTGGACATGGGTAAACTGGATCTTCCAGCAAGTCTCATGTTGTTAGAACTGGGCACTGATCAGATGTTTCTGACTAATGCTAAAACTTGAGCTGCCAAGGATGTTTATATAAAATTGTCCCCCAAATACTTCTTTATCTTGTAGGTTGAAGTCAGAATCCCTTGGAGATGTTTATTAAAAATGCATCACCCCATCACCTAGTCTCACTGAATTAGACTGGGGATAGGGCATAACAGCCATTCTGAGCTACCCCTTTTGGAGAAATTATTTTAAAATTCTAAATGAATTCCTTTGTAAATTTTGAATGTGCTTTTGGGAAATTTGAATGAGGAAAAGAGTAGTTCTGTGTTTATTACTTCCTTCACAGTTTTCTTTAGGAGATCTTGACCATCAGAATCATTCTCCCAGTGTCCTACTAAATTCTAAGATGATAAACAAAATTGTTAAATAAGATTGTTATAGGTAGGTAGCATAATCAGATAAGTTTATTTATGGTACAAGTAAATTGTATTCTTTACCTGTTGTACATATTGCTTTATAAGACTTTGAGATCTCTTGTATCTGATTGGAAACTAATTTTATAAATAATTATTGGAGATTTATGTGTTGTGATAACTCTTGCTTCTCTTCACAACCTAGAAATCTATAAAGATTCAGTAACCAACCTTTGGACAAGTGTTAATATTAGTCCTGTGGGAAAATCCAAACTGATTTATGATTATCTATTTTATAGCTTGGTTTCTAGGTTTGTAGTCAGAGAAAAGCTGGGACTGCCTGTGTTAGAGCTGAAGTCAGGAAAGGTTTGTAAGAATAGATTAAATGAATTCATATAAAATAATCCAGAAAATATGCCAGTTTTACATATTATCAAATATGAACTAGTTTAATCTTGTTACTTGGCAAAAGCTTCAGAAAAAATGTGGGAAATAATCATGGTTGTGACAGAAGAAGCTCATTTAAGTTTGTTACTTGTATATTTCAAGTGCTGTAGCCCTTTTTGACTGCAAATAAATCTTTCACTAATTTATATTTTCCAGGGTTGAAATATCCAATTGTTATAAGGAATACAAAGGTAAAGATTCTTAAGCAAAACTACTTCCATCTATTTATTTACTTTAATCCCCTCTCCTTTCTTAAAATGTTGAATTAACCACAGTGCTGTATTTTATGTCACTGGAATGCAGTTTGTCTAATATAAAGGTATTCTGAGAGAAATTCTTTGAGCGCAATATAACAATTTACATTTTAAGAAGGGTTTCACCTTGCAAGTGTATTTATATAGTGATAGTGCTGGTAAAGAATAGGATTATAAATACTTTAAGTGTTTCATTTAAGGCAAAACTGATAGATATTTTATTGTTCTACCTGTCTATCTACCTTAAATTATTAACTCCCTACTAATGAGAAAACTTGGGGGCTGGTGCAGTGTAGTTTGTAAAGAGGGAGATGTACTGCTTTCTTTCATCTTCACATACTCTAACACAAGTAATGTTGAATGGCATAAAAGTTTTGCATTTGCTGTGCATTCACTGAATGATCAGAGTTCAGGCAGAAAAGCAGAGACAGTAATGAGTGTAGTAGGATTTAGGCCTTACACAATTGTGAAAGGATCCAGGAAGGCAAGGTTCAAAAGGAAAGTTGATAGGTCAGAGATATAGCTGAACAATCTGAAAGGCTAAGTATATCCAGTTGTTGAAGTAGAACTGCAAATGAGAAGCTGAGGAGATCTGGGAGAGCTCTTGCCTTTGTGTTCACGCCCAAGTAGTAAGCTAAGGCAGTGGTTGGTTAGTAGGATCAGTGGGTGGGAAGTCGAGCTGGATATGGAGCTATAATTCACTTGGCTATAATTCACGTGGGTGTTGGTCACCACCTTGGACTAGAATGATGTTCAAAGAATAGAGGCTGCTGCTTTACTTCTGCCTGCCAGATCCTATGCACTTCCTATTTTGGTCAACTTTAAGTTGGAATCATGCAAGGAAGGGGGATTCTGCCAAATATAGTTCCCAGTTTAACTAAATTGACACAGTATAAACCCTCACAGTCCATCCCTTTTTTACTTGGCATCTATTCACACCCTTTATAACCACATTTCGTTTCCAAATAAAAACAGTAATAAAATTATGCTTCCACCTACAAGGTTCAACTATCCTTCGTATAGCTAAAGACATGCCTCCTACTATAATAGAATACCGTAGGCTTAAACAGCAGAAATTTATTTTGTCACCGTTCTGGAGGCTAAAAGTCTAAGATCAAGGTGCCACCAGGGTTGGTTTCTGGTTGCAGATAGCTGCCTTCTCTCTGTGTCCTCACATGGTCTCTTCTCTGTGCATTCACAGGGAGTGGGAGAGAGGGAGGGAGAGAAGGAAGGGGGAAGAGAGAATATGAAAATGTGAACACATGCAATTTTTGGTGTTTCTTTCTCTCTCTCTCTCTTTTAAAGATTTTATTTACTTCTAAAAAGAGGGAAAGAGGGGGAGAAAGAAAGGGAGAGAAACATCAGTGTGTGAGAGATACATCAATCAATTGCCTCTCACACACCCCAAGCTAGGGACCTGGCCTGCAACCCAGGCATGTGGCCTGACAGAGAATTGAACTGACAACCTTTTGATTTGCAGGCCAGTGCTCACTCCACTGAACCACACCAGTCAGGGCTAGTGTCTCTTTCTCTTATAAGAACACCAGTCCTATCAAATTAGGGCATCACTCTTGTGACCTCATTTAACCTTACTTACCTCCCTAAAGACTCTTACCTCCAAATATAGTCACATCAGAGTTAAGGCTTTGACATAGGAAGTTTTTGTGGGTGGGGGAACCCAATTCATTTGATAACAATGAGGAAAAAAAGAATTATGTAATTATAGACAAATATATTTATTTTACAGTAAGGAAGAAATAACTACTATGTTTCTCATTTATGTCACCAATCATGTGATCATAGCTGATACTTATATAATTTTTTTCTTCTACAGTACTATCCATTCTATAGTTCCTTGGCCCTTGGCAAGCATCTCAGCTGGCCAGGGTTCCTAGTCTGGTATGGTAGCTCAGACTTTTATTCCTGACGTGTCTCTGCCATTAACAGCCCTGCCTGTTTTGTGTTGTTGTGGTTTCCATGAACTTTTATGACGATACATGGCGAGACTAAGAGATAGCCCAAGAGGTCTATATTTCAGACTTACTCTTCTTCATCCCCACGCTCTCTGTGTGGCAGTAACTCGCTTTCTCCTTGCGAGTCAGGATCAATTACCCACATTCAGTACAGTAATCTTTTCTGCCTATTGATTCACTGGCATGAGGAACACAAAGTGGCTGTGTATGGACAATATCAACTTCTAGCATAATGGAACAGTTACTTGTTCCTAATGGAGGCATTTTTCTTTTGGGAACTAAGATTTCTAAACCATTAGAGCCCAAAGTTGTGGGGCTAGGAAGCAGAAATTTGGATTAGGAGAAGAAACTAGTGGATTATTGTAAGGAGCTCCTTCCATTTCTGCCTCTTGATTTCCAGAGCTATGAATTATGGATGTGGGAGAGATAACACCATATATTAGTTACTGATTTAGAGCATATATGACATCCTGGAAGATATTGTCCCAGCCCTGTAAGGTGTTGCCAGGCAGCTAGTACTATTATTGAATTTCAAAAGTCCATTCCACTTTGTCACCCAGTATGATGGATGAAATGATAAAAATCAGTGAATTCCATAAGCATGAGCCTATTGTTACACTCCACTTACTGTAAGATAAGCTCTATGATCAGAAGTAATGCTTCTGGGTAAAATACCATAATGTTGAATAAGGCATCCTGTAAGTTCACAGATGGTGGGTTCCATAGAAACATTATGGACAAGGAAGACAAATCTACATCCAGAGCAAGTGTCTATTCCAATGAGGACTAAGTGCTGCTTGTCCCCCTTTTTTTTAACCCTTACTGAAGGACATCCTTATTTATTTTAGAGAGAGGGAAAGGGAGGGAGGAAGAAAGAGAAAGAAACATTGATGTAAGCCCTGGCTGGTGGCTCAGTGGATAAGATGCCAGCCTGCGAACCCAAAGGTCGCTGGTTTGATTCCCAGCCAGGGCAACATAACCAGGTTGCAAGCCAGGTCTCCAGCCAGGTCTGTAGCTGGAGGCAGGTGAAAGGCGACCATACATTGATGTCTCTCTCCCTCTCTGTCTCTCTCCCTTCCCCCTCTCTCTGGAAATAATAAATAAAATCTTTAAAAAAAGAAAAAGAAAAGAAACATTGATGTAAGAGAAACATTGATTGGTTGTCTTTCACACGTTCCCTGATTAGGGATTGAACCTGCAACCCGGGTATGTGCCCTGACTGGGAATTGAACATACAGCTTTTAGGTTTATGGGATAATGCTGCAACCAACTGAGCCATACCAGCCAGCACCCCCACCCCTGCCTTTTTTTTTTTTTTTTTTTTTTAATGGAAGTGGTCCAGAGATTATATCAGTGTCTCTACTGACCTATGTTGTTGGGAGAGGGAGCATGCAGCAGTGGCTATGAATACATCAGCCTTAATGAGTAAGTCCACCTTGCTGAGCCCACACATCACCTCCATCCTTGCTGCGGTAACCATTTCGTTTGTGAAGCCATTGGCTGGGGAAAGAAGCTCATGTTCACAGAGCAGGTCATCTTGTCTATTAATTATTAAAATCATCTCCTGCCCCAGTTCCTCTTCAGTGAGCATTCATATAGAATTTAAATATCTTTACCTTCTGAGCCTGTTTGGAGAGGTCCATTCACATATCCGTTCTCTAGAGCTCCTTTACCTGGCCATCCAGCCAAGCCATTAGTCATTATTGCACATGAATCTGTACAGATCCATACTTCTAGCCATCTCACTTTCTAGATGAGATAAACACGCAGTCTAGTGTTCAAAGTTCTGCCTGCTGGAGCATTTCCCTTCACCACAGTCCTTCAGGGCCACGCCTTAGGGGGCTCTGGTGCTATTGCTGTTTACTTTCAAGTGGTGCTAGTGTTATGCAGAACCATTTGTAAACCAGGCCTTTATGTTTTCTTCCTTGGCCATCCGATTATAGAGAATTACCCATGGGGCCACAGGGGCAACTTGAGGAGGAAGAGGTAATTTAGTAGGAGTAGGGGTCATGGGAATTTGAGCCACTTGCCTCTGCAATTTATCTGTGCCTACAGGACCTATAAAACCCTGTTCTTGTATATTCTACTTCCTCGTGATGACATAGTGCTACTATACACACCCAATTTTGTGGCTTGGTGAGTCAGACAATACCCTCTTAATAATGGGTAGTTTTCATAGTAACTTGGTGGCCTGTGGTCAAGTGTTGAGTCAGAGCCAGAAGCACTTTCTCAAAAGGAGGATATTTATCTGCAGATGATGGTATACCTTTATTCCAAATCCTGAAGTTATGTGCTCTAATTTCACCTACCAAAGTCTCCATAAAACATCAGTCTACCATAGGCACTTTGATTACCACCTAGTCTGCTGGCAAAAAAACCAGGGTCTCCATTCAGAGGATTAAAAGTCTATTTTTGCCCCTCCCCTCATCTAAAGGATATTTTCACAAGAGTATGGCATCATCTGATGGAAGGTGTGTAGGGGCCTATGAGATACTGGTGGATACATGTTTCACCCACAATTGTCGTTGTCCTTGCCTTCTATTTTGGCATTTTCCTTTAGTGTAGTTACATGATCATTGAAAATGTGAATCAGTTTATCAAGTTGAACATCTCTGCTTTTATGAGGTTAAAAGGGATTTTAAAAATAAATTTTGGGGGAGAGGATTTGGAAACTAAAATTTATAGATTGAGCATAGGAGAAAAGTCTGCCTCACTAATGAAATAGTAATAGAGATGCATAGTTCAATATTTTTAAAGACATGTAATTTAGAATAAAAATATCATTCAATGTTTACCTAAATTTCCATTTTGGATGTGAAATTAATATGTTACTGAATTTAATTATTGTTTCATATATAGTGTAAGATGATTTCAGAGACATGACAGTTTTTAATAATTTCTTTCTTTGGAACTGTTCCTTGAGTTTTTAAATTTGTTTTAAAGATTTTATTCATTATTTTCAGAGAGAAGGGCAGGGAGGGAGGAAGAAAGGAAAAGAAACATCAATGTATGGTTGCCTTTCACCTGCCTTCAGCTAAGGACCTGGCTGGAGGCCTAGCTTGCAACCTGGTTAGGTGCCCTGGCTGGGAATTGAATCAGTAACCTTTGGGTTTGCAGGCCAGCACCAATCTGGGGAGCCACACCAGCCAGGGCTGCTTCTTGACTTTCTTAAAGAGAACTTTTAGGTTATTAGCATGCTGGTACCATTCTGCAAATTCTCTTATCATTACATTTATCATATGGCTTATCTACATTTTATGTTCTAAGAATAAAAGAATTGATAACATTTCAAGTAAATATTAGTAGATTTACATCACATGAAGTATTAATATTTCTTGTACTTCTGGTATTAACTCTAGATGAATAGGAAAGATATTAACCAGTTTAAGAGAAGTCACATGTCTTATTGTTTTTGACACAGCCCTTTGACTCCAAGTCTATAACTATCATGATTTAGTCTAGTTCATTTGAACTCACTGCAAAGAAGTTTCATCTGATTTTTGTCATAAGTGTGACTTGAACTCTTGAAAGGAGGCTTTACCTTTGAATCCAGACAAAAAGAGGAAAGCATACAGAGATAGAATAAGGCTGAATCACCAAGGGCTGAAGAGAAAGAGAATATTGAGACAAGTGAGAACTGAAGCTTGCAGAAACAGATCATCTGGGGAGGAAGCCTAAGAACAAGAAATTACCTGGAGCAAGGATACTAGTCTTTTACTGTGTAAGAAGTAAAGAACATGGACAACAAGTGGGATTGAGTTTGTGGGGGAGTGGGTGGGTGGGGAAGGGGACGGAGGGGGGAGTAAAAGGGATGGATGTAATACAACAACAATAAAATTTAATTACAAAAAGGAAGTAGGGGGACAGAGGGGAGCAAAAAGGGGATGGATGTAATACAACAACAATACAATTAAAAAAAAAAAGAAGTAAAGAGATAGAAACTGGAGTATGGTGGTGAATCGGGGTTAAATGAATTTATTTAGGAAATAGGGTGGTAAATTCGCTAACCCTAGCAGGGTTAATCTAAAAATACATAGACAATAATCACAGAATAAAATTTATGGGAAATACAACAGCTTAAGGTTTGCAGCCTCTTAGTTATTAAAGGAAACTTTGACTGTAGTGTGTGTTCTCAGTAAATGTGGATTGAATGAATGGGGTTTTGAAAGTAACCTCAGTTTGCAAAGTGGATGTTGATCGGGAAGGAGGAATTGATTGGTGATGGCTTACAGTTGTAGTGTGATACAAACTGAAAGTAAAAGAATAATTACTCATAAGTAAGACAGGAGAAGCAGTCTGAAATATGGAGGAGGCCAAATTGGTTGGGGTCATCTAAATGAAATTTGTATCTTCCCTGGCTGGGTAGCTCCCTTAGTTAGAGTGTGTCTTGATATGCTGAGGTTGCAGGTTTGATCTCGATTCAGGGCACATACAAGAAGCAACCAATGAATGCATAAATAAATGGAACAACAAATCAATGTGTGTCTCTCTCTCCACTTCCCCTTTCTCTCTCTCTCTCTCTAAAAATCAATACAAAATAAAACTATTAAATGAAGCTTGCATCTTCATGCAAAAATATTTAAGTTCCATGGTCTTAGTAAATATGTGTGTGTGTGTGTGTGTGTGTGTGTGATGTATCCTCACTAGGTAGGTCAACCATTGAATCCCTAATTTATAGTATGAAATTGAAGGTGATATTCTCTTGTATGCCACTATCCTGAGTTGCTAGCCACCATCTACATGCTAAAGAATTTATTTTGCTAATACTTACATTCAATTTCCTCTTTTATAAGAAATAAAAAGAAAAAGTCCCTTTCTGTATCCTTATTGTCTCTTCTACATCTGTTTTTCTACCCTTAACCTATTCTTTTGCAATCTGCTTCCTATAAATCACTGTGCTTTTCTTTTGCACTAGGGAGAGGAAGTTCAGTGTCAGTATGTAGTGACTTGTGCAGGACTTTACTCAGACCGTATTTCAGAGTTGAGTGGCTGCAATCCTGACCCTCGAATTGTACCATTCCGGGGAGATTACCTGCTCTTGAAGCCAGAAAAATGCTATCTTGTGAAAGGAAATATTTACCCGGTAGGTATGATGCTTTTGCTTTCTCATCTTTCTCAAGATGACTGTAGGCAGAAAGGGCATGAAGCAAAACCTTTTATCTATGTCAGAAGGGAGAGATATTTTGAAGGGCTTTTTGTGCAAGTATTTCACATCTTCCCCTTACGGTTAAATTCCTAAATTTTTCTTCTGGTACCATAGTCATTAAGTTATATGTAATTGCCCACAAGTGCGTGTCTTTAGACAGTGTGAGTGCACCATAGGAAGGGCTACCAAGAAGGAACCATGATTCTTCTTCCTGTCTGGTAGAAGGAGCACTCACAGGAGAACTTTCCCTTTTTGCATGCCCAGATACCCAATCTTCTTTCTCACTTCACTACCTATAGCTGCAGAAAAGGGGCTGTGGCCACTTTCATGATGTAGAAGACCAGGTGAAATTACCACTATTCAGCTACTTAATATTTTTGACCTTTCCAAAACATCCATTTCATGTGCTCCAACCCAATCCATTCCAACTTGACAGAAACATGTGCTACGAATGTGTGTTTTTCTGGCAGCTCTGATTTTACTTGCCAGCCACATACAGCCCTAGTTGGGGCAGGGTAGGAGAGCAGAGTGGGGAATAACCTGAAGTGGGACAGTTTTTTTATCTTTACCCAGGAAGAAGAGTAGATGGGAGTGTGTATTAGTATCAATAGCATTAGTGTTTCCTATGTGGCATTTCTAGGCAGAAGCATGTTAAGTGGAAAAGTATATCTCAGCACAGATCAAAATAATACAAATTAAATGCATGAGAGGACAATGATTCATATTACTAGTTGAACATCTGCTTGCATAATAAATGCAGTATGAAATGGAGCTCACAGTTCTTTGTTGAATTTGTAGGTCCCGGATAGCCGGTTTCCTTTCCTAGGAGTTCACTTCACACCAAGGATGGATGGCAGTATTTGGCTAGGGCCTAATGCAGTTCTTGCATTTAAACGGGAAGGCTACAAACCCTTTGACTTCAGTGCCACAGATATTATGGATATA
Source organism: Noctilio leporinus (assembly GCA_004026585.1). Taxonomy (NCBI): domain Eukaryota; kingdom Metazoa; phylum Chordata; class Mammalia; order Chiroptera; family Noctilionidae; genus Noctilio; species Noctilio leporinus. Next base: position 153,468 of record PVIW01000794.1, read on the forward strand.
ATTACCAAGAGGTAACTTTATTTACTTAAAAATATTTCATGTGTTTATGTATTTTTTAAAGATTTCATTTATTTATTTTTAGAGAGATGAGAAGGTAGGGAGAAAGATAGGGAAATGTACATCAAGAGAACATCCATTAGTTGCTTCTTGCATACCCCAACCCTGGGGATCTGGCCCATAATCCAGACACAGGAATTAAACCAGCAACCCCCTAGGTTTTCAGGGACAGCACCCACCCTACTGAACCATACCAGTCAGGGCTGTTTGTATGTATTTTTTTTTTTTTTTTTTTTTTTTTTTAACTTTTTTCCATTTTAGCTAAGGACCTGGCTGGAGACCTGGTTTGCAACCTGGTTATGTGCCCTGGCTGGAACTCAAACCAGCGACCTTTGGGTTCGCAGGCTGGCACCTTATCCACTGTGCCATCAGCCAAGTGTTTATATTTTTAATGTGGGAAATTTTGTCTTTCTTGATATTCTGTTTATTGGGTATATCCTTACATTTGTGCTTAATATATTAATATATTGATTTTTTCCATTAATTCAAATTAAGAGCTTTAAAGCATAATGTTTTACTTTAAGAAAATTCTGATGATCCAAGATGAAGTCTTCATTAAAAAGAACAAGACCAGTCACATAGCTGACAATCCAAACATTGTTTTTGCTAACCTTTTAATTATGTTTGAAAAAAAAATGTTTCTCTCAAAATTAGTTGATGGCTTACTTTGATGAATCATTTCAAGCTAGTCACCACCATCATTTTGAAAAACACTGGGGAAATTGCTGATAACCAAAGTTTCCTTTTGTGGAAAACTAATAATGTGTTCACCTGGGAAGGAGATTCTTTATTATAAGAATTCCAGGAGGTTCTTTTTAGGGTGTTTTGTTTTGTTTTGATCCTTTTAGCAGTGTTGCTTTCCAGAGGGTTTCACATCAAAATTACTAGAAAGCTTTTAAAGCTATACTAGAGTTTTACCTTCTACAGATTCGGAAACAGAAGGTTCAGGGTGGGTGTTTTTTGAGCATGTGTGCTTTTAAAAATACGTACATACATAGGCTCCACAGAGTCTCACTTGAGAATCACTACTAAAGTATCTTACCTCTGGCTGATTAAAAAAAAGTAGGATAAATATCTATCTCACTTCTTTAATGTCCTGATTTAAATGCTTTTTAGGTGTGTTTTGAAAGCATGTAACATTTGTATCTGAAAGCCATTTTGTTGGCAGTCTTTATAGAATTCTAGTTTGAAACTAGCATTCCCTGGTAATTTTAATTTGAAAGATGTTTACCTTTGGACTTTGGAAGATAACCCTTTGATGAAGTTTCCTTCTTATGTTGGCCAAAGTTGATTTTCTTTTAATATGTGGTTTTTCTTTATTTGCCTAAATTTCTCTGGTGCCCCCTGCCCAGATATAGTAGTTTATAAAGGTGTTTTAATAGTAAGAAAGAATTCCTTTCTCTCTTGTAAACATGTCATTTTCTTTGCTTTCAGTGGCTTGATTAAACTGGTGTTCCAGAATTTCTCCTATGGAGTCAATGAAATGTATAAAGCCTGTTTTCTCAGTGCAACAGTGAAGCACCTTCAAAAGTTTGTCCCTGAAATTACTGTCAATGATATACTTAGGTAAGGAAAGGGCATAAAGATTGTAAATACAGTCATGACTTAGGTGAACTTGGGAGGTGGGCCTGACTTGGTGATTCGTAGGCACTCTTTAGTCAGTATGTCTGCTGAACCTTTGTGTGTTCTCTCTATTCCAGCAAGCTGTTGAGTTCTGTTTGTAGGGCATGAGTCGGGCATTACTGCATTTTACCTAAGCACTTGAACTATGTCTACCGTTCATGATTACCTAGACTACATTATAGCATTAGATGGAAATCTCCATTGCAGCTGAATAGCCACCTTTGCCTTGGTATCTAGCTATCACTCATGATAAGAACATCTTGTCTGAAATTTAAAATTTCCCTCTCCTCCTCCTCTTGTGATTGCCAAGCCTTTTGACTAATTCTGTGTAGAAGATCAGTGATCACCTATTAACTAATTAGATAATAAACACATTAAAACATTCTATTTTCATTGATTCTTAAATTTTTTAGAAGCACACTTCTGTTCTTGACATCTTACCTTGCTTCTTCTCAATTGCTTTTTTTTTTCTTTTTTGGGGTCCTACTCCACTCAGGGACTTTTATTTGTAGGACAGAAGTGGGACGTAGTATGATAACCATCAATATCAGTCCTTGTTACAGGAGTAACAAGGAACTAGGGCAAAGGAAGGGTTACTTTAAAAAACATTTCCTTTTTCTTAAAGATAAACGACCTTCTGGACTTGATCTGTAAATTGTTCTTAATACCACCAACGTCTATTTCTTTTTCTCTTTGGTGATATTTTTAGATTGTTCACCTTTTTCCCTGAATAAGGCATTTGTTAGGCCTAATCAGGAATGTACTTTGAGGTACTCTCTGTCCATGAATCCATCCCACGAATCTCCAGAGACCTAAGAGTCTGTCGCCTCAGTAACAGCTGCTGAACTTGCCTGGTATAAAATGTCAGCAGCTTGACTCTATCTGGGAAGAGAGCAATAATCATGTCAGCTGTCTCCCTTAGGGGAGCGTCCTGGTCTAAATCTGACTCCAATACATCATTCTCAGACCAGGCTCTTTGAACCCTTTGAAGGACTATTAAAACCCAGCTAATGTCTTTACTCTTATCTCTCTCACCCCTCTACTTAACCTTCTGAAATGGAAGTGGTGAAAATATCTAGGCTTTATTTTCTTTCATTCACCTATAATTAAAGGCTTTTATGTTTTCAGTGGTCTGCTTTAGCAGACCTGTTATGTTTTATAACTGAAAATAGCTTGGTCAAATCTGGTGTCTGTTACTGCTGTTAATATTCTTTGGAAAATATAATAAGTGGGGATAGTGAAATCTGTGTATAAACAGTTGTAGTGAATCCACTACTCATATTTGCTTACCACCCTTTTGTAGAAGCCTGAGGAAAACTCTTTAGACCAGTGGTTTTCATATGGTAGAACTGGACTGGGGATTGTGGGTTTTGGTGAACACCCCTTTATCTCTGCATGTAAAGGTGTTGATTTCAGTTACCAGTTTCATTAGCATGTAGTAGAAAAGGGTACACAGCACTGTAGGCAGGTGCATTTGGGGACAAATTCGATCCAATCGCAGATGAGTTTCTCTTTGGAGACAGAGAAACTGAACACATTTAGCAGTTCCATTTACTCCTTCCCTTTTATTTCATTTGTATAGCTAGTAAATGTGGGAATTATCAGTAACAACAACAAAAGAAGTTGTAGAAGATACATTTGGTACCATTTATGTAAGTTTAACAATACCATGTATTATTTATGGATCTCACGTATAATATGAAAATAAAAACAGGTATAGTTATAAACACCTAATTCAGGAGAGTAGTCACCTCTGGGGAGAGAAGGGAATAAGATCCAGGGAGTTTTGTAGAGGGCTATTACATATCCACAATGCTTTATTTCTTAAACTGTTTGGTAAGAAAATAAGTAGTCATTATATTATGCTTTGTACCTTGTCATATGCCTGAAATATTAAATAATAAAAACTAAAAGGATCAATACATTTTCCCACATTTTGAAGTCCTATCATGCCAATCTTGCAATCCACTGTAGTAAAACCATTAAAGCTCTATCTATTAATATTGAGGCAGAAGCATATTAAGCAGTTCTAGATACTAACAGAGAACTGAAGCAGCACCTTTAGTGGGATATTTAGCTCAGGATGATGTTTTTAAATTACAGTAACCACCAGTGAGCTTCCACCTTGACCTCTCATTGCCTAGCCAGAGCATCTTGGGGAGTAACTTACTATGAACATGAGGTTGGAATGTGAAGTTATAATCTGTCAAATATAGTCATTAGGTATACAAATTTCTAATTATTAAATTATAATCTTTAAGGTTCTTAATTTTAACTCTGAAGTCCTTTAATTTGTTCTGCAATTAATTTTGTATGGTAATCTAACAACAGCTTGTATCTGTAAGCATTGTAAGGATGTAAAAATGAAGACATATGCCAAGATCTCCTTTTTTCCCACTCTTCATTTTGAAAATTTCTTATTCGGGGAACTCTTCAGTAAATTTTTAGGCAAGATGTTTTCATCATGAGTGATAGTTAAGACTGTACCATGTCATTGTGAAATGCAAAGGTGAAAGTGAAATATTCCTATAGTAAAGGTGATTTGGATCAGGATTTGTAAGTCTTGGCACTATTGACATTTTGGGCCAAATAATTCTTTGTTGTGGGAGACTGTCTAATTCATTGTAGGAAGTTCAGCTTATCCCTGACCTCTACTGACTAGATGCCTGCAGTAGTCCCCTAGTTGTGATAACCAAAAAATGTTCCCAGACATTGCCAAATGTCCTCTGTGGAGCAAAGTCTTACTTTGTTGAGAACCACTATTCTAGGGAATTTGGTAATCCTCATACTATAAAATACTGTGAGTATGGAGAAGATGTAATAAAAATCCTTTGAAATGTGTACAGCTAAGCATGCAAGAAAGTAAGGGGCATCCCAGGAGCAAAAATGAAGGGGAAGTTGGTGATGCTGTCCATTTTGTTTAGTTCTTTTTCTGGGGTTTTGTTGTTTCTTTCATTTGGGTCGTATTTCTGTCTCCTCATTTTGTCAGTCTCCCTGTTTTTGTTTCTGTGTATTAGGTAGCGCTGCTTTGATTCCCTGTCTTAGCACACCTGTTAAGTTGTATGGGGTGGAGCCTTAGGTAATCACCAGGGCGGACAACCTGCTTCACCACTTTGTGGCTCTGCGTGGGGAGAGGACAGTGCTGCTGCCTGGATGCTGGAGGTTTGCTTGGTGTTCCCCTGTTTCCAGTTACTTCACCCACTTCTCATATGTGACTGGCACCCCTCTAGCTGTTGTCTGGTGGTGGTACCCAGAGTGGGTGGGCTTGCATACATTCTAGCACCATGCAGAACCTTCAAAGGGACTTTCCTAGAGACTGGTAGTTTCTTTCACCACCCCAGCCCTGAGTGGTTTTAATAGCGAGAAGTTATGAGGCTTTGTTTTCCCAGTACTGGAATCCTGGGCTGCACGTTCTAGTCTGGAGGTGGGATCCTGGATCCACCATATGTGAATGTGGGATTGTCCAGTCTTACCTCCCCACTGCCATACTGCATCCTCTCTGCCCTGGTTCCCCATCTTCACCCCAGTTTCTGTCTGGATGAATATAGCTTCTTTAAATCAGTAGTTGTCAGACTTCCATACAGTTCTATTTTCTGGCAGTTCTGGGTGCTTTATTGTTTGGAAGTTACTTGTGATCCTTCTTATTATGGTTGTGCAAGGAGGCAAAGCACGTCTACCTATGCCTCCATCTTGCCTGGAAGTCCAATATTGTGTAGTTTGTTACAGTTTGGATTATAGGTCTTAAACACTTGGGCAGGAACATAGGGGACATTGAGAACATAATTGGTATTTGTAAGCAAAATTCAAATGTAGATACATTTTTAACTGTAGTTAACCACTGTTAACTTCTATTTGTTTAGAAGGAGTAAGGGGAATGCACTTGTGAAACCTCACATAAAGGAAAGTTTTACATCGAACGCTCAACATCAGTGGCTGGTCATGCCACTGTGTATCCATTAATGTTGGCCTTCCGTCAGACAAAAGGAGAGGGACAAGGGACTCAGAGAGATCCTCTTATTGTCCAAGAAAAGAGGGAAGAAATGCTGCTTTGATGAGTTAAGCTACAAATACAGAATATACAAGACAGCTGATAACACTGATATGTATCCTTAGCCAAAGAAACTTCAGCTTCAGTCCCATTCTGTCTTGTTATGTTCTGAGTATTGTTTCTGATTCTTACTTGGAAATCCTTACAGCTCAAAAATTGCTTGTCCAGATTCTTTGTAGGCTTCTGTAGGTCAACTTACTTACCGTTACTGTAGAACCTTTCACCCTTGTTGTAATTTTTATTTACCTTTATTTGCCTGAAGTACAAAAGAACTTTAAGCAAAGTACTTAATTACTCTGTGTTTCATCACCGTTAAATACAAACTATATCAGCCTGTTAGAATTGTTGTAAGAATTAAGTGAGAGGATTCCTAACAGAGAGTAAGCAATTGGTAAGTTATGGCTATATTATATATATATATATATTATATACATATTATTATTCCCCTCAGCCAGGCTGAAGTCTTAGAGGGCAATGCTCCCATATTGTTCTTTGTGCTGTATCTTTCTCAGGTATTTATCTTCATTGGCCCAGAATCAATCAAAATGTTTAATGTGTTGCCTGATTTCTTGAGTTGGTGGTGTATGTATATAAGGCATCTGTTTTCAAACTGTTTTCTTGAGTCAGTAAAGGTGCTTTCAGATTCCAAAAATATTTTATTCAAATTTCATCTGTAAATTTTTAACTATTAAAAAAATCTAATTTGTAAAGTCAAGTGTTATCAAACAGAACTTTTAGTAGTAAAGGCTCTTACTGTATATTTTAAAAATTATTTTTAGAGGGAGGGGAAGTGAAGGAGGCAGAGAGGGAGAGAAACATCAATGTAAGGTTGGTTGCCTTTCACCTGCCTCCAGCTATGGACCTGGCTGGAGACCTAGCTGGAGACCCGGCTTGCAACCTGGTTATGTTGCCCTGGCTGAGAATTGAACCAGTGACCTTTGGGTTCGAAGGCCGGTGCCTCATCCACTGTGCCACCAGCCAGGGCCTCTTACTGTATTAACATACTTTCAAGTTAATTCATTTTTGTTTTTATCTTGTCATGTTTAATTAGTTGAAGGTTATTCTGATATTGAAGGTTAAACTTAAAAATTAAAACAAACTACAAAACAAGAACTTGCTGCCATTTACAAATATTTTTCTTCATAAAATTAAAGTGCGCAGTCAAAGCAAAACACAAAAATAGAATTCTGTAGTAGATATAGGAATGCAACTTACATGCATATCTCCTACTTTTATTGCTTTTGTTCATCAGAAGAGCCTTATTATTTCCATTGATTGATTTTATAATAAATTCTTTTTTTTAATTTAAATTTAAATGTCTATTCTAACTAAATATGGATGGATCTTTGGAAAGAACATGTAAGTAACCTCTTTGTACATTTATTTAATAAACATTTATTGGCATGGTTACATGGCAGACTGTGTGCTAGGCTGAGGATATAAGCTTTACAGACTGTAACTGGCACACCTGTTGGGTTTCCACATGATTGTGCATTCAGAAACACCAAGACCTTATTGTTCTAAGGATGCTTTGAGACCACAGACTTGTAAAGTATCCTATTTCTTCCAGTCAGTTGACTCAACTCTTGGTTTTGCAGAGGTCCGGCTGGAGTAAGAGCCCAAGCTCTGGATCAAGATGGAAATCTGGTAGAAGATTTTGTATTTGATGGCGGAGTTGGGGTTATTGGAAATCGCATTCTTCATGTGAGAAATGCACCTTCCCCTGCTGCTACTTCTTCCCTTGCAATTTCTGGAATGATTGCAGATGAAGTGCAACAGAGATTTAAATTGTAAATAATGAAAAACTAGCTATGTATTCTAATCTCTACATTCAGCAACATCTGCAAGAATGTACTAATTGCATTCTTTAACTTAATTTAATAAAAATGGTTTGAAAATAACATTTTTTGATATCTCATTTGATAACCATTGAATTGTTAAGGTTACATAACATAGAAATAGTTTGTTAAAGTCCATGCTTTCTTATTTTGTGAATAAAGAGGGTAGAGGGAAGAGACAGTTGTATCTGTCTTAAATCCTTGTCTTTGTTAATGATCTGTCCTCACCAACCTTAATCTAGAGATTTGGCTCTTTTAGAATTTGGGGGAATGATGGCATAAAAAATTGGCTATTCTTTTAACTTTTTGGCTTTATAGTAGCTAAACATTTTTCTCTTTTAGACAAGAAAATATATTGTAGGTTGCAGACCTTTTCATTTTGAAGCCTACATTTAGAGCAATAATATTTATATTTGGGAATTGCTGATTTTGAAAATATATGATATTTCACATTTTTAAAGTGTTAGTTTGAGTAAGATTTCACTGAGCTGTATTATTTGTAGAGAAATTCAAAGCCTTTTGTATTCCCATTTTCTTTATAACTGACTTGGTGTGGTGTCATCACTGAAAGAAAACAGCACACTATGAATGATTATTGCCAACTCATCAATTTACTGTGGTTGAGAAACTAAGACACAGAATTGATAGGTTTTTACGAGAGCAGTTTTAAAATCCTGGCACTGATACACAGAACTCTGTAGTTTAAACAATTATTTACCTCTTATATCTCTGCTCTTCAGTTACACCAAGGTTCTCAAATGTTAGCCAAGATCACTAATGATTCATGCTGACTTGCTTTTCCAGGGATCTTATAAACTTTTATGAGGATATTTCTTCATTTTTGGAAAATACCTAACTCTGAGGCATTCGCTTTTGTAAACCGCAAAAGTGCCTTACATTCATGTATGCTTCATGAGTATTGTAAATTGTTGGCCAGTGCCATAGTATATATTATATGCTGTGTATATGTGTGTGGTATCTGTTGAAATGATTCTTTTTCTATTTTATTGATTATGCTGTTAGAGTTGTTCCAATTTCTTTTTTCTTTGCCCCCTTCCACCTAGTACCCCACTTCCTTCCAGCAATCCCACCCGCTTTAGTTCATACCCATGGGTCATGCATATAAGTTCTTTGGCTTCATCCTTTCCTATATTATTCTTAACTTTCACCTGTATATTTTGTACCTACCAATTATGCTTCTTAATCCCTGCATCATTTCCCCATTTCTCTTTCTTCCCCCTCCCAGCTGATAACCCTCCAAATGCTCCCCATACCTATGATTCTGTTCCTGTTCTGGTTGTTTGCTTTATTTATTTTTGAAATGATTCTTGCAATTTAGAAAGTTGGAAAATAGAAATATAAATGAAAATAAGGCAGCCTACTGATTGGGAGAACTTTTACTACAGAACCACCATTTAGGTGAGATATTTTCATCCATTCCCTCAGATGTACACTCTCAGGAAAAGTTCTACTGTCTTTTTTTTTTCTTTCTTTTCTTTTATCACTTCAAAGACGTGTGATGAATGAGTTAGAAGTATGTGCATTTTAGCTGATAGAAAAAGTTTTTCTGTTTTTTTTCCTTTTCACTTCAAGCATTTGTGAATACATCGATTGAACTACCTCATCCATTAATTTGAAAGGCTACACATCATCCACTCATGTTCAAGAAGTAGCACATCCCAGGTAAATAGACTAGGAATGAGGATATTTAAAGCATTCAGAAACCATTCACAGAAGAAACAGGCCCTCTGAGTCTTCATAACAGCAGATTGCTCCAAGAAATGTGCCACACACGATACTTTTCTGTTGCATTACAAGACTATTAAGAAATGGAAAATATTACAATTCTCTACTTCATCAACAGTAAGATTGCTCATGCACTAAGCTGTGAAAGACTGAAATTACAAAAATAACTGTCCTAATTAAAGCAACCCTCATTCCACATGAGTCTATGCTATACCTCTCAAAAATACAAGTTAAAAAAATTATTGAAAGTGTTTTGAATGTATAGGTTATTCTATTTGTAAAGCTTTTTGTATTTATGTCAATAGGGGTTTGTTGTGTAATGCCAATATGTTAAAAAGTTTTATGTATTTCTGAAGAAAGAAAATGTATATTAATATTAAAAATATTTTAATGAGCCTTGGTGTTCTGAACATAATTTTTAGTTTCATAAAAACTGACTCAAATGTTTTGTGTATAAAATTTGAACTATTATAGCTTTAGATAGCAGTCAATCTTTAAAAAATTCTGTATTTATGTATAATGAAATAAGGTAAAGTAATTTACATTTTGGGTAAAAAGTAGATCACTTCACTTATAAAAATGGCATTCTGTATGATAATGATGGCAATATCTGGCTAACCTCAGTATCATCTTCATACTCCAGAGCAACAGGGGACATTATTTCTGTTTCATAGCAGAATGTAAGAGTATATAAGAATATAAATACAATGCTTTCCAGGAGCTTGGTGGGAGAGAGTTCAATAAATAATTCAATATATTGGAAATTTATTAACAATAGTTTTGGGGAAGACCCTTTTGGTATGCTCTCTTACGGGGGTTGAGTTTCTAGGCATGAGCCTCCCATTACAGAGCAAGTGATCTCTCTTAGTACTTGCTCCAGCTTCTTTCTGGCAGGTGGACTGTAAGAGAACCAAAGCTACAGGAACAAACCTTGAAAGTGAGTGATGATGACACTTATTGTTTACTATGGTGTTGCTTTGGTTTGCTACTGATGAGCGGCACTTGCAGCTTTAAATACACTGAGGAAGAGACTGTATATGGGAGAAATGTTGATTAAGTCATTCTCAAAATGCAGAAAATTGTCATTTAAAAATGGCTTTTGATTAATGTTTTGAATAAGTGTAACATTCATATGGTTGAAAAGTCACAAAAAGGCTCACAGTGAAAATCCCTCTCTCCTCCAGCCACCTGGTCCTCATTCCTGAGGCAATAAGAACAGCCACTGTTTTGTGCAGCTTTGCAGAGATATTAGTTTTATATATAATAAAACATACTGCCTACATTTTCATGTAAGTAGTACCATACTCTGAAGACTATATTATCCATCTTGTTCTTTTTGCTTTGTAGTGTACCTTTGAGAATGTTCATTTCAAGTGACCTGTACACAGTGACCTGGTTCTTTTAAAATTACTTTATAGGTTCCATTTTATGGAGTTACTATTTTTTGTTGAACCAGTCCCTTTTTCTTACAGATGAATAAATTGTTTATTACTAGGGTATTTCTGTTTTGTTTTTTGCTGTAATAATATTGCAATGAATAACCTTGCGCTCTCACTTCACATTTGAACAAGTTACCTATAGTACATATTCCTGGAATTTGTTGGGTCCAAGAGTATGTGCCTTTGTAGCCTTCATGTTAAGTTGCCTTTGATGGAGGTCAAGCCAGTCCCAGCAATAATACACTGGAGTACCTATTTCCCCATACTCTGACTAACATAGTGTATAATTAAACTTTATGATCAGTGTTATTCACATGGGTAAAAGTAATAGTATAATTCAAATTTGCGTTTTTTCCTAATATGAGTGAAGTTGAACATCTTTAATGTGTTTGAGACATTTACATTTCCTTTCCTCTGAGCTGTCTTTTCCTATCCTTTATCCTTTTTTTCTTATTGAGTTTTACTCTTTTTGATTTATAGGAGCTCTTCTAGATATTAGGGAAATTAACTCTTTAGGAAATGAGTTGCAAATACCTTTTCCAGTTTGTCACGTTACTTGCCTTTTGGCTTAGCTTCTATTGTCCCACCACACACACACACACACACACACACACACAGTAAAAAAAAATACAATGCAGCAATCTTCTAGATTTTATGTCACAGTAGAAAGTTCTTTCATACATATATATAAATACACACACATATATATTTTCCATTTAAATCCTTGACACATCTGGAATCTATCCTAGTGTACAGTGTGGAGGTATGAATCCAACATTTTTTTTTTTCTAGATGGCTCATCTGTCTGGTTGGGAAACATTTTACTGGTGTCATTTCTTGGATTATCTTCCATAGGTACATGGGTCACATTCTGTTTGCCTAACCCAGACATCACAATTGAGATGCCTGTTATATAGACAAGACATGTAACAGGTAGGTTTTATAAAGGGTGAAGAATGTCAGGTGGGAAATATAGCCAACTGAAAATGGGAAGGCGCATTTTTCTAAAGAGGGCAGCCACTACTCACTGCCTGTTGATTATTCCCTTGCAAGAATGCAGCAGGGTCTAGTGTTGCCAGATCTTTGTCAAGAAAAGTTCAAAATCCAGAAAAAATGAAATCTCTTGAGTTTAAAATGTTAACAATTTTAAGAATTTAAATATAGCCTTGGCTCAACAAAATTTGTCTTCAAGCCAGATTTGGCCTAGAGAAGGTTTCCAATGCTCTTGGCCAAGAATGCAATGTCCAATAACAGCTTGACTCTCCTTTAAGAAAATACAATCACAGTCTAGTAGTTTGCTTAGTAGTTTATGGCTTAGAGTTCAGGAAGAGGAGAAGAAAGCAAAGATACTCTATGTCTGCCCAAAGTCTTTGCCCTCACTGATGGAAAGATTAATTGGAGAAATACACACACTTCACTCTTATCCACAGGACATGGGAGTGTGGGTGTCACCATTTATTAGAAGACATTCCGGATTGAGTAAATACTTGGATTAGAAATTTCTCTTAAATTTTCCAACCCTTGCTAAAATGGCAAAGGGGTTAGTGTATGTTTTAGGGGAAGGTAATCGCTCAGCTACCGATTTTGGAATTAAGTGTAGTAGACTTCTTTGTTTTTTGTTTTGTTTTGTTTTGTTTGCACCATTCTTCTTTCCCTTCCATGCCGCTGGTGCCTGGTGACAATCAATCCTTATGCTCAGCGTCTATAGTGGGATGAAATTTATGCTAATGGTCAAGTTTTTAGAGGCCAACTCAGAAAAGCATATGGTCAGGGGATCTTTTTCGGGTTGCTATTTAGTAATGACTGGGCCACAGAGGTGGAGCCAGGTTTTATGGAACCTGACGCCTACACAATTTGGAGGACACCATTAAGATAAATATCTTAATTAAGATAACTATCCTAAGCTTTAATGCCTTTGTTATCTGCCTTTTCTGACCCTATTGTGGGCGAAGGGGTTTCCACGCCTCACCGCCTGCAGTCCCCACAACACCCCTCTATGATGTGACTATCTCCTAAATACAGAACAGCCCCATGAAACACGGAGACGTTAAATACCTATGCAGCCCGAAGGCCTCTCTCTCGCCACATCCCCAGACTGCTTCCCATGACCTCAGTCCTGGGCTGGCTGCGCCTGAGGAGTGGCACCGAGTCCCTACGCTCTCAGGAAGGTCCAGAGGAGTGAGACTGCGAAGCGCAGTCAGTAGGTGGGAGTCTGCCTGGAACAGGCTTCCAGCAAATCCCGGAGGCGGGCGCCGGGGCCCGAGGCCCAGTCCCACGCCTTCCCGCACCAGTCCCGCGCCCAGTCCCCGCCCAGTCCCCCGAGCCGTGCCCGCACCCAGTCCCGGGCCGTCCCGGCGCCCGGTCCCGCGCCAGCTCCGGGCCGCGGTCGGCCGCCCCGCCAGGCGCATGCTCCGTGCTGGCCTCGCAGGGCGACCCGGGGGGCTGGGCGCGGGCGGAGAGGGCGGGTGGGGCTCGGCTGCGGCGACCCAGTGGTCCGCGGTGGCGGCGGCGGCGGCGGCGGCCCGCGAGGCGCTGTTCGCAGCTGCTAAAGGGGTGTCCGTGGCGGCGCCGGGTGTGCGCCGGGGCGGCTCGCTCGCCGACGCACGCTGGGTCGGTCCCCGGGGCCCAGGTGACTTGGGTGGGCCGGGCCGGGCGGCGCTGCCGCTCGGGAGGCGGGGAGGAGGCGTTGAGCTGCTCCGCCGCCGCCTCCCTCCGCCCGCGGGAGCCGTAGCGGGAGTCGGGGTTGGGGCGAGCCTGCTGCTCCCGGGACTGCGAACCCAGACAAAGGACGAGGAGGGGCGGCCCGAGGCGCAGGCAGCGCCCCTGGGGAAGGAGGCGCCGGGGTCTCCCGGGCTCGCCCGCCGCTGCGCTTCCTCCGAGGACCCGGCGCGAGGCCAGGCCACCGGGCGAGGAAGCCACCCCCGGAGCCCCCGCCCGCCCGCTGGCGCCGCCTCCGAGCCGCCTCGGCCGTAGCTGCGGCCCAGGCGGGAGGTGGCGGCGGCCGGCGAGGCGAGGCGGCCGGCGCCCTGCCTGTCAGGCCACCGGCGCGGCCCGCGGGCGGCCACCGATGCGGAGGCGCTGCCGCCGGGGCCATGCAGCAGGCGCCGCAGCCCTACAATTTCTTCAGCGAGGAGAACAGCCCGAAATGGCGGGGACTGCTGGTCCCGGCCCTGCGGAAGGTCAGTGCTGGTGCCCGGCAGCCGCGGGCCCAGGGAGGTGCAGGGGCGGCGCGGGCGGCGGGCCGCGGCCCCGGAGCTGCTAACGGGGAGCAGCGCGCCCTCCGGCCTCGGAGCTCCGCCAGCCGCGGCTCCGGCGGCGGGGTTGTCGCGGGGCTGCTCGGTGCCTCCGAGAGGACGTTTCCTCCGGGCTGCGGCGGCGGCCGCCGGAAGCAGGGCGGTGCGGTGACCCCCAAACTGAACTCGATGTTGCAGCGCTGTCGTCGGGCAACTTCCGCAGTTGACCAACTTGTTGTTCTCGGGCTGGATTCGGGCAAGAGCTGGTCGCGCTGGTGTTTAGACAGTTTCCGAAACAAAAGCACGTTTTCGGGCCCGGTAATTACTTTCAGTCACGGTGTTCGGGGTGCTGCCCGGCGGTGCGCTGGGGAAGGGCGGCTGCGCGGAGCGGGGTCCTTGCGGGCAACGCGCGCGGGTTCGGCCTTTGCGAAATGACAGCGAGCGCCGTTGACACTTGCTGGGGAAACTGGAAAGTGCCTCTTCACTTCCTGAAAAAGGTGTCCTTGTTTACGAGATTTCCCCTATGAAATTTGGTGAGATTCTAGACTGGGGGCAGTTCAGAACTTGGCATCCTTTTAAGAGGACAAAAAAAAAAAAAAAAAAAGGTGTAACTCGTCAAAGCTAAAATCAGACTTTTCAAGTTTGGGTGCATCGCTAGGGTGCATCTCTCCTGCAGATGCTGTCAGTCTTCCTCGGTGACTGTCGGTAATAATCATACTCTACCGTGTTTATAATGAATACTTTCGTAAGGTCGAGACCAACGTGAAGACTTTGAGATGCCCCGCCTGCTGAACACGGGCTTCCGACGCCGGCAGTGCGTACCTAGCCCCCTCTGTCTTTTGTGCAAAATGACCAAGAATACCTTTCTTAAGAATAAAAAAATAAAAATGGAAAAGGTGGCACTTGAAAACTAAATCTTTATGCATTAAGTTTCTATAAATGAAAGGTGGCATATTTCAAAGCTGAGAACATTTTCCTTCAGCATTCAGAGTTTACGATTTTCCATTCTTTTCATAATTCTTGCAAGGAGTTATTGCCTCCTCATGTCGGGCCGTGTCTTTAAGGAACTTGGTGAAGGTGACTAAGGGCGGACAGCTAGACAGTTATTTCACTAGTATACTATTAAAGTGTTATATTGTCCGTTCTTCCATGGGCAGACCTATTCTATAAAGAGAGAGAAAGAAATGGAAAATGTGCTGAGTGGTGATTTTTAACTCTGACTTGAGTTAAGAGCAAAGGAGGGAAACATTTAGATAGTAATTGACCCTTCAACCAAGATATTTTAATGCAATTGTATCTTACAGGTCTGTATTGTTGGCTATGTGATGTAGGTATCTACCTGTTAGTCTAGGAGCCAATGTCAATATAATTAAAACGCTGTGCGTAGGTGATACTTTTGGGACAGACCTTGTACTCTGGTAGCAAATAGTATTTGAGTATGTGCTGTATAACTAATTCAGTAGGTAGCTTTGTCCCTAATAATTCTTAATGTGCAGATATAAATTTATTTCTTCAGGTTAGGCTGGAAACAAAGCCAGGACTAGCATTCAATCCTAGTCCATTGCTTGGAGACTACTATTTTGCATTTATATGTTGTGCCTGTTTTCCTGGAACTGAGGTGCTTTATAGATTCATATTATCATATTCCATAGTTTTTATATATCCTTTGCTAATGGAATAAGGGCATCTTAGAAAATTTGGTCTTTTTAAAAAATATTTTATGTATTATTTTTAGAGATAGGGGAAGGGAGAGAGGCAGAGAGGGAGAGATATATCAATGTATGGTTGCCTTTCACCTGCCACCAGCTATGGACCTGGCTTGCAACCTGGTTATATGCCTGGGCTGGGAATCGAACCAGCGACCTTTGGGTTCACAGGCCGGCACCTTATCCACTGTGTCACCAGCCAGGGAGAAAATTTGGTCTTTTGAGGTGAATTAAAAAATAATTTCTATTTAATTTATTAATTTCCTATTATTCTACAGTTGAGGTAGAGTCCCATCAAAGACCCATTTAAAAAATATGTTTGGAAAGTTTTTGGTGTTAGTAATTTGGATTATGAGTAGTTTTATGGTATATGGGTATTTGTGGTATTGCACCATGTAGGTTTATAGTGCCTGCTAAGAGTTATAACTCTTAAGGAGCTCAAGGTTCACTCTTTCTTTGCAGGCTGTGTTAAATTCTGGTATGTACCTGCCCACCATGCCTTTTTGTACAATGAGAATTCCTGTCATTTCTTGGGAGGCTCTAGCGTCACATTCAGAGTATCTGGAGCTTGGCCTCCTTCATCTAGCTGAACAGACAGTTACAAAGACTACCATTTAGCAGTAGAACAGGAAATAGACTAATAGGATTTTTCTCCTTCAGTTAGTGTTGCTAGTGAACATGTGGTATACCTTCATTTAACATTTTTTGAATACATTTTAGGTACTTGGTACCATACTGGATCCTAAGAATACAGTGATAAGTAAAAGCATAGGCCCTACTCTGAAGGTGTTTACCATCTAGACTGAAATTCTAAACTTTGAGACTTTGGTTTATGTAAATGAGAGCACTTATGAGCTCA
Source organism: Noctilio leporinus (assembly GCA_004026585.1). NCBI lineage: Eukaryota > Metazoa > Chordata > Mammalia > Chiroptera > Noctilionidae > Noctilio > Noctilio leporinus. The sequence continues at coordinate 170,017 of PVIW01000794.1, forward strand.
GAGTTCTGTAAGGAGTATCTATATGTGTGTATGAAAGAAGCAAAGGCACTGTCAAGGTAGTCTGCATGCATCTTGGTGCAACCTCTAAAACTGTTCAAGTATAATTTTCAGAAAGATAAAATCTTGATAATCATTGAATATGGGAAGGGGCAAAAAGTTGTTCATATGGAGAATAATACAATAATTGATAAATAATAATACAAGAGTAAACTTTTGCATACAACTGTAAACCTATTTTTGCCCCATCCTGTATAAATGAAATGTCAATGATTTTGATTCAACTCATTCATTACTTAATGAGGAATCTCATAAGATGTTAAAGCCACTTCATCTGAAAATTTAAAGATATGGGTATTTATAGGCAATTCAGTAAAGGAATATTGAAGTAAGATTGTTGGTTTAAATACAAAATTAGTTAATATCCTACAGGAACATAAATAATAAGTTCTGGGTTATCTTTCCACTGATTAGAATTAGCATCTGTACCAAACAAAAAAGTCTCAAATGTATAATCTTAAAGATTTGTGAAAGAGCCTAGTGAATAGAGATCAAAGATTCAAGCACAATACTGCACTAAAGAACACCTAGTAACCTCTTGCTTATTTTCAAATTTCAGTGTTTGTGAAAACCAAAAAAGTGAGTGTGTGTGTATATTTGGCAAAGTCACCATTGCTGACTTTGAAAATGCAAGTGATTTTTTTTTTTAACTAACATTAAGTATTCATTTCACTGTGGAGAATCATGAACATTAATGGGAAAGTATTTTTGGAAATAGAGCTGTGTTGGTCTTTAACTTTTTATTTTGTCTTGGTTTTGTTTTTTAACTTTTAATACAGAAGTTTACCTTGGGCATTTAAATACATACAGAACTACAAAAGGGTAAAGTAGAGCAAAATGATACTACTAATGGATAATACATGCATTGTTAACATTATTGCTAAATTATGTATTTTACCTCTAAGCGAGACAGGAACATAAATGCCTTCACCACTCCCCCGGAACATTGACGCTATCATTTTACTTGGGTGAAAAAAAGAGCAAGTGATATATATTTGTAAATGCAGCTTATTACCTGTATCTTTGACATGCCTTTGGTACTTGGTGTATGTGCCATTTGATTATATGCTGAGAAAAGTTAGTGTAAGCAATCCACATGTGGGAAACATGCCTTAATGTCATTTTATCAGATTTTTTAGTCCTTAACATTTCTGTTATAGATTTCTTTTCTGTAAAATATTCTTGAGCAGGCTAGCTGAGGAAAAGAAAATTATTTGTTGACCTACTAACCATAGTTACAGAGATCTTAAAGAGCTGGAAAGAACTGGTTGAATTACTTTGTTTCTAAGTCTAATTTAATTCAGGTTAATGTCGACTCCCCACCCTAACCATTAGTTTGCTCTTAGATATCTGTCTAAAATTTAAAAGATGTGAGAGAGTGTCTGAGTTAATTAACAGCAGGCAAGGAAAAAGACAATGGGAGTTTTTATTTCAGAAAACTGAAAGTTCTAGTGATTCTGCCTTTGTACTGATGTCTCTTAGAACTATTTTAGAAGATTGCACTAGAGTTTTCCTGGGGCCTGGAAGAAAAGTATGGGTTTTGAGAAAATAAAATTGTCTCTGACATGGAAAGGTCAAGAAAATACCATTGTGCTGAGTTCTGGAGGATATATTCAGATACAGATTGAGTGCCTCATATATATACTAGGCACTATTCTGGATACTGAAGTTGTTGCAAGGTCCCTCCTCTCATAAAGCCTTCATTCTAAGTGGCTGTGACAGGGAAGCCTGAAGATAGAAAATGAAGAAGTAAATAATTATCTGAAAGACCAATAGGAATTAACAAAACAAAGGAAGGGGAAAAAAAGGTTTGTGACTTAGAGAAATGTAGGAATATTACTTGTTTCAGACAACAAAGATCAAGTCAAAAGAAGGGAATGGAAATTAGTTGGGAAATTTTGGGTAGATCAGGTTAAGTAAGTCCTGTAGGGTTATTTATATAATAAAGTAATTAGGTTAACTTGATCAAAATTGCATTTTGTAAAGATCACTCCAGTTGAAAGCCAGAAACTAATAGGGGATCCTATGGTTTTTGAAGTCTGTTCTGTATTTCCTAAAGCCTCTGACTGTAACTCCCTGTAGAACCCCAGGGAGTCATTTGGAATTATTCCAAACTAAGGATAACCCAAACTAACCCAAGGGGTAATGGATGAGCATTTAGGATGCAATTTAAATTGATGCATTTAGCTTCCTGTCAGCCATAATTTAGTAGTCTTTCTCTAATTTCATTTTAATTTTGGTATTGTATATTTGGAGCAATACTATTCCATTAAAGTGTTTTATGCTGAGTATGCAAAGCATTACCTGTGTTACCACTTAACATAAATCAAGTACGTCTTTTATATTAACCATGGCCTCTCTTTCAGGGGAACAGCAGTTTGATTATACCCTCTATTAGTCTACATATTTGAATCAGTGAAGGAATTTTAATGGAGCTAATGGATTTAGCATTATTCCATGCAGCCTCGTTAAAAATTAACAACCTAATTTTTTTTCTTCTTTTACATAAAACATATGAATGTTAAGTAGAAAACATTTGAAACATATGAAGTGTTCCACATTTCACATTTCAATGTGTAAAGATGAAGTAAAACAATGAAAATAACATCAAGATTTAGATGGGAGTAGACCCAGCTAACATGGCAATGTAGGCAGACATGGCTTGTCTCTTCACAACAACCTCATCAGAATTACAACTAAAATTTAAAACAATCATCACAGAACCATCAGAAGTCAAGTTGAATGGAAGTCTGACAACTACGGAATCAAAGACACCACATCCATTGAGATTGGTAGGAGGGGTGCAGACACAGAACAGGCTGGTTCCACACCCATGTGTAGTGGATAAAAATTTGGGAGGAGTATCTCAGGGGTGAGGAGTTCTAGCCCCACACCAAGACTCCCAGCCCAGGGTTCCAGTGTCAACCCACAATTTCTGGCTGTAAAAACCAGTAGAGATTGAGTCAATGGAAGAAACTGCTGGAGCTCCAAGCAGTCCATCTTAAAGAACCCACACATGGATTCACCTCTTCAGACTTGCTTCCTGTGGGCTCTGGCACTGGAGTGGCTGGCATCTTGAAAGGCACCAGTGGCACACACAGAGGAAGTGAAGGGTCTGGCATCAAGAGGCTATATTCTCTTTTCTAGGCCCTTCTCCCACAGAGCTAGAGGGCTAGTGCCATGTCTGAGACTCCATCAACCTGGGTAACTCTGTTTCACCTGCCTTGGAGATCTCCAGAGACTCTACTCCATCAAACTTATGGGCCCACCCAAGCTGCTTTTTGGTATGAATGGCTGGTCTTCACTCTTGCTTCACAACTTCCTAAATCCTAACAAACAAGCAACAGTGGGCCTCAGTGAGCTCAAAATCTGGCACTACCAGCAGCCAGCTTAGATTCATAGCTTGGCTTCTCCTGGGAATCTCCAAGCCCAGCATAAGTAGCAGACATCTCAGATTGTTTTATAGCTCAGGTAGGGTGGTCCTGGGGAAAACACAGGTTGGGGCTGACCTTGGCCTGCACCACCCAGGACCAGCGTGCCCAGTGGACAGCTACAGACCTTGTTGAAGCATCATCACCCTGACCCTACACAACTGATCCTCCACAGAGGGCAGAGGTTGGTGGTCAGTGGTTACATCCAGTCCTTGCAGCTGACTGGCCTGCCGTTGATCTGCCAACAGCAACCAAGGCTCAACTACAAGAGGAGAGTGTATTCAGCTTACACGAAGGACACACCTTGAGTACCCAGCTTGAGTGATAGGGGAGGCTGTGCCATTGGACCCTACAAGATCCGTACTACATTAGGCCATACTACCAAGACACAGAGTCAAAGCAGCTCTACCCAATACACAGAAACAGACACAGGGAGACTACCAAATTCAGGAGGCCAAGAAATATGGCCCAAATGAAAAAACTGATCAAAACCCCAGAAAAAGAACTAAATGAAATGGAGATAGCCAGTTGGTCAGATGCAGAGGTTCAAACGCTGGTGATCAAGATGCTCAGAGAAATGATTGAGTATGGCCACAAAATAAAGGAAGAAGTGAAGGTTATACAAAATGAAATAAAGAAAAATATATGGGAAATTAACAGTGATGGGAAGGAAGCTGGGATTCAGATCAACAATTTGGAACAACAGGAAGAAATTATCATTCACCCAGAACAGAAAGAAGAAACAAGAATTGGGAAGAGAGGAAACACGGAAAGGATTAGGAACCTCTGGGACAACTTTAAATGTACCAACATCCAAATCATTGGGGTGCCAAAAGAAGGAGAGGAAGAGCAAGAAATTGGAAACTTATCTGAAAAAATAATGAAAGGAAACGTCCCTGATTTGGCAAAGGAAATATACAAGTTCAGGAAGCACAGAGTCCCAAACAGGTTGGACCCAAAAGAGGACCACACCAAGACACATCATAATTAAAATGCCAAAGATTAAAGATAAAGAATCTTAAAAGCAGCAAGAAAAAAAGCAGAGAGCTAACCTACAAAGGGGTTCCTATAAGATTCTCAGCTGATTTCTCAAAAGAAACTTTGCAGGCAGGAAGGGATTGGCCAGAAGTATTCAAAGTGATGAAAAGCAAGGACCTACAACCCAGGTTACTCTATCCAGCAAGGCTGTCATTTAGAATGGAAGGGCAGATAAAATGCTTCCCAGACAAGGTAAAGCTAAAGGAGTTCGTCATCACCAAGCCATTATTATATGAAATGTTAAAAGGACTTATTTAAGAAAAAGAAGATCAAAACTATTAACATTAAAATGACAACAAACAACTGTCAACAAGTGAATCTAAAAAATAAGAACACAAACTAAGCAAAATAGGAATAGAATCATAAGCATCAGGATCATTTGGACGATTATCACCTGGGATGGGGAAGAGGGAGAAAGAGGGAAATGGTGCAGGGATCAAGAAGCATAATTGGAGGAAGAAAATAGGTAGGGGGATGTTAAGAAGAATATAAGAAAGGATGAAGCCAAAGAACTTACATGCACAACCTATGGGCATGAACTAACGAGGATACCAGGCAGAGGGGGCAAAGGGAAAATATCGAGACAACTATAACAGTGTAATCAATAAAATGTACTTTGAAACAAAGATTTTGATGTGAGCACTACTATTGTCTCTTCCAAGCTTTCAGTACCCTAGTTTTCTTACCAAATCACTTTTTTAAATTCAAATACTACATGTTACTTAACATAGCACTTAATAGCACTTGACAGTTGATCTCTTCCTCCTTGAAGTACTTTTCTTATTTGGTTTCCAGAACACCAGACTGCTGGTTTTCTCCCTCTCTGTCTATTCCTTCTAGGTCTTCTTCTTTATTGATTCCTCCTCATCTCCCCAACTATATCATCTTAACCTCCCCAGGGCTTAGTTTTTGGATTTCTGTTTCTATTTACAGTCTATTTCTTGGAGATCACTCTAGGCAGCCCTCATTGCTTCACATATAATTAGTATCTGATGATTTCCAATTTATATTTTTGGCTCATCCCTTTCTGAGCTTGAATATTCAACTTTTTCTCAATGCATCCACATAGATGTATGATAGGCATCTCAACCAACACTGAACGCTCTTCTCACCAAAATTTGGTCCTTTTGTAGTATTTCCCCATATCAGTAAATGGCTACCATCATTCCCCATATCAGTAAATGGCTCAAAATAAAAATCTTCAGTTATTCTTGAATCCTGGTTTTCAAAACTCGTATCTAACCTGTCAACAAATCCTTTTAGTTCTACTTTACACTATAGCTATATTCAGTCACCATTTCTTACTCTTCTACTTCTATCACCTAGGACCAAGTCATCACCAGTCTCCTGAAGTATTAAGATAGTCTCTTAAATGGTCTCCTCTTTTCTACCTTTGCCTCATTAAGTGTTTTCTCAAAACAATAGAGGTAAGTGAGATCATGTAATAATTCCTTTGTTCAAAACTTGTCAGTGCTTCTCAGAACAAGTCAGTCTTCTAAGTGGCCTTCTCAGCCTTCTATAGCCTGGTGCTGCCTTCCTCTCTTTTTCACTTCACTGACCTCATTTATTACTGTCCTTTTTCCTTTATTTCTTGGCTTTACTCCTGCTCCACACTGGTTTCCTTGTACCTACAACACAGAGACATGTTAAATAGTCTTACGGCCTTTGTATTTGCTGTTTTTTCTGACTAGAACAGCCTTCTTGCAGATTGAAAAAAAAAAAATGAGCAGCCCTTTTACTTCCGTTGTCTTCAGGCAAGCAACCATCATCTTCTTGAAGAAGCCTTCTTTTGCATCCTGTCTAAATCTGCCGAGTCTCCTGCTTCCTGGACATTCCTGTGTTCAGAACATGACTCAATCCAAGCTTATTATCATCTTCCATAAACCCACATCTCCAGGATAAATGATAATGCTCAGTCCTCATGTCAGAAACCTGATCATCATGCTTTCTTCTCTTTCACACCAGGCTCACAACTAATCAATACTGAGTCTGACTCTATCTCCTAAAAGGGGGTCTAACTTTTTTCCTATGTATCCCCAAAAGAATTTTGAAAACTTCACACAGTTTTATGTTGACATCTAAAACTTTTCATCTTCAAGTTCAAATAGCGGAGGGTATAGTTTTGTGGTTAAATACTGATGTTTTAAAATAAAACACTTCCATCAGTCTTTTAAATGTAGCCAATGAAATCCCAAAACTCTTAACAATTGAATATTCACCATTCATCCTTTAAAAATGTACATAACAAAGTACTTTTTTAACAGTTGGAAATTTAACATTATTTTTTTTCTGTAAGCTTTTCATCACAATTCTCCTACAAAAATTTCCCCAAAGACTATAAAGCTTTAAAACCTTTTTTTTTTTTTTTTGGATTGAATTATTAGTAGGACATGGTTGATCAAAAGAACATAAATGTCATGAATTTTGAAAAATAATCATAAAACTTTATTGAAAATGCATTCAGTGTCATCTTTGTAGCTGTTCGTATTATGTTTAAATTAGTTCATGTTTTATGTGTGAAGATTACCTGTTTCTAGAATGAGATAGGATCTTGTTATAAATCAGGCAGGATTCAGCATCAGTTCTATTCCAGTTTTCCATTTCTGTAGATGTAATCTCTGAGAACCCTTGTTAACAAAAAATTTAAAGCTATCAAATTCATTTTAAAAACATTCCTCAAAGAGTTGATTATAGTTAGAGAGAGGAGGAGGGAAGGAGAAAGAGAGGGAAAGAAACATCAGTGATTGGTTGCCTTCCTCATTCCCCCATCTGGGGATTTGGCCTGCAACCCAGGCATGTGCACTGATTGGGAATTGAACCAGCGATCCTTTGGTTCTCAGGCCAGCACTCAGTTCACTGAGGATGGCCCAGCCAGGGCCCAAGGATGTTTATGAATTTGAGAGAGAGAGGAAGGGAAATAGAGAAGAAAAACATTTATCAACTGTCTCCTGTACAATACTGACTAGGGATTGAACCTGCAACCTAAGTATATGCCCTGACCAGGAATTGAACCCACAATCCCTTTGGTGTACAAGACAATGCTCCAACTGATGAGCCACCTAGCCAGGGCTAGAGTTACTTGCTTTTTCATTTTCTAGTTTTTCTAGGACTTGTCAAATGACCGATAATTAGAAATGTTACTTTTTCCCTTTTTTAATTTAGAGATACTTTGTTTAGTCCAATATATTGAAGAAAGATGGGAAAATAAAACAGTATTAACTTCACTAGAACTTAGTCATGGAAATATTTATTGATAACATTTATTTTTACCTTACCACATCCTTTAAATATATTTTCATCAAATCCTTGGAGCTGCAGATCTAGCTCAATGTATTAGTTTTCTGTTGCTGCATAACAAATTACCAAAAACTTAGTGGTTTAATACAACACATTTATTTTGTCACAGTTTCTCTAAGTTAGAAGCCCAGACATGGCCTGGCTGAGTTTTCTGCTTAGGGTCTCACAAGGATGGAATCAAGATTTTGTCTGGGGCTGCAGTCTCATCTGAGGCTTGCTGTCTTCTTTCAAGCTTATGTGGTTATGGGCAGGATTGATTTCCTTGCAATTGCATATGTCAGCCCTCAGTTCCTACAAGCTGCCACCATTTCTTGCTGCATGACTCTCGGTATAACTACCCATTTGCTTCTTCCAGGCCAACAGGAATGCATCTACTGCTTTTCCTTGTCTCATACTTCTAGACCCTTTTTAAAGGACTCATCTGATTTAGGCCAGGCCCACTCAGCATAATCTCCCTTTTGATTAACTCAAATTCAACTGATTTAGGGAACATTTGTCACCTTTGCAATATAGGATAACCTGATCACATGAGTGATTCCATAATATTCACAGGTGCTGCCCTTAAGAGGACAGATGTATACCAGGGGTGGAAATCTTGGGGGCCACTTTAGACTTCTGCCTACCACATTCATCATGACCCAATGGTCAAGGTCAGTTTTAATTGTCAGGTCAACCAGCCTACTCATAGTTATCTTCTTTCAGACAAAGTCTGTCGTAATTTTTCAGTTCAAATGAATATATTAATACATGTCACATGTTAGCCACCTCACTTCTGAAATCTAATTGTAAGCTAGATAGATAAAGTATGAAAACTTATTTTGAATTTTTCCTCCTGAATGAAGTAACATTTCCTTTAGTATTCCTTAAAGATACTTTCTTTTCTTTGTTCTCATGATCTTTTTCCCTTTGTAAGACACATTTTTTGGCAATAAGCTAAGGCAGCAATTTTCAACCTTTTTCATTTCATGGCCCACATAAACTAATTAATAAATTCTGCGGCACACCAAAAAATATATTTTTTGCCCATCTGACAAAAATATAGGTACAGTTTTTATTCATTCACACCAGATGGTTATTGTTGTGTTGGCTGTTACAATTTTTAAATTTGACATTCTTTGGGAAGAGAGGTCAGTGTCTCAGATATTGCAACACCACTAAGACAGTAAGTCAAAGCAGACCAATCTAAGAAGCAGAAACAAGAACCACCTAAAATGGGGAAACAAAGAAATAAACCCTCAGTAAATGGAAAGGAGGAATCCTCAGGAAGAGTACAAAATAAAATAGAGGCAAGCACTCTATCAGACATGGAATTCAAAATAATGAAGATAGAGAAGCTCAATGAGCTCACAGAGTTCAAAGAAACCTACAAATAACTCCAGGGGAACTACAAAGAACTCCAGGAGAACTACAAAGAACTCCAGGGAAGCTACAAGTAACTTACTGAGAACTACACAAGCATTAAAAAGGACATAGACACCATCAATAAGAGCCAGGAGGAAATGAAGAATACAATTTCTGAATCGAAGAACACAGTAGAAGGAATCAAAAGCAGGCTAGAGAAAGCAGAGGATCAGATCATCAAGCTGGAGGTCAATGTAGAAAAAGAGTCCCAGGCAGTGCAACAAAATGAAAAAAGACTGAAAAAGAATGAAGAGGTTTTAAGAGAGCTGCAGGACAACATGAAATGTAATAACATTTGTATCATAGGGATACCAGAAGGAGAAGGGGAGGAGCAAGGGATAGAAAACCTCTTTGAAAAAGTAATGACAGAGAAATTCCCTAACTTGAGGACAGAAAATGTCATGCAAACTCAGGAAGCACAGAGGGTCCCAAGGAGGATGAACCCAAACAGGCCCACTCCAAGACACACATCATCATAAAAATGGCAAATTTCAAAGACAAGGAGAGACTCCTAAAAGCAGCAAGAGAGAAACAGCTAATAACATACAAGGGGACTCCAATAAGGTTATCAGCTGGTTTCTCAACAGAAACACAACAAGCCAGAAGGGAATGGCAAAAAATATTTCAAGCAATGATAAAGGCTTGCAACCAAGAATACTCTACCCAGCAAGGCTGTCATTCAGAATGGAAGGTGAAATAAGGAGCTTCCCAGACAAAAGAAATCTAAAAGAATACACCTCCACCAAATCAGCATTGCAAGAGATGCTAAAGGGTCTGCTTTAAGAAGATGAAGAAACAGAGAGACAAACAGGAACACAGGTACAAAGGTAAATGGATTAAATGCACCAATCAAAAGACATAGATTGGATAAGAACCAACTTTAACTTATGAATGCTTTAAAGTAATCTTGTTATAAATAGATTTTACTAAATAAGGTACAATTTTGTATATTACTTGTATCTGCATTACTGCAGGTTAAGTTTTCTTAGATTGGAATCATTTCATAATATGGGAAAATCAGGTTACTTGCAATAACAGAAAAATTGAAGACAGTGAAGGAAGAAGAAAAAAGAAAATATGGGTGTATATTACACAGAAGACATGCTACCTTTCTTAGTCACTGTTACAAAATATGTGCTTATTTGTGGGTGTGTAATATATAGATTTTGTTAGCAATTTATGTTTTAAATAGCAACCACTGGTCATGGGTGTGTTGGGAAATCAGTCAGTCTTTAGGTTAGAAAAGATACTGAGACCAATTTGGATGGAAGTTGCAAACTACTGAACTATATGATTTGTATACATAGACAATATATATCCTCATATTAGCATGGAAATTAGATGAGATTCCTTTCAACTAAATCATGGGAATATACATTTCCAGTTATGAAGGTCCCCAAACTGGGAATACTTGGGAAAAGGAATTAATGCTATAGTAAACTTTATTATTGAAATGTGAACATACCTAATCTCTACCTCAACAGACTCTTAAATAGTTTAGGGGTTAGTTTAGGACCACATAGGAAGTCAACTGCAAGTTCAAAAAATAGCTGGAATACTATTCTACAAAATTATTTAAATCCTAGGGATTTTTTTTTTTTTTTTTTTTTTTTTTTACCTCAACTTAGTAGACATAATAATTTCTACTCTGGGGACCAGCTGAGCACTGCAAGTGCCATTATTTCTGAAGGCTTCAACTTGTAAAGCACATATAGAGGAAAATAGAGGTTATTGAAAGAAGTAAGACCTGTGCACAGCCCATATAAATAAATAAATAAATAAATCTATCTACTATTTAAGATGGAAAACTCCAAAAAGAATAAGTTGTAGTTCCAGTAGCTTAAAATAAAGTTGAGTTGTAATATTGGAGGGGGAAGATCTGACTCAAAAACCAAATTCATTGTTTACTATGAGTTTGGCACTGTCTCTAGGACAACTTTCACAAAAGTGAGTTCTGCAATACATCATCTCTGTGATATATTTCACAAAAATAGCATTCCAGAGTAAAATAAGTATCAAAGAAGAAAAAACTGCTTAATCTTGCTACAATATATCTGAAATATTATCATTTAACATGTAATAATTATGTAAGTTAGTGGCATATTTTAAATTTTTTTGTATTAACTCTTCAAAATCCTGTGTGTACTTGAAGTGCTTGTAAAAATTTGTATGGGTATAAATGTATTTTTGCATGTGTTTGTTAATATTATAATTCATATTACTTCAAAGAGTAATTCTTTAAACAAATGAATTAACAGGCATTTTGGAATAATGAAAAGAAAACTTTGTATTAATATGATTTGAGAAGCTGACAGAAGGCAGTAATTAAATGGTGAATTGTCTGGCTGTGAAGGGGGGGGGAAGTACACATTGGTGGTTACATAATAGATAGGAGGATGTTAAGAAAAACAAAGGAAATAGAGAAGCCAAAGAACTTGTATGCATGACTCATGGACATGAACTAAGGGGGGCATTGCTGGAGGGAATGGGGTACTGGGTGGAGGGGGGCAAAGGAAGGAAAATTGGGACAACTGTAATCACAAAGTAAATAAAATATTTTTAAAAAGAAGGTGATATACCTTCATATTGTAGGAAAAACAGTAGGTATTGCGTGTTTTAAAAATTCTTTAGGCACACCAGTATGCCTCTTGCATCACACGCTGGAAAATTGCTGGGCTAGGGGATGAAAGAAACAAGGTACTTAAATGAAAAATATTTATGATTCTCTTTTTTTAGTGTCCTAAAATTTCTTTATTTTATTGCACCTTAGAGCAGCACAGAATAGTGAGGTTTAGGAGAAGTAAGACTTCTGCCTTTCTTCATTCAAGTGGGAGGAGGGCAGTTGTGAAGGAGGGCTGCGCATTACTCCAAGTGCAGGCGCCTAGTCAGGCAGCTCTTAAAGGAAGAGTACGCAGGGGAGTTTAATAGTCGGTAAAGGACGTGGATATTTGGCCTGAGGAGTCTCAACTGTTAGATTAGTGCAAAGAAGAAGGGAGGAGACGTGTTTGATAGTTCAGAGCCTGATTGGGGACGTCCAAGCAGGCAGGCTGAGTCTGGAGTGACTGCAGCAGCAGTGAGCCACAGCAGAGCAGTACTAGGAAGGGCTTTAGTTCTGGGAAACAGGATTATCTGAGTAGGGGCAAGCATAAGGAACGACCTGACTGCAGGCTAAAACCATTGATTCCTGCAAAACTGGGAGAGGAAGTTTTCAAGAACACAGAACTCAGGGGGGTGAACACAGGCCACACAACAGGGAAGGGGTGGTTTTGAGAACACGGAGCACCTGGCGTGGCTGCAGGCAGTGGTTTCCTAGAACACAGTGACCGCTGGCCATAGCCTGTCTTTCAAGGTTTGATGCCGGTGGCTGGTCCCGGGGCAGGCAAAGTGGCGGTCTCTGGCCCTAACATTCCAGGCTGTTTTTATTGCTTTTACTGGGGAGAAGGAGCTATGGTCCAACTTCCAGAGCTGCTTCCTGCTGGGAATGGGTGTAGAGCTGTCCCTACATTCGTTCTTGGGGTAGAGGAGTTTATTCCTTTATTTTATTGTACCCCAGGGCAATACGGGATAGTGAGATTTAGGGTAAGTAAGACATCTGCCTTTCTTCAGTCAAGCAGGAGGAGGGCAGTTGTGAAGGAGGGCTGCATTACTCCCTGAGTGCAGGCGCCTTGTCAGGAGATCTTCTTTAAGAAAGAGTACACAGGGGAGTATGATAGTATGCTAAGGGACACGGCTATTTGGCCTAAGAAGTCTTACACTTTGACTGACTAAAACATATTTAATAATAGGAATATTTTCCCAGTTCACACAGGGGAAAAAGTCAACATTAATTTTATTTTTTCCTCATAAGCATTTCTTAAGTGTGTAGTCCCTGCTGCAGCTTACTTGCTAATGAGTAGCGGAACATTGTGAAGTACATGAACAAAAGATAGGTTTTACAGAGAAAACAGCTTATGGTACTTTTTGTTTTCTTACAAACATGGGCCTATAGTTTAAAATTTTATAGTCATTTATACTAACATATCCCTGGTTACTATGAATATTAGAATCTAAATATTTCATGTTGTGCTATGAGTACTGTGACTTCTAAATTCTCTGCCACTGGGAGAAGTTAGAACTATTGATCTAACCTGTACTTTCTTACAAGCTATTGGCCTGTTTGAATGGGAAGGTACTTACAGATTACATGCCATTTCATACCAATCAAGGAAAATTTTAATGACAAAATTTTAGCTTCAGCTGATACTTTCCTACATGTTTTGATTATTTTATGGTAAGCCCTGCCCTAATATTAAGCTAAATAGAATGAGAATTCTGGCTTGTAACTTACTCTTATTTTAATACACCTACAGTACATTGAAAACCTGTCAAGAAAGACCTAATTAAGAGCACTGAATCTAAGTGAGAAGTGAATATTAATAGACAGTGGGAATGGGAGAACATGGAGTGGGAATCTCCTCATTTATAATGTTTTGTGAGATATCTGGTGCATATCTAGTGAAATAAAAACACATATTACGGAGTACTTAATTTTTTCCAGTCTCCAGTTTTCAGCCAGGCCAAGAAATCTCTTTGCTACTGCGAATGTATTTATTAAGTATTTACTAAGTGCTTCCTTTGTGTACAACATAGTAAATACTAGGTTACTGTGTGTTAGGAAAAAGGGGTGGGCAAACAGGAAGAAACTTAAAATATAAGAAATGATTCCTGAACTTAGTGAGTTTATAGCATACAACTGTGGTCTCATTCTTTGATTATATACCTTGATCAGAAGACTGCTACCTTGGGTTATATTTTTATGTTATTTTAATAACTTTATTGGGAATGTAACTGACATACAATAAATTGCACATATTTAAAGTGAACAGTTTAAGTTAATGTATCAATGAATCCATCACAATAAAGATAGTATATCCTTCAGCACCAAAAGTTTTCTCATGACTTTGTGATTTTTCCTTCCTTTCTTCTCCACCCCTCATTTCCAAGCAATCACTGATTTGCTTTCTATCACTATAGATGGCATTTTCTAGAGTTACGTAATAATGGAATCATCCAGTATATAATGTATTTTTTCCGATATCTTTCACTCAACATAATTATTTTCAAGTTCATCCATGTTGTTGCATATATCTACAGGTCATTCCTTTTTATTGTTAGTAATATTCCATTGTGTATTTATACCACTGTTTATCCATTCACTGGTTGATGTGCATTTGGTTTTCAGATCTTGGCTATTACAAATAAAGCTGCTGTAAACCTTTGTATACAAATATTTGGATGGTCATGTATTTCCTTTTCTTTTGGATAATTACCAAGGAGTGGCTGACTCAGATAATTAACTGTTAAACTGTTTTCCATTCAAACTGTTGTACAATTTTACATTCCCATCAGCAATATGAGAATTCCAGTACTTCTGCCAACACTTGATATTTAATTTAATTTTAGCTACTCTAATAGATGTGGATTGGTATCTTGTTGTGGTTTTCATTTGCATTTCCCTGATGATTAATAATGTTGAGCATCTTTTAGATTCTTATTATCATCCATATATTATCTTTGGTGAAGTGTTCAGACCTTTACCCATTTTTGTTGAGTTATTTGTTTTCTTATTGTTGAGTTTTAAGAGTTCTTTATCTGCCTGAATGGAAATCCTTTATCAGATATATGTTCTGCAAGGATTTTCTTCTAGTCTATAACGTTTTACTCTCTTAATATTATTTTTGAAGAGCAAGTTTTAAATTTATATGATGTTTTATCGATTTACTTTTGTAGAGACTGTGCCTTTAGTGTTATAGCTAAGAAATCTTCAGTTAATCCACAAAAATTTTCTCCTGGTTTTCTTCTATAAGTTTCATAGTTCTAGGTTTTATGTTTTGATTTATGATATATTTGAGTTAATTTTTATACATGATGAAGATTTTTTATATGTTATGTTTGTGTATTTGCATATGGATCTCATTCTACCACCATTTATTTATAAAGGCCATCCTTTCTCCTTTGCTAACGATCTTTTTGCCTTTATGAAAATCATTTGTTTATATATGATTTTATTTCTGGATTCTCTGTTCCATTTATCTTTTTGCCTATCTTTACATTGGTCCCACAATGTTTTGGTTATGTTAGCTTTATAAAAATTCTTGAAATCAGGTAGTTTCAGCTTTCCAACTTTGTTCTTTTTCAGAGTTGTTTTGGTTATTCTAGGACCTTTGTTTTCCCATAAGAATTTTAAAATCTTCATATCAATTTCTACAAAAAACTGCTGGAATTTTGATTGGGATTGTATTGAATTTATAGATCATTTCAGAGGAATTAACATCATAACAATATCAAGTCTTCTAGAAAGTATATATTTTATTTATTTAGGTTTTTAAAATTTTCTATCAGCAGTATTTTGTAGCTGATGGTGTGTATCTTTAGAGTGAAATTTGTTTTCTTCTTTTTTTGCCCTTTCCCAAGAAAGCTTTGGCTAATCTAGGTTCTTTGTATTTCTCTACAAATATTAGGATTAGCTTGTCAATTTCTATGTTAAAAACCTTAGTTTTTATTTTCATTTTTTAAATTGAAGTTTAACTCTTGCATAACAAACAAAACTTCCAGTATTCTTAACATTTGCAGTCTTGCAGAAATCTTGGCAATGGAATGAAGAATTTGGCATAAATAAATGTCACACTGTGTAGCCAGAGGGATTTATTTCTACATTGTGCCAGAAATTCAAATGTTAGTTGATTAAACAAACACACTGACAGGAATTTTTATTTGATTATAAATATCAAGAACTTAAAAATATGAATTAAGTAATATTCTGAAATTCATCAAACCTAAGGTTTCTTGGAGTAAATTTTTAAGTTTAATGCTTTTATATGTGTCTATGCCTGGATCTATAGTATTATGACTATTTTGTTTACAGTGTATGTGTAAGGGAATACCTTGGGCAATTTGAAAATATGATGTAACTAAAATACAGGTCTGGCTTGTTAATCTACTATTAAACACTGAAATTATTTTAATTGCTCTTTTTCTGACTAGTCCTTCAGAAGAATATGATAGGTGATTTTGTTCTAATGTGGTAGTTTTCTGTTTACTGTATCTTAAGGTGCTGAGATAGTAAATACTGTCGAAGTGCAAAGTATGATTATCTTTTATTGTCATCTTGATGTCCTGTTAGTATTTATGGGTGAGATTTTAACACTGTATATTTATTTTTATGAATTTTCATATTTGCAATAGCTTTAAGAAGTGTTACATAAGAAACTCTGATGTTTAATGTTAAAGTTCCTTTGTAGGTTATTCACTAAAACCGTAATCACAGGGGGAAAAATCCATCCCCATTTGATATTATCTTAGTTCTCATGCTCATTTTCACTGAATAGGGCTCTTGACTTTTATGGAAGGATGTTGGAAAGAATTGTTATATACATACATATATATATATGAAAGTCTTATGATATTGATTTAATAGAAATATATAGTAAATGTAGTTTCCGCTTGTCATGTTAATGTTCAAGATGTAGGAGGGAGTATGTATTTCTCCCAAATATCTATTTTGAATTTATAATAACACATATTATAAAACCTGACTTTTTGGATGTTGGTCCTATATGTATTTCTAACTGCCTTACTTAAATTCTTCTTATCTAAAGTTCTTTAAAATATAGTCTTGTCTCAAGTTTCATATGTCCTTCCTCTTTCCCACTTCCTCACTTCAAATTGTGTTTGTTTATAAATCAGTTTGTATTTTGTCAAAATTATTTGTGCAAGTAAAGATAACCAGCTCCATTAGGCTTGTTATGAAAAAAATACACAAAATTTTCGGCTTTCTACAATCACTTTTATTTTTCACAGTGGTTTGTTTTAGTATTCCATATCACTGAGGACAAAAAGTGCTTACATTGCTACTTCTTGATTTTTGTTGTGTACATTATCTGTTGACTTTCTATCATAAAAAGTAAGATTTAATATTCTCTAATACATATATACAGTACTTTTTCCAGTTGGCTGGGAATTGAACCATTGACCTTTGGGTTCACAGGCCAATGCCTTATCCACTGTGCCACCAGCCAGGATTCTACCAGTTATTTAAATATATATACATACTCTTTTGTTCCGTGTAACATAGATCTTCTCCAGCTCTATAACTTACCTTTTCACTTTCTTAAAGGCGTCTTTTGATGAACATAGGTTTTAAATTATAATATAATTAGGTTTATCAGTCCTTTATGGGTTTAGGAAATCCTTTCCTGTCTTGATCATGGAGATACTATTTTTTTAAATATCATAAGAACTTTATTAGGTCTATTTAAGAGGTCCAAAGCCCAACTAGAATTGATATTCTTTTTTAAAGATTTTATTTATTATTTTTAGAAGGAGGGGAAGGCAGAGAGACAGAGAGGGAGGGAGACATCAATGTATGGTTGCCTTTCACCTGCCTTCAGCTATGGACCTGGCTGGAGACCTTGCATGCACCCTGGCTGGGAATTGAACCAATGACCTTTGGGTTCACAGGCTAGTGCCTATCCACTGAGCCACCAGCCAGGGCTAGAATTGATTTTTATGTAAAGTGTAAAAGTGTTGAGGTTCATTCTTCTCCATATCAGCATCCAGTTGTTCACTATTCATTCACTTCCCCTACCTTCCCACAACACACCCGCCGCCCCCAAACCCAATTCTCTATAATGCCACCTTTGTTATATTATCTGTGGACTTGTTTCTGTACTCTCTTCTCTTCCTTGTGTTCCATTTATTTGTTTATCATCATCATCACCTGAGGACATGCTTAGAGGGGAAGGGGAGGAGAGAGAGGGAGAGAAACATTGATGTGAGAGAAACATGGACTGATTGCCCATTACATCAGCTCTGACATCAGCTCTGACATCAGCCCTGACAAGGAATCCAACCCTTGACCCTTTGGTTTACAGGAAGACACTCCAACCAACTGAGCCACACTGGCCAGGGCTGTTTGTCTATTATTATACCAGTATCACATTCTTAATTTCTATAGCTTTGTAATAAATCCCAGTAACAATTGGAAGACATATTTGTGCTTGTTTAAGAGCATGTGACTGATTTGAACTTTTTGCATTTCCATATAAGTTTTGACATTATTTTATCTCAGCAAAATAACTAGTTTGGGTTTTTATTTCCCCCCATTAAATGAAAGGAAAACTTTATTGAGGCCCTAGAGTCATGGAGTTCATTCAGGCAGAAGGCCACCCTGTGGACCCAAGGAGGTGGTGGAGGGGCCTTATTTAACCTTCCTGGAGCACAGGTTGTTTGTGTGACCAAGTACAGCAGTTGACAGTGTGGGGGTTGAGGGGTGCAGGTGGATGAAACACATGAGGCAGATCATGTCACAGTTGTACTTCCAGGCAAGTTGGTAGAGGGAGGGCTTGTTGATGCCATCCAGCAGGTGAAGGATCAAGTGCAGGGTGGACTCTTTCTGAATGTTGTACTCTGAGAGAATGCTGTTATCCTCTAGTTGTTTGCCTGCAAGAATCAGACACTGCTGGTCAGGAGGGATACCCTCCTTGTCTTGGATTTTAGCTTTGACGGGCTCAGTAATGGCACTGGACTCAACCCCAAGGGTGATAGTCTTGCCAGTCAGGGTCTTCACAAAGGTCTGCCTCTCTGTGTCTGCTGGGGAGTCTGTTCTGACGCCTCATTGAGAAGGAAGTGTTCCTGTTTGGTTTTGACTGATTTTACTAACTTCATGGATAAGTTTGAGGCGACTCAATATATTTACAATATTAAATAATAATTTATGAACATGTTATTATATTTCATATATTTAGCTAATTAAAATTTCTCAGAATCTAATTTTCTTCCTAGGGGTCTTGTACTTCATTTGTAGGATTTATTCCAAAATACATATACATTTTTAAAATTCTGTTGTAAATGATATTTTAAATTTTTCTATTGTAACTGTGTTACTTCTTATATAGAATACAGTTTTATTCTTTATGAATTCAAGTAATTTGACTGTATAGTATTTTTATTTTCCTTTATGGGTATATTAGTCTGGTGTCTCCACAGAAACAGAATGTCTCTCTCTCTCCCCCTTCACCTCTATACCCCACCATTCAAATATTAACCTAATTCAGAAACACCCCCACAGATACATACAGAAAAAATGTTTAACCAAATATCTGGGCACTCTTTGGCCTAGAAGTTTACACATAAAATCAGCTATCACAATATGCAATCAAATCATCTATAAATTTGTTTATTTCTAATTTTTATTTCTTTGTCATGCTGTACTGAACTAGCTAGGAGCTCTACTACAGCATGGAATAAATGATAAACTTATTTTTACCATTAACTATTGTAGGTATACTTTATCAAATTAAGAAGGTTCATTAGATTTCCCAGCCAGGGCACATAACCAGGTTGCAAACCAGGTCTCCAGTCAGGTCTGTGGCTGGAGGCAGGTGAAACGCAACCATGCATTGATGTCTCTCTCCCTCTCTGCCTCTCTCCCTTCCCCTCTTTCTAAAAATAATGAAATAAAATCTTAAAAAAAAAAAAAAAAAGAAAGAAAGTTCATTAGGAGGTTTTACTATGAATAAATGTTGAATATTTTTAGATGCATTTTCTACATCAATTGAGATCAACATATTATTTTTCTTTTTCATTCTATTAACATGGTGAATTACTTTGCTTACTTTTCCAACATTAAACCAACCTTATATTCCGGGAGTGAACCCAACTTAGTCATGTTATATAGAAGTTTTTAAAATATATATATTGTCAAATTTAGTTAGCTGATATTGTGTTTAAGCTTTTGTTTTTAGGTTCATGAGTGAAAATAATGGCCTATAATTTTTTTCTTTTTGAGTTTTTATATCAAAGCTAGCTTCAAAATAAGTTGGGAAGTTTTTCTTGTGATTTTTCTGTTTTCTGGGAAAATTTCCTTAAGATTGTTGTATTTCTTCCCAAATAAGCTATTTAGGCCCATGTACTGAGCTGTAAAAGCCAGTTAACAAATTTCACACACTAAAAATTGAAATCATAAGAAAGTATGTTTTCTAACCAGAGTGATATAGTTCTAAAAATCAATTTTTTAAAGGATAACTAAAAAGATAACTTAAATCCTGACATGAGAACATGTTTATTGATTTTAGAGAGAGGGGAAGGGAGGGAAAGGGAGTGAAACATAGATTGGCTGCCTTTCTGTGCACCACTGGGCCGTACAGGGCACCTACTACATAAGACCACTCTAGGGAGACTGGGAGACATAGCAGCTCTACCTAATACATAGAAACAAACACAGGGAGGCTGCCAAAATGACGAGACACACGTACCAAATGAAAGAGCAGAACACAACTCCAGAAAGAAAACTAAATAAAATGGAGACAAGCCATCTAACAGATGCAGAGTTTAAAACACTGTTACAAACATGCTCAGTAAACTTAAGGGAAGAATAGATGAACTTAGGAGAAATTCAGCAAAGAGATAGGAAACATAAGGATGAAGATAGAAATAAAACAGAACCAGTTAGAAATTAAGATTATAGCATAGGGAGTCAACGGTAGAATAGACAAAAGAGATGGTCATATTAGCAATTTGGAAAATAAAGAATCAGAACAGCAAAAAAAAAAATTTTTTTTTAATCAAAATAGTGTAAGGAGCCTCTGGGACAATTCAAGCATAAAAACATTCACATCAGGTGGTGCAGGAAGGAGAGGAGAGAGAGTAAGGACTTGAAAACTAGATGCAAACCTATTTGAAAAAATAATGACTGAAAAATTCCCTAATCTGTTGAAAGAAATAGACATATAAAGCTAAGAAGCTCAGAGAATCCCAAGTAAGATGGACCTAAAGAGGGCTTACCTCAAGACTCATAATAATTAAAATGCCAAATATTAAAGAATATTAAAAGCAACAAGAGAAAGCAATTAGTTACTTAGAATAAAGCTCTCATAAGACTCTCAGCTTATTTCTCAACATAAACTTTGAGGCAAAAGGGATTGGCACAAAATATTCAAAATGATGAAGAAACAACCAGGATTACTCTATCCAGCAAAGCTATCGTTTAAAATCCAAGGACAGATAGAGAGCTTCCTAGATAAAAAGCTAAAGGAGTTCATCCATCAAACCAGTATTACAAGAAATGTTAAAGGGTCTTTTATTTATTTATTTATTTTTTAAAGATTTTATTACTTTTAGAGAGTGGGGAAGGGAGAGAAGCAGAGAGGGAGAGAAACATCAATGTATGGTTGCCTTTCACTTGCCTTCAGCTATGGACCTGGCTGGAGACCTGGCTTGCAACCTGGTATGTGCCCTGACTGGGGAATTGAACCAGCAGCCTTTGGATTTGCAGGCCAGTGCCTTATCCACTGTGCCACCAGCCAGGACTTAAGGGTCTTTTTTTAAGAAGAAAACAAGATAAAAATATGAATAATAATTGGCAGTAGCTATATCAACAACTACTTTAAATGTAAGTAATTAAATGATCCAGTCAGACATAGGGTGGCCAAATGGACAACAAAACAAGACCCTTACATATGTTGCCTACAAGAGACTCATGTCAGATCGAAAGACACACAATAAGTAAAGGGATAAATAAAGCTACCTCATGAAACTGAAAATAAAACAAAACAAAAAAAGCTAGGGGAATACCAGACAAAATAGACTCAAAAACAAAGACTATAATAAGAATACTTACCTGACAGGGGAGATACCATGATCACAAAGGGCAAGGCTTACCCATTGCGCTCCAGATGTGCTGACCCCAGCAATTTCCCCAAATGTGAGAAACTCGACTGCATAATTTATGGTAGTGGGGGACTGCACTAGACTCTCCCCTGAAAAAAAAAATGGGAAAAAAGACTATAATAAGAGATAGTGAAGGACCCAGCAATTCCACTTTTTTTATCTGAAGAAACCCAGCATTATATATGATAGCCAAGATATGGAAGCAACATAAATGTTCCTCACCAGATGAATGATGAAGAAGTGGTTCATATATACAATGAAATATGATTCAGCCATAAAAAAAGAAATCTTATCATCTACAACAGCATGCATTGAAATAAGTCAGAAAGACAAATGCTATATGATCTCAGTATGTGGAATCTAAAGAACAAAATAAATGAACAGGCAGACCAGCAACACTCTAGATACAAAGAAAATTTTGACAGGTGCCAGATTGGAGGGGATGGGAGAAAAAGGAAAAGGGATTAAGAAGTACAAATTGGCAGTTAAAGAATAGTCATGAGGATATAAAGTACAGCATAGGGAATGTAGTCAGTAATATTGTAATAACTATGTATGGTGTCAGATGGGTAGTAGATTTATCAGGGTGATCACTTCATAAGTTATATAAATGTCTAGTCATAGGATTATACATCTGAAACTAATATATTGTACATTTACTATAATTGAAAAATAAAAAGTTATTAAAGGGCAAAAAAGAGAACTCTAATAACAAAATAGCTCAGCACAGCCACGTGGCAACAATAAGGAAGGAGTGTAAAAGAAAGTGGACTAGCATCTGCTTCATAGAGTAGGTGTATAATTTGTAAAGTAGTATGGTTACTTAGAGATACCTCTGTTCAGGGACTTTTAGTAGATACATTAGTTAACTTCAGGGTATCTATAATTCCTCTGAAATTGTATATAATATTGTATTGGTGATAAGGAGAACAATAGATTTTCATACAACCCCCAAAAGTTTAAGAATTACTGCTGTGTGGATTAAGGAAAGTTAACAAAGTCCAACAAATGCAGATAATTCTTTTTTTATTTTTGTGTTTTATGTCTGTATTTGAGCAACCATGCTAGTAAATTATTATATATAAGATTCTCTGACTTTTATTCAATAAATATTATTTTGCTGTATGTTAACTA
Organism: Noctilio leporinus; assembly: GCA_004026585.1. Taxonomy (NCBI): domain Eukaryota; kingdom Metazoa; phylum Chordata; class Mammalia; order Chiroptera; family Noctilionidae; genus Noctilio; species Noctilio leporinus. The sequence goes on from PVIW01000794.1 coordinate 193,083, forward strand.
AGAACTTTGTTTTTAAAGGTTCAGGAGCAAGTACATCCCAATCTGTCAGCTAATGAAGAATCTCTCTATTATATTGAAGAGCTGATTTTTCAGCTGCTTAATAAATTATGCATGGCCCAACCAAGAACTGTTCAAGATGTGGAGGTAAAAACTATTTTGTTACTTCAAAATCTCACCAAACAACTGTACAGATTAAATTTTGAATCCAAATATATGTCATTGTTTTAATTATTGTGGAAACTAATATCATTGAAATAATATGTGGATTATATGGTCAATTCATTTTCAACAACCATCAAGACAAATCGATAGGGAAAGGAAATCTGTTGTAAAAAGAAAAAAGGTACTGAAACAACTGGATAAATGTATAGGGCAAAAAAACCCTTGAAATCTATCTCACAAAAATGTATTCATAATGGACCATGGTCTTAAACATAAAAGCTGAAGAAAATGCAGAATATCTTCATAACCTGAGGTTAAGATTTATAGAGGACTCAAAGACAATAAGTATTAAAGAATGAAATTGGTGAGGAGAAAAAATGTATAAGTCACAGACTAGGAGAAAATGTTTGTAATATGTATTTCTTAACAAAGAATTTATATCCAGAATGTGTTAAGAACTTTTGCAAATCAGTAATAAAAAGATACCCTACTTTTATTCCAAATGGACAAAAGTCTTGAACAGACCTTTGATAAAAGAAGATCTACTGATGGCCAATAAACTCATGAAGAGATGCTTATGCTCACAAGTTATCAACAAAATAGAAATTAAAACCACAATGAGATACTATTTCACACCCCCTGAAAGGGATGAAAGTAAAGTGTTGGTGAGATGTAGAGCACCTAGAACTGTTTACATTGATAGTGGAAGTGGAAATTGTATAACCACTTTGGAAAATTGTTGGCAGTTGCTTATAAAATTAAATATATACCTAGTTTATGACCTAGCAGCTTTACTCCTAGGTATTTAACCCTAAATAGATGAAAATTCTTTTCGCAAAAAGACTTATATGAATACTCAAGTTTTATTTATGATAGCCAAAAATTAGAAACAACTCAAATTTCTATCAAGAAGAAAATGGGCAAACCAAATGTGATAGATTTATAAAATGGAATACTACTCAGTGATAAAATAAAAGAATGAACTATATATAGTAACATAGCTACAGTTCACAGACATAACATAGAGTGCAAAAAAAAAAAAAAAGGCCAGACCCCAGAGAGTACATATTGTATGACACCATTTAGATGAAATTCAGAAACAGCTAAAATTAATGATGATAGAAATCAGGATTGTGGCTGGCTGGCTGCCTTTGAAGGGTGGACATTGAGATGAAAGAAATATTCTATATCTTCATTAGTAAAGCATTTTTCAAAACTCATTAAGTTGTATACTTCAGATCTGTGCATTTTACTGCATATAAATATTGACTCCATATATAAATCTTACACACACCACTAAAAGATCATATGTAAAGGGAAGCAGCTTAGACAAGAACCTAGTATAAAGGAACCATGGACATGGACAACAGGTGGGATTGACTTTGGGGGGAATGGGTGGGTGGGGAGGGGGACAGAGGGGAGCAAAAAGGGGATGGATGTAATACAACAACAATAAAATTTTTTAAAAAAGATCATAGGTGATGCAGTGCTAAAATATTGTTTTAGTTCAGTTACATGGGAGTACTTTTAGATTTTTAATAATATTTGTTGTTATAGCTTTCAGAAATTACTTTTGCACTGGAATGCTTACCTTTCCTTTGAAGATTGTTTCTATAATAAGGCAACAGTATCCAGTATGAAGGAAAATCTTCTTTTGTAGTGATTGAGCTGTTAAGAGTTTTAGAGACTCCAGGAATTAAAGCATTTGTTTCCCTATTCTCTGCTGAAGGATTGGTCCTTAAATATAATAAAAGCATACTTTTCAGTAGCTAAATAATCTAAAAGCTGAATATTATTTAAAAAAAGAAATTTTGCTAAATTGGGGGTTATTTATCATTACTTCTCATCATTCATGCCAATTACTGGTTCAATTTAAGGTTACATGAGCCATAATAGTAACTTAAAATTAAATTTTTTGTCAAGAGATGCCATTTCCTTAAGTCATTCTAAGCTCTGCCACCCAATTGATCCTCTTAAGAGGAACATGATCTCACTTCTTTTTAAAATTCTTCTCTATTCTTGAAGCTCCAAGATTAGCAAAACGAGAGTGACTGTATAATAATTATTAATAATGAATTAACTTTTGCTAGGTAAACAATTTTAATCTTACTATAAAGTCACTGATAAATATCTTTTAAATGTTTCATTTTAATTATGCTTACTCTTAAAGCTTTCTGTTTAAATTTTACCTTTTTATTCACCCATGAGAATTACATGGAAGAATCTTGATAGGCCTGTTGATTTTTTAAAAATTTTACTTATTACAGGAATCAAGATTTTATGTTACTGTTTTCTGCTACCATTAAGAATGGTGGTAAAGTTACATGAATTTTCTACTTAGAGAACTTTCATTAACAATAGTACTACTACGATCTGAACAGGAACGAGTTCAAAAGACTTTTCCTCATCCAATTGATAAATGGGCTATAGCTGATGCACAGTCTGCCATAGAGAAACGAAAGCGAAGAAATCCTCTCTTATTACCTGTGGACAAAATCCATCCTTCACTGAAGGTAATGAAAAAAATTAAAATTGGGAAAGTTCTTTATAATAAGTAATACTTATATAATATAGTCTATATTATTGTATATGTGCACTTGGGTGCATGTATATTTGTACTTATATATGTCTTAATATATATACAAAATGGAAATAAGTATACTTTAGTAAAATCAGATCACCTTTCAAATAATATTAAAAGTTAATGATAAGCAGCCCTGGCTAGTGGCACATTGGATAAGGCACCGACCTGTGAACCCGAACATTACTGGTTCAATTCCCAGCCAGGGCAACATAACCAGGTTGCAAGCCAGGTCTCCAGCCAGATCTGTACCTGGAGGCAGGTGAAAGGCAACCATACACTGATGTTTCCCTCCCTCTCTGCCTCTCTCCCTTTCCCTCTCTGAAAAATAGTAAATAAAATATATTTTTAAAAGTTAATCATAAGCAATAATGCATCTTTGTGGCATCTTCTGAGGACTACTACCCTTGACTGATTTTCAACCTTTTGTTGATTAAGAAAATACATAGTGAGGGGGTGAGGGATAGATGGAGGTATAGGGGAGATAAACAGTAATGGAATAAATATAATTTTAGAAAATGAAAATTATTTGAAAAAAATGTCAAAAACTGATTTCAGAACTGTTTTTAAATTAAGCTGTATTTACCACAGATATTTGTACATACATTGGAAAGTAGACTAGGGAATATTATTTAGTATAAAAGATACTTGGTGCACATGGATTTGAATAGCCCGTAGTAGCAATTTTAAGACCCTTCCTTCCCTATACACATAATATTCTCCTCAATAGAAACCATTGTAATTTGGAGTTATTGGTTAAAGAAAGGTCCTTGAATGTAGCAAATACTTATCAAATGGGTTTCAGACAATGTAGTAATTAAGAGGTTTTCAGTGAAGTCCAGCCCAAAATTTCTATATTAGAATAGACTGCCTCTTTCTCTTTGATACTAGAAGCAGATTTGTTAGATTAGGATATCTCTTTTTTAAGAAAGCCCCTGGTACTGGGATCAATAGCTCATTTGATATAAATCTTATAATACCTATTTTGACATTTGGTTTATAGAAAGTTTTTTATAAGTGAGAATGTTAAATGAAATTTTAAATGTTTAACCGATACTTGATAGTGCCAGTTTTTAGAATTAAATTGTGTTTTTCCCCCAACAGGAAGTTTTAGGGTACAAAGTGGACTACCATGTGTCCTTATATATTGTGGCTGTACTAGAGTATATCTCAGCTGATATTTTGAAATTAGCTGGTAATTATGTTTTTAATATTCGGCATTATGAAATATCTCAGCAGGACATTAAAGTGTCAATGTGTGCAGATAAGGTAAGTGTTAAAAGGTATTTAAACTTAACTTGGATAATAGTGACTATATGTTACCCCTATCTTCCTCTTTTTATGATTAAATAGTAATTTTTATAATTCCTGGTTTTGGAAGACAGAAAAATGCTGACTTTAAAAACTAACCACAACCCTGGCTGGTAGCACAGTGGATAAGGCGCTGGCCTGCGAACCCAAAGGTTGCAGGTTCGATTCCCCAGCCAGGGCACATAACAAGGTTGCAAAACAGGTCTCCAGTCAGGTCTGTGGCTGGAGGCAGGTGAAAAGCAACCATACATTGATGTCTCTCTCCCTCTCTGCCTCTCTCTTTTCCCCTCTTTCTAAAAATAAATGAAATCTTAAAAAAAAAACAAAAAAAACCCACGATATTTCCAGATTGTTTTCATCATGCGACAGAATGAGGATCTCTTTTTTTTCCAACAAGAATCTTTTGCCTACAGCAGGGGTCCTCAACCCCAGGGCAGTGGACCTATTCAAGTCCTCGGCCTATTTTAGGAACCAGGCAGCAAGCAAAGCTCACCTGCCCCTTGTCTCCCCACCACCCATCCACAGCACGGGGACTAAAGCTCACCTGAACCTTGCCTCAGGCCTCCACCCCAGTCCCCATTCCACAGTAGGGTGAGCTAAACTCACCTGAGGTCTGCCTCCTGACAGGCCCCTGCCACCCTGCCACCTCCTGCCCTATCTTCCAGGAAACCAGGAGTGGTGCCAAAAAGGTTGGGGACTGCTGACCTACAGGAAAGAACGTGCAGAACCTTAAACCAGATTAAGAAAAGTAGTCTGAGTTTGTCTTATTTATTTATTACTTATTTATTTGTTTTATATTTTTAGAAAGAGAATATGTATGGCATATTCAGATACTTTTAAGCATAAGAAGTAATTTTGAAAAACATAGGTTTCATAGAATACTTTAGTGGAGCACAGATAGAGAGGAAAAGACTTTGCAATGCCAAAGTTACTGCCTTTTGATCATTTGTTACACTTATCTTCTCCCTTCCTAAGGAAAGAAATTGAGTCTTCTTTTTTCTCTCTTCCTTTTCTTCCCCCCTTTTACTTCTTCTTCTTCTTCTTCTTTTTTTTTTTTTTAACTTTTTAAATCAGTATTTTTGAGTACCTGTTATGGGCTAGCCATTGTTACGTGCATTGAAGATACAACAGTGAACAAGTCAGCAAACCCTATGTTAAAAGGTATTTATTTCAGTGGAAAATACAAGGAACTGACCAGAGTTAGGAAATATTTTGATAATTCAAAATATTAACAGGTTGGGGACTGATTTGATGTAGAAGTTGGAGAAGTAAGTCTAGGGTAATGACAACTTTTCTAGTTATGATGATCAAGTAGGTGATGTTGTTATTAGTGATTCTGAGGTCAAGTATACCTATGTAGATTTGGTCAGACAGAGAGATAACTAGCAAGTCTTCCATAACACTTGTCTAGAGTCTAGAGAGATGCTGAGGCTAGAGATAAACACTTGAGACATTGTCATCTAGATAGTAATTGGAAATTATCTAACAAGATGAGCTTAAGTAGGAGAAAGTATAGTAGATGTAACTGACCACATTTAAATATTTCTGAGTTAGATTCAACAAGATCAGGAGGACAGTGTTTATTTTGTTAATTGCTATATTTTATCAATATCTGTCACAGTTTCTGGTGATCATTAAATAACAACAATTTCAAAATGAATGAATTATTATCTCATAGTGTCATAATTTCCTCTTATCTCTTTGAAGTTGTTTTATGTTTTGGGGCTTCCTTTTTGGGATTATGCCTTTATTCCCCTGAACTCTTAAGAAAGCAGTTTTCAGTCAGTCTTGAATATATAGTTAAGTAGGTCTAATTTTTCTTTATTAACTTTTTAATTATGAAAAGTATAGCCACCTTTTTCAAATTGCTTTTGATTTACAACTAGTTGTCACCAGTTGCTTGACTTACATGCACAGTAGTAATCATTACTGTTTTCTGAAAAGGGGAATTTGTTGGTATAGTAACTTAAGCAGCTGCGAGTTGCTTGGTTTTAACAAATAAATTTAATAGCGGTTGTTAATGTAGTAAATATGCTTCAGAAAAGTATCATACTTTTAATATTATATTAATATATGTATAGTATTATATGTATTATAGTATTGTGTCATTTCATTTTTTCTCTTTTGAACTCATCTAAATGCTTAAAACCATCTTTATGGATAAGGCAAGGTACTACATTTTGAATGTCTGCTGTTTGCCAGGCATAGTAGTGTGCATTTTATGTATATTACCTCATTGAATTCTTGTATCAGTTCCAATTTATATATAAAGAATCTGACTTTTAAAAGAATCATCAGCTGTAATCATAGGTGAATAAATACTTGAACTAGAATTTTGGCCTGGATTGTTCTCCAAAGTTATTCTCTTTTTGCTATTGTGTGTGTGTGTGTGTGTTACACTATTTTTTCCACTATTAGGTTTATCTTATTTCAGAGATAGTAATTTTTCCCTTCAATTTTTCATATTTCTCTTATTTTGAATTTATTGGCCTGTAATACACATAGTCCTCATTGTTTAGTATGTTTAATTGCAAGTACTTTGAAATGGTTTTATGAAAGTAAGGAAAATAAGTTATACATTATTGATTTATTTCTCAGGTTTTGATGGACATGTTTGATCAGGATGATATAGGTTTGGTTTCTCTCTGTGAAGATGAACCTAGTTCTTCAGGTGAATTAAACTACTATGACCTTGTCAGAACTGAAATTGCAGAAGAAAGACAATATTTACGGGAACTAAATATGATCATAAAAGTATTTCGAGAAGCTTTTCTTTCTGACAAAAAGCTGTTTAAACATTCTGTAAGTACCCTTTTGGATTTGAAATTCTGTCTACCCCAAAAGTCAGATAATGGCCTAAAATCATAAATAGTAACTTTATATACTTCATGAGTATACATAACAAAATACTATTTTATATTACTAGTATTTGTGGGTTTTTGAAATATGTGAATATTATACTAATGTAGTAAGTTTGGTGACAATAAATATTAGACACAAAATGAGAAATGGGGATTACACTGGAATAAAAATTTTTTTGGTATGCACTGTCTAAGATTTATAGTCATTCATTTGAAGATGATAAAAAAGATGTACGGTCTTGAAAAGACATGCTTTTTACTCTTTTTTTTTTTTTTTTGGTAGGTACTTTAAGGCAGTAGTTTAAAGTTTTAACAGTGGAACTTTATAAGAATAAAAGTTTATGCAGAGTATCACATAAAAAAGGCAGTGATCTGTTGGAAGGCAGGGAGGGAGTACGGAGAGTAGTATGGGGATCCAGGGAGCTTTGTCCATCTTTTTATATCTGTAGCTTTGAAAGTCAACTGTAAAGGTCCAGCTAGTCTTACCTGAGGATATGTTTACTGACTTTTTTTTTTTTTTTTTTTTTTTTTGAGAGAAAGAGAGAGGCATTGATGTGAGGGAGAAACATTGATTGGTTACCTCCTGTATGCACTCTGACCTGAGATCGAACCCACAACCTAGGTATGTGCCCTGACTGGGAATTGAACCTGCAGCCTTTTGGTATATGTAACAGTGCTCCAGCCAACTTAAGTCACCTGGCCATGGCAACAATACTCCTTTTTAAATTTTTTTTTTTTCCTGAATACTGACCATGAAATATCAAAAAAATGAAAATAATGCCATTTGCAATTACAACAAAAAGGATATAATACTGAGGAATAAACTTAACAAAGGAAGTGAAGGACCTATACACTGAAAACTACAAGACACTGTTGTGAGAAATTGAAGAAGACACAAAGAAATGAAAAGATATTCTGTATTCATTGATTGGAAGAATCAACATAGTTAAAATGGTCATATTACCTAAAGCGACATACACTTTTAATATAATCCCCATCAAAATCCAAATGGCATTTTTCAAAGAAAGAACAAAAAATTCAAATTTGAAAAAACAAATTATAGTACTATGTTAAGTAAAATATTACAATTTTTAAAAATCAGAATTATATGGAACCATGAAAGATAGCAAATAACCAAAGCCATCCTGAGAAAAAAGAAACAAAATCAGAGGTACACACTCCTTGATTTTGACTTATACTACAAAGCTGCAATAATCAAAACATTATGTTATTGAGCCAAAACCATACAGTGGAAAAAGGAAAACCTCATCAATAAATGGTATTGGGAAAGTTGGAAAGCCACATGCAAAAAAATGAAACTAAACTGCTATTTGACACTGTATACAAAAAACTTAAAAATGGATTAAAGACTTACTATGTAAGATCTGAAACAATAAAATAAATAGAAGAAAATGTAGGTGCTAAACTTAGGGACCTTGATCTCAGAGAGGTTTTTATGAACTTGATCCCAAAGGCAAGGGAAGTAAAAGCAAAAATAAATGTATGGGAGTACATCAAAATAAAAAGCTTCTGTATAGTAAGAGCATCTATAAACAAAACAAAAAGATAGCCTTGGCCAGATGGCTCTGTTGATTGGAGTATCGTCCTGTATACCAAAACAAGATTGTGGGTTCAATCTCCAGTCAGGGTGTTTACAGGAGGCAAGTGATTGACATTTCTCTTTCACATTAATGTCTCTTCCCCACTTCCCACTTTTCCTCTCCCTCTCAAACCAATAAACATTCTCAGGTGAAGATTAAAAAAAAAAAAACCAACCACATGGGAGAAGATGTTGTGAATGAAAACCTCTGAAAAGGGACTAATATCTAAAATATATAAAGAACTCATCACTCAGCAGCAACAACAACAACAACAACAAAAACAATTTAATTTAAAAATGGGCAGAACCTGGGTTGGTGTGGCTCAGTGGATTGACGCTAGCCTGTGAACTCAAAGGTTGCTGGTTTGATTCCCAGTCAGGGCACGTAACCAGGCTGCAAACCAGGTTGCAAGTGAGGTCCTTAGCTGGAGGCAGGTGAAAGGCAACCATACATTGATGTCTCTTTCCTTTTCTTCCTCCCTCCCTGCCCTTCTTTCTGAAGACAATAAACAAAATCTTTTTAAAAATAAATAAATGGGCAGAGCCTCTTTTCCCTCTTGCAAGATGGTGGGTGAAAAAGCTGAGAAGCTGATAAATACTAAGGAGGAGAAACCTGAAGCCAAGAAGACTAATGCTGGTGGCAAGTTTAACACATTCTTGATGGGCAATTTTATACAAAAGCTACTCCAAGTGCAAACATGAGTTAACTCGTGTAGCAAACCAAAGGATAACCTCAAGGCCAAGATGCCTAAGAAGGGGAAGCCCTACCTCAACTAAAACCCTGTTCTAGTGAGAGAGATTGGTAGATATCCTAATCAGCTTCTGAAAGCCCATTTCTGAAAGGCCATTTACAAGAAGAAGTATTCAGCAGCTAAATTCAGATTGACAAGAAAAAGGAGAAGGGTTTTGCTACTGTCACAGAAACAGTTGGTGGTGACAAAAAGGGTGGTACCTGAGTGATTAAACTTTGCAAAATGCCTAGATCTTATCCTATTGAAGGTGTGCCTCAAAAGCTGTTGAGCCATGGCCACAACCCCTTCAGTCAGCATTTCAGAAAACTGTGGGCCAGCATCATTCCCGGGGACTATTCTGATCATCCTCACTGGGTGATCTACCACAGAGGTAGAGGATGGTTTTCCTGAAGAAGCTGAGCAATGGCTCGCTACCTGTGACTGCATCTCTGTCCCTTAGTCGAGTTCCTCTGCATAGAACACACCAGGAATTTGGAATCATCAACTCCCCCAAAATTGGTAACAGTGGTGTGAAAATCCCCAGACATTTCACTGATCCTTATTACTTCAAGAAAAAGCTTCACAAGACTGGACACCAAGAAGGTGAGATCTTTGACAGAGAAAGAGAAATATGAGGTTACAGCACAAAGTTAATCAGAAAGTCATGGACTTGAAAATTCTACCAAAAACCAATTATTTATCAGTTCCAAGGCTACCTACACTCTATGTTTGCTTTCACAAATGGCATTTATCCTCACAAATGGATGTTCTAAATTTCTTGTGAAGAACCTAATTAAATACTTGATCTGTTTTAAAAAATAAATTTAAAAAAATGGGCAGAGGACGGACCTGAACTTTTCCCAAGAAGACATACCATTTGCCAACAGATATATGAAAAGATGCTGAGCTTCACTACCTATAAGAGAAATGCAAGTCAAAACCACAATAAAGTAGCATTTCACACCTTCGAGAATAGCTAAGATCAGTAAGACAAGAAATAAGTGTTGGAGGGGATGTGGAGAGAAAGGAACCCTCATATACTTTAGCAGGTAAATTGGAACAGCCACTATGGAAAATTAAGAATAGAGCTCCATATGATCCAGCAATCCCTGTTCTGGGTATCTATCCCTCAAATTGAAACATTCATATGTAAGGGTATTGGTACCCACTTTGGTATTCATTGCAGGATTATTCATGGTAGCAAGGACATTGAAACAACTGTAGTATCCTTTGATGGATGATTGGATTAAAAAAAGATGTATGAATATAAAATGGACTGTTACTCAGCCATGAAAAACTGAAGTCTTACCATTTGCAACAACATGAATGGACCTAGAAGGTATTATGCTAAGTGAAATAAGTCAGACAGAAAGATATGTATCATATGACTTCACTTAATGTGGAAATCTAAACACAAAATGAAATAGAACTAAACATAGATACAAAGAACAAATTGATAGTCACCAGATGGGAGGTGGTTCGGGGATGAGTGAAAAAGGTGAAAGGGATTAAAAAAACACATATTGCCAGTTATAAAAATACTCATGGGAAGGTCGCAGGTTCGATTCCCCAGCTAGGGCACATAACAAAGTTGCAAAATAGGTCTCCAGTCAGGTCTGTGGCTGGAAGCAAGTGAAAAGCAACCATACATTGATGTCTCTCTCCCTCTCTGCCTCTCTCTCTTCCCCTCCTTCTAAAAATAATTAATAAAATCTTAAAAAAAAAATACTCATGGGGATGTAAAGTACAGCTAAAGAATTCTAATATTATAATATTTATTATAATAACTATGCATGGTGTCAGATGGGTTCTAGACTTACTGGGGTATGCACTTTGTAGGGCATATAAATGTCTAGTCACAGGGTTGTATATCTGAAACTAAATAATAGTTTATGTCAACTGTAATTGAAAACTTAAAAAAACTATTGAAAGCAAAACAGAACCAGATGAATACAATGAACAGACCTTCAGTGGGCAGAGAGGAGGGGAGAGGGAGGAGGAGGAGAAGGAGGAGGAGGCAAAGAAGGGAAGCAGTTTAGTCAAGGAACTAGTATGGAAGAACCATAGACATGGACAACAAGTGGGATTGACTTTGTAGGGGAGTGGGTTGGTGGGGAAGGGGCCAGAGGGGATAGGTGTAATACAACAACAATTAAATTAAATTAAATTAAAAAGAAAGTCTATGTTTTCTGATAAATTTATTATGTGTGACCCAAAGGCTTTTAATTTCCCTTATTTGTGGTTGACTTTGTTATGTTTTGGAGTATATCATATGTCTTGGAATATATAATATGTCTGGTGAAAATACACTCTTAACACTTATATCATGTTAGTAACTTTTAAACAAAATTCTCAACCTCACAGCTTAACCTTTTTATTTCCAGGACATTGAAAAGATTTTCAGTAACATTTCAGATATACATGAGTTGACGGTAAAACTTTTAGGGTTGATTGAAGACACAGTTGAAATGACTGATGAAAGCAGTCCTCATCCCTTAGCTGGCAGCTGTTTTGAAGATTTGGCAGAAGTAAGTTTACAAAACCACTTTATTTTCATTTAAGTCTCAAAGGATGTATTAAGAAATTTAGTAAGATATTCTTTGTGAAAATTGGAAGACACTGCTTGCTGCTATAAAAAAATAATTAAATATTAAGGTTTTTTAAAGGGCAAGTGCATTTAAAGTAAAAGAAATTTTATTGACCATAGCTGTTAAGCTTTTGTGAAGTTTAGTCTTAATTTCCAAAAATTGAAAAAGAAGTTTGTATTTCAGTTTTGTTTCCAAAGTGAAAATTTTGATGTCTTAAATATTTATAAAAATAATGTAATTCATTGTAAAAATAGTCACAAAAGCAAATATAAATAAAATGAAAATCATTTCATTTTGCAACACTCAGGGATGTTATAACATATATCATTTTCTGCACACATGTACATACAAACCTATGTGTACTTGCAAAAATAGGATCTTACTTTTTTATTACCTGCTTTTTTTTTCCCCCAGTGACTATATCACAAATGTTTTCCAGGTTATAAATGTACTTCAACATAATCTTTAAAGCCTGAGGAGCACCATGTTGTTAGGGTGACACCATAACATCTTAGCTATGTACTATCATTAAGCATGTATGTTGTTTCTATTTTTGTTATTGTCATAATACTGCAACAAACATATTCATACTATGCCTTCGTAGCCTAATAATTGTTTTAGGATATATTCCTAGAAGAATTGTAGTACTAAAGATTTGGTATGGTTTTAGAACTTTGAAACATTTTCCCTCATCTTCACTAACTGCCAGTCTAGTGGTAAAGAAACCCGAGTATCCTACTATTTTTCAATTTGGCTTTTTTTTTTTTTTAAACTAATTATGTTGAACATCTTGTCATACTCATTGGCCATTTTTATTTCTTTTGGAAAACAGGGTTAAAAGTACATTTTTAGAGTTTATGTAAATTTCCTAATTATAATCTCTGGTTATATTTTTCTGAAAATATAGATTACTTTTGTTACATCTGTTTTGTAGACAGTGAAACTGATAGCATAGAAATATGCAATAACTGATACTTAACCAAAGTATTCAGCTTTGATTCTTATTAGAAATTTTTTGTAATAAAACTTTAATTTAATTTGTAGTTTGATTGCCCACTGTACTGTTAAAGATATCTTGGTTCAAAAACAATGTATTTACTAATTTTTATTTTGTTTTTTATCGTGGTAAAATGTACACTATAAGAAAATTTGCCATTTCGACCCATTTTTAAGTATACCACTATTTCTAAGACTTTTCACAACTCTCAACAGAAACTCTGCTCTTAAGCAACAACTCCATATTCTTCCCTCCTTCCAGTCATGTGTAACCTCTAATCTACTTTCTCTATCTATGACTTTGTTGATTTTACTGTAGATTTTTGATATAAGTAGAAACATACAGTATTTGTTCTTCTGTGTCTGCTTATTTTACTTAGCATCAGGTTTTCAAGGTTCATCCATGTCATAACATGTATTGGAATTTCATCCCTTTCTATGGCTGAGTAATATTCTGTTGTATGTATATGTCATGTTTTGTTTACCCAGTTATTTGTGGATGGACACTTGTATTTTTTCCACCTTTTGGCTACTGTGAATAATGCTGCAATGAACATTGTCACACAAGTATCTAAAGTACTGTTTTCAATTATTTGGGGTACCTATGAGTGGAATTGCTGGGTCACATGGTAATTTGTTCTTTAGCTTTCTGAGGAACTGCCAAAAATACTTTCCACAAGGGCTATACCCTTTTACATTACCACTGGCAATGGATAAGGATTCCAATTCTTCTACATTCTTGCCAATACTTGTTATTTCTAGAAAACATACAGTATTTTTTAAATACAAAAATGAATCAAGTCTCTTAGTTCTAACTAAACACTGCAGACATTATTATCAAATAATAGGGATTTAAATATAAAATATTGGACCAAATATGTGCAGTTTCTGCTTTGTTCTTTTACTGTACATTAGTCTTTGCTTTCTTTTTTGAACTTTTATCCAAAAGAGCAATATCATTTAAAAACAAAAAGAGTGGCATCACTTTTGCTTCCTTTGAAAGTATCCTAAGTAAATAAATAAACTTATTTCAATCTAGGTAAGCCTAACTGGAATTTCAAATCCCAGCCTTCTTTTACTAATGAATACACTTTTCACTTATTGGAGATAAATGTGGGTAAGCATTTTAATAACTAAATAGAAAGTCAGTGACCTGTTTTAAGACTAGTAGCTATTTATGATCCATAGCTCAAGAACATTACTTATATTTAAAATTTTTTTTCCAGTTATAACCATAGTTATTGTTTGTCCCTGCAAAGTAGGTGGCACTAAGTTCTGAAATCTGGTGAGAACTTGAGTAAAAAATTGCCTTTAAGTAATCTGTGCCCTAGTAATAGAAAAGATGATCTTTTAAACCTAACATATTTTCTTTCTAAAAAATAGGAACAAGCATTTGATCCTTATGAAACATTATCACAGGACATTCTTTCACCAAAATTTAATGAACATTTCAATAAATTGATGGCCAGACCTGCAGTGGCTCAATACTTTCAGGTAAACTTAAATTGAATGTTTTTTTTTTTTTTTTTTTTTTAAATAAGGCAACTAAAGAATCTTTTACCATTTTATCATTCAAATATTTGTAATTCTAGATTTCTTTTATAAAGCAACTGAGGAAGATTATCACCAGTCTTTCAAAATCTGTTAATTCTAAGCCTATTTTAGCTTGAAAAAACTAACCTGTCCTTAATGTAGAAACCTTTTATAGAACACCATCACAAATACTGATTGACCAACAAGATAGAACTGAAATCACCAAGAGTGGAGAATATCCTCCCTCGTGTATACTCATTTTAATTTCTCTATCAGACCTATAATTTAAAGGAGATAAATACATTAATGGGAAGTATACAAGTTAAATTCATTCATTAATGCAATTAAATAAAATGAAAGTGATGTAAAGAGACATAAAATTTATGTATTTTACTTTTTCAACACTAAACAAAATAATATTGGCATTAATGACCCTTGACTACTTATTGCTATAGAAATCTCCTGAATCTAAACAGGCTCTTCTCCCTTAGTATATGAATACTTTATGGTCAAATCTCAATTGTCCTAAAATAAGCAGTAAACTGTCATTTTCTTTTATTGTTTTTTCTTATTTTAGCCAATTGTTTTCATATTACTTTTTACCATTCTTCATTAAACTGCTATAATTTGTTCTTAATCAGGATATAACACTAAAAACTGCTCTGACAATGAACTTAACTACCAAATCCAGTGGATATTTTTATTTCATACTTATGTCTGTAGTAATTCTTAGTCCCCTTCTTAACATTTTTGCTCCCATGATACTTTCTTCTAATTTTCATCTCTGATTTCATCTTCTCAGTCTCCTTAATTGCAGGTATTATCTAACTTTTATGATCAGCCCCTGATTTTCTGTCCTTCTGATGCTCTCTTTGAATGACATTATTCATACCCTTTGCCTTAGCTACTGCCTATATGCTGGTGACTTCATATGCATATTTTCAAGCCTTAACTCTCTTGAACAGTGAATGCCTGTGTACATTTTTCATATAACCAGCTGTCCTAGTTTACTTAGGTATCCCACAGACACTTCAAATATATAAATTTTTAAAACTGAACTTACCATTTTTTTCTCTGCTTTCTTTACTATGAATTCCCATTATTATCATCTACCTTTGTTTTAAAAAAAAAGAACTTGCCAATTTGAAATAAAAATTACATCTAATTCTCAAAATTTACTTCAGTTAAAGAATGATTTTTAAGTTAATCTTATATATAGAGATATAAACCAGAAAGTATGTTTATGAAATAGGACAATCTGCTTATAAGATCTTGGTATACTCATTAAAAACACATTTCTTGTTTTATTCCTCTTTTATTAGTAATTCTTACTGTGAGATTGGAATGTCTAAGGCCCAATTGTTTAAGCTACTGTCCCAGATATTCAGTGAAGTTGAAAAAGTTAATTAAAGCCTCTTTTCAGACCAAACTAAGTTGTACTGTATTAAATTTTAAAAGCTGAAGTAATGCTCCATTGAAAAATAATAAAAAAATTCTTTAGAAGTTGTATAGAATGCCTTAAGAATATGAGCTTTAGCCCAATTAATAGTTGGCAAGTCTATTGAACAAATTATAATTTAATTTCAGTTAACAATATGTGAGAATTATGGGAGTGTTTCCATATGAGAGTATATTTTAAAAGCTGCATATCATATTCTTTCTTCAGATTATATGTTGTTGTTTGTATTTAATTGAAGAGAAATACCAATTTAAATAAATCAACCTTAATAACATTTAAAATAAACATGAATGACTTTTAAATCCGTCATAAACTTCAGAAAACCATTTATTTTACAGACTATTAGTTTTCAAAACTGGTATATGTGTAATCCTAGCTATAAACTAAGATCTTTCAGGTGATATAAATATGACCACAGACAACTTTTAGGTAATCAGTTTCTAGTCTGCCTACCGCCTTGTTTGTGTTTCTGCATTCTCTTCTCTGATTTCTCTTATGCGTTACCTATCACCACATTAAATTTCCCAGTATGCATTGCTCCTAGGTGTAAAAACTTTCACAGCACCAATCAGGAAAAAAAAAATGTATTGCTCCTGAAACAGAGTTCCTGGATCCAATTCCAATGTAGAGAGGTGGTTCACTTCCACCAACAAATCTCAGACATCAACAAGAATTCAACTCAGTTTTGACAGTCTATTGGAGATAGGTCATATTCCACAGGTTAACAGTTCAGTACTATAATACTGTGCCCTACAGCTCCCCAAACCCTCACGCCTGTACACACACAACACATGCACACATTTCAGATGCCAGCAGCAAGCCCAAGCTCTTACCTTATGTGACCAACTGGCTATATTGGAGATTCCAACAACTTCCTCCTTGGGTTCAATACGTTAGAATGGCTCAGAATTTAGAGAAACATTTTACTCACTATATTACTGGTTTATTGTAAAAGGATATTAAAGGAAAAGGATATTAAATGGTATGAGTCAACATATCCCTTAATGAACAGATGACCAGATACATAGGGCGAGGTACTGAACAAAATGACTTGTCCGCTTGGAGCTTGGGGCTTCCATACAGTGGCACATGGAAGCATTCTGGTTCCCCAATGTGGAAGCTCTCCAGAAAGACCAATGAGTCATCCTCCTGGGTTTTTATGGAGGCTTCATTAGGTGAGTTACCTCCACTAAGTCATTGGTCACTGGATATTGAACTTAAATCTCTAGTCCCTCATCCTTCCCCTGAGGTCAGGCTAGGAGGTGGGGCTAAAAATTACAAACCTCTAATCACAGCATTGGTTCTCCTGGCAACCAGCCCTCTGGTCTAAAAGTCACCTTTAACATAACAAAAAAGGCCGCCCTGTAACTCTTGATAGTTAAAATGGCTTGTCATATCTAAGAATTAAGTGAGATGGTTGTAACAACGTGAATATTAACATTGTAAAAAGTACTTCACAAATCATTGGACAATGGGGTAAAGAAGAGGAAGACTTAAAAAAAGTTAAAGTTCCCATACCTAGACGTTAGATTCTTCCAGATGCTTCTTGTACTTAAGGTTGTGATATTAAAATGTGTATTTGAATTTAAAAATGAAGTCAGAGTTTTTGCAGGAATTAAGTCTGATCTGTTTATTTTGATAGTGAAGATTGGCTTTGTCAATTAACTTGTATGACAAACATTGTTCATAAATTAATGAGCTGACTTTGAAATTTAATCATTGTTTGGTGAAATATATTTAAATTATACCTATGATATACATACAACATCCTGTTACTGAACAAAAAAGGGATTAAGCTGCCTGCTGCCACAAAAGGCAAACTGTAGAGGCAGAAGCTGGTGAAAAAGTAAAGATTTCTCCCCGGGAGAATGGGGACTTGAGTCTTTAAAAACATCTCTGCAAAACCAAGACAAAACCCACCACCTGTCCTCAGCAAGACCAAATCAAAAGCCCATACTCTGAGTTCCTGCTCCATTTTAAAATTACATCCTTTGGAAGTTGAGTTGGCTGCTAAAGTCATCCAGGTAGCTTAACTTGTCACCATCTGCTGTCTGGCTTCAGGTTCCCTCCTGGGGGCTGCATGTGGAGCTGACATGGCCATCACTATGCGGCTTCTAGGGCCAAGAGTCCCATGCTCCTGGGTGGGAGAGCACATGAATGCACCAGCAAATGCTCTACCAGGACAGCAAGATAGAGAGCGACTCTCTCCTGGAGGCCATGGGCCATGGGACTGCTAAGGCCACCATCTGAGTGCAGGTCCTAAGCCATGAGCATCAAGCAAGTGAATTTCTTTGTTTCCCAAGGTTTATATTAGCTTTGGGTTGTGGGCTGGACCTGGTGCTTTCTCAAAATGACCACTCAACTTCTTAAACTTTTGTGCACTTCCTGTGGGTCTACCTCCCAGCCAATCCCTTCTTTTCCGAGGCTAGACCAACAGGCCTCTTTGGTCTAGCACCTCCTCCTGCCGCCATATTGACTTCTTTTTTGCATATGCTTGCCTTCCCCTAGTCTCATCTGACTTTGGTACCAGAATCGGGTAGGAAGGCTTTTTCCTGTATCCAATCATCTTGCTAGCCTTGTACATGTTCAGTGTAAGAAGATCCCCTTGCTGCCATCATGGCTGGGGGTGGGAGGAACTCCCCTGGCACTCTCAACTCTGTGCCTCCCATGTTCTAGTTAGTCCCCACATGCAGTAAATTGCCTACACTCACAGCCCATCAGCAGAGAAGGGAACCCTGGAAACCCAGTATGGTCTCTTAGGCAGACTGAAGTGTGGTCACAGTGGGAGGGGCGGGGCATCAGCCAGGAGCAGGATCTTTGCAACAGGGATGGAGCATCTGCAGGATGTGTGATCCGTTACCCCGGCAGTTCAGCCTCATGCTTGGAAACAAAACTCAATACCCTTGCCATGGCCCCAGTAAGTTTGTGAAGGCATTGACTGGCAGTACAACGTGCTCTGAGGACTTAAACATCCAACCTCTGTCCCCAAAGGGTCTGACTTGATACGTAAGCAGCCCCCATATTCCATTCCCATGGCTTACCTCTATCTCCAGTGGCTCCACATGCTCCCTGCTGTTATACCATTCCCGGCAGTCTGGACAGGCTGTTCTTTGTTATTAATTTCTCCAAAATACTATTTGTAAGTACTTAAAACATTTCAAATGGTGACATAAAAATGTGCAAGAAAGTTCATAGCTTTTCCAAATTGCTATAATGTGTAACCCAAAATCTTTGAAGAAAAGCTAAGAGGACTGTTATGAAAATTATTTTAGTCATATAAGAGAAGGATAAATGAAAAAAAAGAGAGATGGAGAAATGTATGTATTTAATAATTTTAAGGAGTAAAAAGGAGAAATAAACTTGATTGACAGCACTTCATTTTTAATATAGAACATGTTTTCCATTATATTATAGTTTTGATAAGTATCTTCTATTTTTAAAAGCTATATTTTTAGACACTGCTATTATATATCCTTGATATTAGAGATATAATATTAACCATTTTGCTTTGCAGTCCATTGCTGATGGTTTTAGAGAGGCAGTCCGTTATGTCCTTCCACGCCTTATGCTGGTGCCAGTGTATCACTGTTGGCACTATTTTGAATTATTGAAGGTAAGATGAAAACTTTCTGAACAAAAATTATCGAATTTATGAGACTTAAAATCTATTATTTTTAAGTACTTTTTACTTATAAAAGTAAAGTATCTTAAATGTCTACCTTCTTTTCACAGACCATAGAGAAAAACGTACATTTCTTATTTTAATATTATTTCCAAGTGGTAGACAGAAACAGGAAACTGTATCTTTATCTGTCATTTTATAATGTAGAACCTCAAAGTACTAACATTGTAAAAAAATTTACTTCTTAAAATTAATTTTTGGAGGCACACAACAACAGTGGTTTAACTTTTATTTTAAATAGTAAAATTTTTATACATAATATTGTTCTAAATTTGTCTTGCTTTTAAGTTAAGACAAGCATTTTTAAAGCTGACATTTTTTTCCATGTAGAATAGTATTCTTTCTCTTTCCAAGCAGCATTTAAAAAATTATTATAAAACTTGAAGTCTGGGGGGAGGGAGAGGTAGAGGCAAAGATGGGGAGCAGCTTAGACAAGAACCTAGTATAAAGGAACCATGGACATGGACAATAGGTGGGATTGACTTTGGGGGGAATGGGTGGGTGGGTGGGGGGACAGAGGGGAGCAAAAAGGGGATGGATGTAATACAACAACAATAAAATTAAAAAAAAAAAAAGTTAAAAAAAAAAAATTTGAAGTCTTTTCAGAGATCATCAACATAAAAATATATTGAATTCCTAAAGGTTCTAATAAACAGTATAAACTTTATTATGATAATAAAAATATGTAATAAAATGTAATATAACTTCCAGGCAAGATGGCAGCATAGTAAACACGGCTTGCCTCCTCAACAACAATATCAAAATTATAACTAAAATGTAGAATAACCATCATTCAGAAGCTTTAGAAGTTGAGCTGATTAGAAGTCCTACAACTACAGAATTAAAGAAGAAATCACATCAAGACTGGTAGGGGATGGGTGCAGATGTGGAACAGACTGGTCCTACATCCATGTGTGAT
This sequence comes from Noctilio leporinus, assembly GCA_004026585.1. Lineage (NCBI taxonomy): Eukaryota > Metazoa > Chordata > Mammalia > Chiroptera > Noctilionidae > Noctilio > Noctilio leporinus. The sequence continues at coordinate 213,506 of PVIW01000794.1, forward strand.
GGATAAAAATCAAGTGGGATATCTCAGGATTAAGGAGTTCCAAACCTGACCAGGTCACTAGCCCAGTGTTTAGTGCCAGGAAAAGAAGTCTTCATAACTTCTGGCTGTAAAACTCAGAGGGGATTGAGGCTGTGGAAGACAGAAACTGCTGGAATCGTAGGCAGTTTTCCGATTAAAGAGCCTACACACAGGGTTACTTGGACTTACTCTCTTTGAGCTACAGCTCCATAGCAGCAGATTGAAAGGCATCAGAAGCATAGCGGGAGGAACTGAATTTTCTGGCATCAGTGTGTGACTTAGGGGGAGCATCTTTCTTTCAAACAGATGTGTTGGAAGAAGTCATTGTTCCTTTCCCAAACCCTCCCCTCCCATAGAGACAGCAGGCGGGTGCCGTATCTGAGACTCCATCAACCACTTTGCAAGAGGGATGGGGCAGACAGTGTAAACCCTGGTGATTCCCTGAGACTCCCCTACTCAACTTCAAGCCTACCCAAGCTGTTTCCATTGGCTTTTCCATTCAAATGGCTTGCCTTGGCCCAGGCTTCAGATTTTCTTAAATTCTCCTTAAAAAGCAGCATCTGGCTTCAGCAAGCCCCATCCCTCTTTCTAAGTGGCCCCAGGTCTGGTACTAACAGCAGACAGCCTTGGTTCAAGCTTGGCCTCTCATCATGTCCACTGCAAAGCCCAGTACAATTAGCTAATGCTATGTGAATCTGGACAGAATACAGGTGGTGGCTGACCTTGGATGTGCCAACAGCAATCAAGCAATATCAATTAACTATAAGAATATCAAGCAAGCAATATCAATTAACTATAAGAGAAGGATGTACGTAGCTCACACATTGAGAGCACCTTGAGCACCCAGCTGTGGTAATAAAGAAGGCTGTTCTACTGGACCCTACAGGATACCTACTTCATTAAGCTACTCTGTCAAGCCTGGGAGATGTAGTAGTGCTACCTAATTTATAAAAACAAACAAGGAGTCTGCAAAAATGAGAAGACAAAGAAACATGACTCAATAAAAGAACAGAACAAAACTCTAGAAAAAGAACTAAACAAAGTGGAGATAAACAATCTATCAGATGCAGAGTTCAAAACACTGGTTATAAGAATGCTCGCCCTGACTGGCGGCTCAGTGGATAAGGCACCGGCCTGCAAACCCAGGGGTCGCTGGTTCGATTCCCAGTCAGGGCACATGCGTGGGTTGCAAGCCAGGTCTCCAGCCACGTCCATGGCTGGAGGCAGGTGAAAGGCAACCACACATGGATGTCTCTCTCCCTGTCTTCCTCTCTCCCTTCCTCTCTCTCTAAAAATAATAAATAAAAAATCTTAAAAAAAAAAAAAAAAAAGAAGAATGCTCAAGAAACTTAGTGAGAACCTCAATAGCATAAAAAAAAACTAGTTAGAAATGAAGGATACACTACTTGAAATAAAGAACAATTTACAGAGAGACTCACCAGTAGAATGGATGAAGTTGAGAATCCAATTGGTGATTTGGAATATAAGGAAGCAAACAAGACAAACAAAACACCCAAGCAGAACAGCAAGAGGAAAAAAAGAATTTAAAAAAAGAGAGAGAATAGTAAAAGGAACCTCTGGGAGAACTTCAAGCATACCAGCATTTACATCATAGGGGTGCTGAGAGGAGAAGAGAAAGAGAAAAAGTTGGAAATTATTTGAAAAATAATGAAAAAATATCCCTGATTTGGTGAAGGAAATAGAGGTACAAGCCCAGGAAGCTCAGAGAGTCCCAAATAAGGTGTACCCAAAGAGGCCCACATCACGACACATCATAATTAAAATGCCAAAGGTTAAAGACAAATAGAGAATCTTAAAAGCAAGAGGAAAACAGTTAGTTATCTATAGGGGAGTTCCCAGAAGACTGTAGGCTGATTTCTCAAAAAGAAACTTTGCAGGTAGAAGGGATTGACAAGGAATATTCAAAGTGATGGAGAAAAGGTTACTCTACCCTGCAAAGCTATCATTTAGAATCAAAGGACAGATAAAGAGCTTCCCAGACAAGGTAAGCTAAAGGAGTTCATCATTACCAAACTATTATTATATGAAATATTAAAGGGCCTTCTTTAAAAAGAAGATAAAAAATATGAACAATAAAATGGCAAATATATATATTTGAACAATAAAATCTAAGAAACAAAATAAACTAGCAGAACAGAAACAGAATCATAGATATAGACTATTTTAATGGTTGCTAGATGGGAGGGGTGTAAAGGGGATGGGTGAAAAAGTGAAGGGATTAAGAAGTACAAATAGGTAGTTACAGAATAGCTATGGGGATGTAAAGTACACACATAAGTAATAGAATAGCCAGAGAATATATATGCTGGACCCATGGACTTGGACAGTGGTGTGGGGAATGCCTAAGGGAGTAGGATGTCTGGATGGAGGGGAACAAAAGGGGAAAATTGGGACAACTGTAATAGCATAAATATTAAAATATAATTTTAAAATGTAATATAAGTGTGAATACACCAGAGGTAAACCAGTAACTGACCTTAATGGCAGTTTCTTTCTTGCTTTTGTTTCCAGTTTAATCACCTACGTATATATCACCAAAACATATATGTGTGTGTGTGTGTGTGTGTGTGTGTGTGTGTGTGTGGTCTGTTTCTGAATTTTATATAAATTAGATCAAATTTCACGTATTATTTTCTGACTTATATCTTCCCTCAAAGTTATATATGTAAGATTTATCTATGTTATTGTATGTTGTTCTAATTTAGTTTTCTTCCAGTTTGAGTAAACCATAATTTTTAAATTCTTTTCTGGTTCTTGAACAGTGTTTTGCTATTACTGATAACATTTGTTATGGACATTCTTGTACATATCTCTTTACACACGTGTGCATGCATTTTATTTCTCTAGAGTATATAACCAGGGATAGAATTGCTTGGTCATAGGGCATGCATATTTTTATCCTTTTAAATTTTTATCATCTGGTGTATTTGTAATTGTCTTTCATAGTTCTAATCTTTATTTCCTTCATTATCAGTAAACTTGGGTATAGTATGTTGATTGACCTTTTGGATAATCTTTTGTGGAGTTACTAAAGAATTTTGCCATTTTTAATATTTTATGTGGATTGCCTTTGCATTCCACATTTCTATACATTCTTGGTGTTATGCATTAAGTAATTAAAGCCTGAGTATATTCCATATTTATTTTGAGGGTTGTAGTGTCACTGACTGATAAGTGATGGGTAATTTCCCTTTATTGTTCATTATTTGAAGCTGTAAAGCAATACTACCTAATTATAAAAGAGAATCTGCCATCTTTGGACAGACATCAGAATTCAAGTGTTTCTTTTTCCACTTCAGGTTTCATATACATACATGTTCCCTTGATATTTAAGATCCTAGATGTGTATATGAAAAGATGAAGATTTTCTGGGGACTCTCCATTCCCTTTCTCTGTGTCATAACTACTGATCTTCACTGATTCCAGCTAACAAAGAAGGATATTTGCCTACTTTCAGATTATTTTCCTTTTCAATATACAATAATTTCAACATATCTTGTTCAGTAAAATGTTCTTCTCAGACCTTTATAGCTCTTTTATATGCAGGCATTTTTCTGCTTGAGCATTTTTTACCTCTCTTTGAGTATACCAGGTTGTTGGCTCAGAGAACCTGTTCAAACTTTCTCTAACTTAGTAATAATATTCAAATAAAAGCCAGAATAACTATATTTTGTAGTCATCTAGTCAAGGTACTTATTTGATTATTTCTAATGAATGCCTACATCAAGAATTCTTTTTTATGACATCTTATAACCTATAATGTGTATCGTTGGAGCTTACTAGCTTTTGTACACACATAGATGAGCTTCTTGATAATGTGTATTTCCCTGGAGACTAATGGATCCATGAAAAACTAGGAAGAAGGATTGCAGGCTTCACATGAATAATACATTGGCAGCCCCAGATGTATATTTGGATTCCTAAAAATTTTTAGGTAATGTTTATGTCTAATTGTATATCCTATCATTAGTGTTATAGTTGCCTTCTAATATTTTCTAACATTTAAAAATCTTGATTTGACTCTGCAATTAAAGATTTTTATTACTCCTCATCTGGATATTTAGTTTCTTAAATCCCCATGGTCCTGTATATCAAAAAGTTGTGGGTTCAGTCCCTGTTCAGGGGGCATAGAGGAAGCAACCAACTGATCTCTCTCTCTCTCTCTCTCTCTCTCTCTCAAATCAATAAACTGTTTTTGGGTAAGCATAAAAAAATAAACCCAAGGTCTGCATCTAAGATCAGGAAATCAACTATGATGGCCTGACTCATCCTGAGGCTGTAGCTAATTTCGCCACCAGTTAGTCACTGAACTCCCAAGAATCCTTAGCCATTGTGATTGGAACTAGTAGTTGGTCAGTTAATTAAAGTAGGGCAAAGAATCATAAAATGAACTCATATGTATTTTATTATAATAAAAACACGAAACACCTACAAATGAACATTTATACGTATTTATATGTTAATCTGTTCACTTAGGGTAAACTTTTCTTTGAATATCAATCTTTGTAGTTTAAGTCACAAAAAATATTTTCAATGATTTCTATTTTCCTTTTAGATAATACATGAACTTGAAGCACTAAGATGCATATAAAGCAATCTTAGTGCAGAAACCTAGGTTTTTATTATTCCAAATCATTTTCATTTGTCATTCCTATATTTTTAAAGGGACTTACCTTAAAAATTATTGTTTTCACATAAACATCATTTTTTATACGTATTGCTTTGACTTATAGATAGAATATGTTGTTAAATTACATAATTACAACACCAGCACAACTGGCATAAACATTTGGGAACACATACTGCTGATTCTTAGCAAGCATATGACTTAATTAGTAGGATCCAAAGGGCCTAGATTTTTTTTTTTTTTTAAGATTTTATTTCATTATTATTTTTAGAAAGAGGGGAAGGGAGAGAGGCAGAGAGGGAGAGAGACATCAATGTATGGTTGCTTTTCACCTGCCTTCAGCCACAGACCTGACTGGAGACCTGATTTGCAACCTTGTTGTGTGCCCTGGCTGGGGAATCAAACCTGCGACCTTTGGGTTCACAGGCCGGCGCTTTGTCCATTGTGCTACCAGCCAGGGCAGATATTTTTTAAAGTGGTCCATTTATTGATAGTTACAGCATTTATTGTCCTGTCAGAGTCATTCTGTGTTATATAGTGGGAACGATCCATAGTAATACATTTAATATTATGACTGTACATACATACACACACCTACTCAACAGTGAAATTTCATCCAGTGTACTCTGATATAGTCTCATTTCTTTTTTAAAATTATTGTGATACACTAATAGCTATACTATTTTGCATCCCTAATAACAATATACAGGGTGCCAATTTCTCCACATCCCTGCCAACACTTGTTATTTTTAGTATTTTTATATTCTGGTAGTAGCCATCCTAGTGGGTGTGAGGTGGTATCTCGTAGTTTTGATTTCCATTTCTCTAATGGTTAGTGATGGTGAGCATCTTCTCATGTGCTTGTTGGTTATTTGTGTATTTTCTTTTCTTTTTAAAATTTTTTTTATTTATTGTTTTATAATCATTTCATTATTTTCTTTAGAGGAATGCCTGTTCGAATTCTTTGTCCATTTTTTAATTTGGGTTCTTTGTTTTTATTGTTGTGTTACAGGAGTTCTTCATGTATTATAGATATTAATACTTTATCACATATATTATTTACAAATGTTTTCTCCTATTCTATAGGTTGCCTTCTTGTGATATTATTCAGGACCAACTACTCATCCAAAAGAAATTTCATTTCACATTATACTCACTTTGGGATGAGACCCATGAGTAAAAAGACTGGTCCAGTGTGACTTAAGGCTTTCACATTCCTTTGGTAATAGTAAACACAATCCTGGAGCAGTTTTAAATTCCAAATATCTGCTATTTATGTGTGGACATATTATTTAAACATTATTCAAGTTTTACTTCCCAGAATCAGAATTTATGATAAACAAATAGAAAAACAACTGTATAATGAAAAATTATAGGACAGCATATACAGGGTGCATGCGATAAATAGGCACTAACTTTGCATCTCCTTATTTCATTCATGTGCTTCTTATTAATTTTGAAGAACTATGTTTCTAAGGTTATGATTTAACATCATTATTTTAAATATAAAGTATTAAATTCTGAGAGCAACTGTCATGTTGAAGGAATATGATGTTAAAGCAACCATAATTTCTGGGCTGCATTCAGGGCAAACTGCTAAGAAAAGTAAGTACTTCAATAACATCTCTACATACAGTTGACAACGTGAAGAAGGTGTATGATGATGATCCTGATGTCCCCTCACCAACAAGGAAAATGTATAAGGTACACAAAGATCACAGAAGTCCAGATATTGTACGCAGAATCCAGCAGATCATCAATGAAGACCCAGGGAAGTCAGTGTGCTCCATACCAAGAAAACTGCAGATGTCAGACACATCAGTTCACAAGATTATTGCTGAAGATATCAGATACAGATTGTATGTTCTTAGAAGAGGCCAGTTTATGACAGCAGACAAAGGGAAGGAGCTTTGAAAAAGCAAGGAAACTGCTAACAAAATTGAAAAGTTCCAAAGTAAAAAATCCTCTGATTTTCCTCTCCGATGCATAGATTTTTCAGCAGGACCAAATAGTCAACAGAAGACACAAAAGGTGGCTCTGTGACAATCTTCATGAAGTCCTAGTTGTCATGAAAATGACATTTCTTGCTACAGTGATGGTGTTAGGTGTTGTCAGCAATGCAGGAAATATCATGACCCCGCATTTTTTCCACAAGGCTTGTTGGTGACTGCTTATGTTTACCTTGACATTTTGAGAGAAGTAGTTGTACCATGGATGAAGCAAGTCCTAAATGGACGTCATTTTATCTTCCAACAAGATGGTGCACCAGTACATAATGCCAAAAAGGTGCAAGAATTTTTTCAGTGTCAGTGTTCCTGAATTTTGGTCAAAGGAAATCTGGCCACCTAGTTCACCAGATGCAAATCCTTTAGACTATGATGTATGCAGCATTTGTGAGAGAGACATTAATAAACAACCTCATTCCAATCAAGAGGCTGTTAAAGCTAAGATTGGAAACATGATGATGTCCATGGATACAGAAAAGTTAATTAAAGCGTACTCAAGATTCCAAAGTCAAATTCAATCTGTTATTGCTGCAAATGGAGAGTTTTTTGAACAATTTAAAAAAATGACTATATTTATGTATTTACACATAAGAATAAATTTATTTCAAAATATAACACTTTTGTAGTACATTGTTTATTTTACTAAAATTTTGCCACTTTATCACGTGTGCCCTGTATAGTTTACTTGAAATTATTTTACATTGTTGGATTGTTATTTGTAGCAATCCTTTATAAAGTTTATTTTATAGGTAAGATTTTTTTGGCTCTTTTCAAATTTAAACCCCTAGGGACTACTTTCATTTTCTACTTTTTCTCAAATAAACTTTAGATTAAAAAAATTTTTGTTTAAGGCCCTGGCTGGTAGCACAGTGGATAAGGTGCCAGCCTGCAAACTCAAAGGTCGCAGGTTCGATTCCCCAGCCAGAGCACATAACCAGGTTGCAAACCACGTCTCCAGTCAGGTCTGTGGCTGGAGGCAGGTGAAAAGCAACCATACATTGATGTCTCTCTCCCTCTCTGCCTCTCTCCCTCCCCCTCCTTCTAAAAATAATGAAATAAAAAATCTTAAAAAAAAAAAATTGTTTAAGATTTTATTTATTTACTTTTAGAGAGAGGGGAAGGGATGGAGAGAAACATTGATGTGCAAGGAATACATTGATCTGTTGCCTCTTGCATGCTCCCAACTGGGGACCTGGCCCACAGCCCAGGTATGTGTCCTGACTGGGAATCAAACCCACAACCCTTTGGTTCCAAGGCTAGCACTCAGTCCACTGAGCCACACCAGCCTGGGTTAGATTTTTTTTCTTAACATAGTTTTCAGTTTTTAATGTAAGAGGAAAACAGAAAAGAACCATTTATTTCCTGATTTATAAGTAACTTTATAATATACTTATTATATTCTAAGAAAAAAAATCTGTTTAATAACATATCTATTCTTTCACTTCAGAATTGATTTATTCAAAGGCAAATAACATTCTTTTGCTCTCTAAATCTCTTGCCATTCCTTGGAAATTTGGTAATGGAAGTAATAAAAGTTCTCTTCTCAAAGGAACTTAATCTCCTTAGTTTAAAGGTTAAAAAGAAGACCTAGTATTAATAACATAAGATTCATTGGGAAAAATAAGACAGTATTTTAATGATGAGACAGTTCAGTTTTTAGGTAATACTTTTTTATCTTTTACTAAAAACAGAAAAAATTTACAAAAGTAATATAGTGAGCTCCCTTCACCTGGATTTACTAATTGTTGATGGGTAATTGCTTTGTCACTGTCTTTGTGTTCCTGTGTGTGTGTGTGCGTGTTTGTGTGTGAGTAAGTGTATTCATAACATCAAGATCTTGAGATAAAGACTATTAAAAGAAATGCTCTGACTCTTTAAAAAAGTTAGGTTATGAAGAATATTTCACTGCATAATATGTACTCTTTCAGTACTGACACATCACTCAAGGACATCTGAAGAAAGATAGTGCTTTTTAAATTTTAATTCTCACCTAAGGATATATCCACTGATTGCTTTTTTATGAGAGAGAGATTAAGGGAGAGAAAGAGAAACATCTATAGGTTGCCTCTTGAATGCACCCTTACCAGAATCGAACCCATAATTTATGTATGTGCCCTAACCAGGAATTGAATCTGCTATTTATTTGTTTATTTCCTTTTTTTTTTTTTTTTTAAGAGAGAGAGACAGAGAGGGAGAGAGACATCAATGTATGGTTGCCTTTGAGCTGCCTCCAGCTACAGACCTGGCTTGCAACCTGGTTATGTGCCCTGGCTGGGAATCGAACCAGCTACCTTTGGGTTCTCAAGCCGGTGCCTTGTTCACTGTGCTACCAGCCAGGGCCTAAATCTGCAGTTCCTTGGTGTACAGGATAATGCTTCAACCAACTGAGCCAACCAACCAGGGCAAGAAAAGTAGTAAATTTTAATGAGTTGAAATTTCCACCAAATTACTAAAATTATATTTTTGTGAAAATATATAGAGAAATATTTGTTACCAAAAAATAATTGATCATAATATTATTTCACATCTACACTGAACTCCCAGTGTAATAGAGACAAATTAATAATTTATTAAAAGTTCCATTGTTTTAGGCACATAGATATCTATAATAGATACAGCATTTTGTAAGAATTCAAGAGAAGCATGGTAAGTATTTAAGTGAGGTCTTACCGAGTTAAGAAAAAAACTTTTATGAAGTGCAAAATCCTGGACAGGATGCACTTATGGACAACTAAAGAGAATGATTGTCAGTTAAATAAGGAGTATGTTCTTCAGTCAAGTTTTTAAGATACTACACATTAATTAGAGATCACTTGCACTTTATTACTTAGTTTAAGGCTGTATTACAAGAGCATTTATTCTCTTTGACCCCTTTTCCAGTGCACACTTAATTATTAGTAATAACTTTTTAAACTATGTAATTATCCTACTTGTTTTTAACATAGAGGGGATCCCCTTCAACTTCTGGTCACCAAGCTTAGGCATGGACCAGTACTTTGCATAATTTTATCTGGTGTCATCATAGAGACAATGTAGTAGTGGGAGAAAACATGGATGCTGACATCTATTCCCAGATTTGAATATAGACTCTCCTCATCTTGGCTGAATTACTTCTCTGTGTGTAATAATAGTACCTTCTTACAGAGTTGTAGCAAAGGTTAAGTAACTAATGCATTTTTAAAGAGCATGCATAGAACAAGAGCTCAGTAAATATTCATGATTTTATTTGTCAAAATACTTAAAATTATAAGTATACAACAGTCACTCATTCTAATTACCTTTTTGAGTACCTACCAATGTAGATACTATATGAAATACGAATAAAACGTATATCCATGTTTATAGAGTTTATGTTTTGTGAAGAAGTACCTAATATAAGTAGAGGCAGAAGTAATTAATGTGGCCTAAGAAGTTAGAAAAAAATTAATATGAGCATTGGATATAAGTATAAGGGTTTATCTAGGGGTGTGTGTATTACTTAGGGAGCTATGCAGGACAAATGTCAAAGAACTATTGCAGATTAAGAGACAAAAGAAACATGACAGCACTAATGGGGTCCTATAATGGGGGGAAATTACCCTCAGGTACAGGATTGGGACATTGACAAAACTGTGTATGTGCTGTAAATTAGATACTAGAACTTCACCAATGTTAACTTTCCAGAAGTTGATCATTATATTTTAACAAAATATCTTTGTTCTAAGACGTACCACTTTGAAACACTAAAGGTGTAAAAATGAGTGATACTATTAGAGAGTAATTGCTGATACATTTGAGTGCCCCTAATATTCCAAAAACAATCTCAGAACCATTCAACAAAGTTCTGAGCAAAGCACTGAGTTTCACAAACTACTCTCAGATGGTCTCCGGCAGGGGAATGGTGCACATTCATTCACACACAGAATGATGAAGTGTGTGTGGCAAAATGTAAATTGGTGACAGTGTTTATTTTCACAACTTTTCTATAAATTTGATATTTCCAAAGAAATATTTAAGTTGGGAGTGGGAGGAGAAGAGCTTCATGAAAAGGTAGCATTGCAATTGGTAATTCTGTGTCAGTATAAGATGTTTAGAATACATTTGAATGTTTGTAGGGAATTAGCTTGGACATTCATCAATCTGATGTTTATTTAATCTCACTGCAGAAAATACAAGAAATATTTAGTAAATTATTGTACTAAGGTTGTACCAAACAGAACCATCAATTTTGTATACTTATATCACTGGAAAATCCTGTGCTTTAAATAGCCTGAAGTTTTTTTATTTCCCTATGATGGCCTGTAATTATTCTCTGGATATTTAGAAATGGCATAATCAGTTATGTGGAAGAATTTGAGCAGCCTGAAGACCAAGTAGACAGTAGAAATTTAGTACCCTTATACACCTAAATTGAGAAGCAGCTCTCATTTGGGTAGAATCTCATTATTAGTGATAATTTGGAAGTTTGAATCAACACAAGCAGTAAGAATTTTAAAAACCCATAATTATTCTATATTATCAATACCCTTATTTACTAAGGAAATATTTTAGCAGTCCATTGCCTTAACCACTCGGCCACCGCATCCCACCTAAGGAAATATCTTAGAGTGGAGCTGAGAAGGATCTTTCTGTAAGAAATCTTTAAAACAGCAGAATAAGTGATTTGGCTGTAATTTTCACCTTTAGAAGTTAGAATGATCAAGTGCAGATCCTTTTTTTTTTTTTTAAAGAAATAAGTCATAAAGATATATCCAACAGTTTTTAGGTTTTACACACAGGAAACACAGACAATATTCAGTGTTCTGAAAGATAGACTGATGATTTTTTTTTTTTAAGATTTTATTCATTATTTTCAGAGAAAAGGACAGAAAGGGAGGAAGAAAGGGAGAGAAACATCAATGTATGGTTGCCTTTCACCTGCCTCCAGCTATGGACCTGGCTGGAGACCTGGCTTGCAATTTAGTTATATGCCCTGAATGGGAATCGAATCAGTGACCTTTGGGTTTGCAGGCCAGTGCCAGTCCACTGAGCCACACCAGGCAGGGCTTGATCCTTTTTTAAATTTCCTGTGATATTTTGTATTTTGTCTCTTTTTCCTTCGTCTTTTCAGGGTTTTGTTTTTTTTTTAAGATTTTTTTATTCATTATTTTCAGAAAGACAGGCAAGGAGGAAGGAAGAAAGGGAGAGAAATAGCAATGTATGGTTGCCTTTCACCTGCCTCCAGCTATAGACCTGGTTATGTGCCCTGACTGGGAATCAAACCAGCAACCTTTGGGTTCACAGGCCAGCACCAATCCACTGAGCCACCAGCCAGAGCTGGGTTTTTGTTTTTTAATCTAGATAGTATTGTTTTAATGATAGTCATTTATATTTTAAATATATATTTTTTTACTTTATAAGATTTTATTATTTTTAGATAGAGGGGAAGGGAGAGGGGCAGAAAGGGAGAGAGACATCCATGTATGGTTGCCTTTTACCTGCCTCCAGCTACAGATCTGGCAGGCTTGCGACCTGGTTATATGCCCTGGCTGGGAATCAAACCAGCGACCTTTGGGTCCACAGGCTGGCACCTTATCCACTGTGCTACCAGTCAGGGCTTAAATCTTTTGATAGTAACATTTCTGCTAAGTATCTTGAAAAATACCAAATGAAAAAAATATATATCAAATGATCGTGTTCCATGTAGAGAATAACTTCTAAGACATAAAAATGAGAGTCAATAGACCTAGTACTCAATTCAGCTCCTTGCTGAGGAAGGGGAACCATTGCTAAATGGTTCTCGGGTGGTTCTCTGAATATAAGGAAAATATGTCACAAAATTTCTAGTAAGGTAATTTAAGATCATGAAATAGGTTTGAGTTTTTTAATTTTCTGGAAGAAATGATTATAATCTTCCCAGATTCTTTTACAAACTTATACTTGTATCCATATGCTTTCTATACCTATATAATGCCCCATTTTGTTATTTCTAACGTGTTGAAACATTAAAGTACCATCCAAGCTGAATTATTTAATATAAGGTAAATTTTCTTCCATTTTGAGATACAAGGTAAATTTTGGGGTAAATAAAATAAAGCCAGAGTTATGAAGATTAATAATGCAGTTTATAAATCTTATTTCTAAGGGTTAATAAGATAGAATATTAACTTTCATGGTTTCTTGCTGTTTACTAGAATGGTTGAATTTTATGTTGTAAAAGATATCACTTGAAGTTTTTGTGAGGTGCTGATTTCAGAAGAATTTACATCCAATTGAAGTGCTAAAGTTAGCAACTTGATTGTTGTATAATAAAGATATTCAAGCTTTTGGAAATCTCAAAAACTTAAGAATTTAATTATTAAAGAATATGAAATAACCCTGACCAATGTGGCTCACTGATTGGAGAGTTGTCTCATAAACCAAAAGGTTGCAGGTTTGATTCCTGGTCATAACACATGTATAGGTTGTAGGTTTGGTCCCAGTCAGGACTCTTTTTGTTGTTGTTGTTGTTGTTTAATTTAATTTTATTGTTGTTGTATTACATCCATCCCCTTTTTGCTCCCCTCTGTCCCCTTCCCCACCCCAGTCAGGGCTCTTTAAAGAGGCAACTGATCAATATTTCTGTCTCACAATGATGATTCTCTCTTTCTCTTTCCTTCCCTTTTCCTCTCACTAAAATCAATAAGCATGTCCTTGGGATTTTTTTAAAGAGTATGAAAATAAGTTGTGTGTTCATCCCATTTTCTCTATTTACAGTTATTAACAAATAAAAATAACTTTTAAGTTTCATGTTTTGCATGTTATAAACTATTTTCATGTATCTGGAAAATGTCCAGATGGTTGTGACAGTTGCTTTTTTATTTTCCTGATCACTGTGGTTATAGAACTTTATATATGTATTATATATCTGTATAGTAGAAAGAAGGTTGGTTTGAGGGATCAGAAGGTATACATAATTATAAAATTATAGCTGTTTTTATTAAGCCTATTTAAAGTTCATTTAGAGTTACATTGCTGCTTCCCCTAATTATGAGAAAGGTAAAGAACTGAGCAATGCAGATTTAAATTTTCTTTTTGGGTTTTCCTAGCAATTGAAAGCATGTAGTGAAGAAGAAGAAGACAGAGAATGCTTGAACCAAGCAATTACTGCTCTCATGAATCTCCAAGGTAGTATGGACAGAATTTACAAGCAATATTCACCTCGACGCCGACCTGGGTAATTCCAAACTGTTGAAAATATGAATATTTCTGCATACTCCACTTATATCTGATGCCTCTTTTTTTCAAGAATTGTTATTTATAGTGATAATTGCATTCTTGAAAGTCATGCTTCTATTTTATATTTTTATTTTGGTCCTATAGTCTTAAAATTGACATTATAATATTGATAAGATATATGTAATAAAATTTTAGAAAACATTTAATAATTTTGTATGATTTATAAAAAAAGAATTCTTTGTAATTTTATTATGGCAATAAGAGTAAAATATAGAGTCTCTAGTACTTCTCTTTCACACTAATAAGGCAGGTAGTGGCTAAGTCAGTAGAAGAAAGTAAATATGTGTGAAATCTAGCATTTGGTCATTTAATATTTTGTCACTTGATTTGTGGTAGTTTACACTTTAAGCAAGTAGGGTTGCTTAGCTATTGAATAAGCTAAATTTGTCTTGGTATTTTTTTTAGGGATCCTGTTTGCCCTTTTTATAATCGTCAATTAAGAAGCAAGCACCTGGCTATTAAAAAAATGAATGAAATTCAGAAAAACATAGATGGATGGGAAGGCAAAGATATTGGACAGTGTTGTAATGAATTTATTATGGAAGGTCCATTGACAAGAATTGGTGCTAAACATGAACGGCATATTTTTCTCTTTGATGGCTTAATGATTAGCTGCAAACCCAATCATAGCCAGTCACGCCTTCCAGGTTATAGTAGTGCAGAATACAGATTAAAAGAAAAATTTGTCATGAGAAAAACTCAAATATGTGATAAAGAAGATACTTGTGAATACAAACATGCTTTTGAATTGGTATCCAAAGATGAAAACAGCGTAATATTTGCTGCTAAGTCTGCAGAAGAGAAAAATAATTGGATGGCAGCACTTATTTCTCTTCATTATCGTAGTACTCTAGATCGAATGCTAGATTCAGTATTATTGAAAGAAGAAAATGAGCAACCACTGAGATTACCAAGTCCTGAAGTGTATCGTTTTGTGGTAAAAGACTCTGAGGAAAACATTGTTTTTGAAGACAACTTGCAATGTAGAAGTGGAATCCCCATTATTAAAGGAGGAACAGTGGTGAAGTTAATTGAAAGATTAACATATCATATGTATGCAGGTATGTGAAACATCATTATCAGATATATAGAGTGATTATCTAGGGCCAAGGAGCTAAAAGCTTTTCATGAATGTTCAAAACGCTTGAGGCCTGGAAAAAAATGGATTGCCTCTAAAATATGAAAAGAATACTGCAGAATCAAAAGGAATAAATAACTAATTAAATATGACTAGAATATAATATTATCAACTTCATTAATAATTAAATATTCATAAAAACTGTATATTCATAAATCTTGAAATTGAAAACAACCCTCATTTGTCAAGAAACACTGATTGGCAGGAAGAGCCACAGTGGGAGAAACCAGAATAAAAGCAAAAAGGAAGTAAGGCCTCCAAAATAGGCTGAATAAATTGAACATGCAACCTATTTTATGCTCTACCTTTTCAGATCCCAATTTTGTTCGTACTTTTCTTACTACATATCGTTCATTTTGTAAACCACAGGAACTGCTAAGCTTACTGATTGAACGGTAAGAAAAATTTTTATTTAACTTACATTAACATTCTGTAAAAAGTTAACTTTTCTATCTTGTGAATTACTGGGTATCCAGTATGTACTGAAGTAGTTTTTGAACATAACTGATTTGGCATTAAATTAGCAGTATTTCTGTTCACTTTAAACTGTGTGCTTACACTGAAATCCCTGTTTATAACAGAGTTTAGTAATACTTATGGTGGTAATCAGAAAGACCCAGTTTTAGAGGATTAAAAAACTACACTATAAAACAGTGCTTTTTAAATTTTTAAATATTTTATTTACATGAGCTTTTTAATTTTAAGTATTTTATTTATTATTTTTAGGGAGAGAGGAAAGGAGGGAGGAAGAAAGGGAGAGAAACATCAATGTATAGTTGCCTTTCACCTGCCTCCACCCACCTATGGACCTGGCTGGAGACCTGGCTTGCAACCTGGTTATGTGCCCTGACTGGGAATCAAAGCAGCCATCTTTGGGTTTGCAAGCCTGCGCCCTTCCACTGAGCCACCAGCCAGGACCAATTTTTTTTTATTTTTAAAACAAACTTTTTATTACAGAATATTTCAAAATATATACAAGAGTAAACAGAAAATTATAATAACCCCGTTTATCAATCATTTAACTTCAGTAATTATTAACTCATGTCATACGTTTTCCTACTCCTTCAACATCCTAAACCCCAGGATTACAATTAGCCTTCTGTGTACATGTGTATGTTATCCTTATCCTTCTCCAAATATGAGACTATGGAGAGCTAAGGGACCCCAGCATCACTAGATTTTGGTGTCTGCTGGGGCTGGGGTCCTAGAACCGATTCCCTTTGGATACTGAGAGAAAATGGTATTTTGCAGTAAATCCTAGATAGTGTATTTTATCTGTAAATATTTCCAGGTGTATTTTTAAAATATAAATACTCTTATTGAAAACAATCAAATACCATTATTAGAACTAAAACATTTACATTTGTACTATGATTAATTTTTTAAAGTAAGTTTTAGATTGACTTTTTCTCTTATACTGAGTGTATTAGTGGCATTTTAAATGCTTTCTAGGTTAAAATGTAGTATCTGAATTCCAAAATAATTTTTGATTCACATTTAAAAACTCAATACCAGAATTTTATCTTGACCTCTATCATTATGTTGTTCTGTGATAAAAGTTCACCAGACTGAGTTAGTGTAATGAGCAGTGACAATTTACTCAGTTATATTTCCATGTACAAAATTAGGAAAGCACATGTTAGACTTTTATTTTAGCTATATTTTCTGTGATTGGGCTAAGTTTTTCTTTTTTCTTTTTTTTTAACTTTGATGTTTAACTTTATCCGCTTAGGTATGTTCCTTAAATATTGTTTAAAATTCATTTTGGACCTACTCTTTAGGTTTATATTCATTTATTTAAAGGAAATTTATGGCTTCTTGCATTTAAAAATATTAAGGATAGATTATTAGATAAGCCATCTCTATTATATTCTTTAAAGAGATTCTACTCTTTAAAGATTTTTTCCCTTCAATCTTTTCTATTGATCTTTTCTGTGTTTATAGTGCTAGTTATTAAACTTATTTTTGATAAAAGTAAGACTAAAACTTTACTACTGTATAGCTGAAGGGCAGTTTTTTTGTAGTATGTAATGCTTTAAGGGAAGTTTATCAGTAATTGTACTTTTCATATAAAGGGTAGAAAGGATGGATGCTTAACTAAAACATTTTTCCTTTAGTATTTGAAATTCTTTTCATTTATGTATAAACAATGGAAAATTTCTCTCATTTTACTTTTCTTCTTAGATTTGAAATTCCAGAGCCAGAACCTACTGAAGCGGATAAATTGGCAGCAGAGAAAGGCGAACAGCCAATTAGTGCAGACCTTAAAAGGTTTCGCAAGGAATATGTCCAACCAGTACAACTTAGGTTTGACTTAAATATTACATTGTTTATATACCATTTAATTTTCAGCAATATATATATAGTTAGCACAAAAGTTCTTACATCTTAATTCAGGTATAGGTATTGCTATGAACCTCATAGCAGTTAAGTTAAATTTCTGAAGTTCTTTCTATTTGAAGGTACTCTTAAATACCCTGAAGAATTTTAATTATTAAAATATGTGTTATTTGGATCAGATAGTTGGCATGTGATATACTTACAGACCAGGATACTTATTAAGTAAAATTTATAAAATTGCACATGAGTTTGCCTACTGTCAGTACCTGCCCCCCTTTTTCCTTCATTGTAATTAATAATCTTGGGCTTCTCCATTTTGCTCTACTGATTTTATTATACATCTTTTTATTTATTATTCTTCTCTTGGTCCATTAATCTAATTTGGGGGTGTATTTCAAAGTACACTTCGCCTCAAACACTTTAACTTGTATATTATTAATGGAATTTATTTATTAATCTTTTCTTCTAAACCATGTATACAGTATACTTTGGTTGAATTTTAACAAAGGCATAACTCTCTATAATCCAAACTCCTTTCAAGATAGAAAATGTTCTCGTCACTCCAGAAAATTGCATCATGCCTGATCTAATAAATTTTTGTTTTCATTGGCCAAAACCATATTTGTTTTCCTACATAGATTAATTTTATATAATTTAGAATTTCATATAAATGGATAGTTATATACTTCTTTCTTTCACTGAACATGTTTTTGAGAATGTTGGTAGTTTGTTATATTTTATTGCTGAGGTGGTATTCTATTGTATGAATATACCACAGTTTATTAATTTTCCCACTGAAGGACACCTGGGTTTTTGGTTTTTTAAAAGTTTTTAATTATTATTAAGAACTTTATTTTATAAGGTTTTTGCGAATACATTTTTTTCGTATAGTATATTGAGTAAATAACAGAATGGAATGGCCGAGTCCCAGGGTAGGTATAGGTTTAATTTTAAAAGACACTGCCAAATCTTTTCCCAAAGTGATTGTACTATATTAGCTTTCATCAGCAATGTATGAGAGTTGCAGTTGATATCCTCATCAGCATTCAATTATGTCAGCCTTTATACTTCAGTCACACTGATGGGGTGTAATGGTATCTCTCTGTGGTTTTAATTTTTTGTTTTTCTGATGAATAATGATGTTGAGAACTTTTTATTGTTCCTCATTGGCTAGTCATACTTATTTTGTGAAGAATCTATTTAAATCTTATATACTTTTAGTTGTTTTTCTTGTTATTGAATTGTAGCAGTGTATTGAATAGGATTTGATTCCAGTCTTTTGTCAGATAAAAATTTTACATGTCTTCTCTGAATCTGCAGCTTGCCTATTACTTTTCTTAATAATAATATCTTTTGATGAGCTGAAGTGTTTAATTTTGATGGAATTTAATTACGAGACTTTTTTTCTTTTACATGATAATTTCTAAATTATATTGAATGCTGAAACTAGGAAGGAGAGGCAATGGGAGCAGTTGTTTGAATTGACCTAGTGTAAACCAGAAGTTAATAGTTTTTTTGATATCTTGAAATATTCTGTAAGCCACAGAGCTTTCCAGGCACACAATTACTAAGGTAGTTTTAGTTTAGGTAGTATGACAAAGATTTGGATTTAAAGAACTTTCGTAGTCTCCGAGAAAAACTATTGTCTATTAGGAGGGAAGAAAGTGAACCTTGAAAAAAGCAAGTGTTAGTGAGGATGTGAAGAAAAGGGAACCTTCCTGCACTGCTGGTGGGAATGTAGATTGGTGCATCCACTATGGAAAGCAGAATGGAATAACTTTAAAAAATTAAAAATGAACTGCCTTATGACCCAGCAATTCCACTTCTGGGAATATATCTGAAGAAACAAGTAATGCTAATTTGAAAGAATATATGCACCCCTAAGGTCATTGCAGCATTATTTACAATGGCCAAGATTTGAAAGTAGCCCAAGTGCCCGTCAGTAGATAGGTGGATAAAAGAGCTGTGGTACATTCACACAATGGAATAGTGCTCAGCCGTAAAAAAGAAAATCTTACCTTTTGGGACAGTATGGATGGACCTGGAGGATATTTTTTTTTTTTCTTTTTTTTTTTTTTCTTTTAATTTTATTGTTGTTGTATTACATCCATCCCTTTCCTGGAGGATATTATGCTAAGTAAAATAAGCAAGTCAGAGAAAGACAAGTACCATAATATTTCACTCGTGTGGAATTTAACAAAATAGAAATAAATTTGTGGATTGGAAATGGACTGACAACTGACAGAGAGGAGGTTGCGGGGCTGGATGAAAAAGGTTAAGGGATTGAGCCAAAAACACAGACAACAGTATGGTGATTACCAGAGGGAAAAGAGGGTGGTCGGGGGAGGTAGAATAAGGTATGGGGCAGATAAAAGGTGATGAAAGGAGATTTGACTTGGGGTGGGGTGAATGCACAGTACAATACACACGTATACTACAGATGATGTCTTCTAGAATTGTACACCTGAAACCTATATACTTTTATTAGCCAGTGTCACCCCAATAAATTAAATTTTAAAATATAGTCACTTATTGAAATAATGAAGGACAAATGCTAATTAATTAATTTTAGTACAGGTGACCCCTGTACTGTATAATTCATTTATAGTACAGGTAACACAACACTTATAATATGATTTTGCTCTAACGTGATTCGAGAATTGGGGAAAACCCTGGTGCAACATGGCATCCTATAACACAGTTTCATGCTAACAAAGTTTGAGAATTAGAGAAATCCCCAAGCAACATGGAGCGTAATAAGAGCTTTTAAGAGCAAAAAATAAAGTTAAACACTTTATTCTAACAAGTGTAAAGAAAGGCCTAGACTTAGCTGAACAGTTGGAGTTACATTGTACATTTCCTAAATGAGGATCCTTCCACTGAAAGAAGCACAAAGTTTAAGAGAGAACTTCACAAGTGCTTGGCAAGCAATCTACACAGATTTTTTGGTATAAAGTACAGGGTAGAAGTCAAGATAATACTGAAGAAAGTTCAGAGGTTAAAGATATCTTGTAAAAAAGAAAACACCTTGTTTAATGGTGCTTAGTAGTGATGATGAAGAAAACATTATTTAATACACATTAATATACTTTTGGTAAAAATTTCTTTAATAAAAGTATTTCTCTTAATTATAAAAATATAATAGTATGTTTAAAAATTTTTTGGTACTAGTTCTTTGTTTCATATAACATGGATTCACATAATAGGACTGTTTTGGAACCTAACAACTATGTTATATGGGGGTTACCTGTATCTATAAGTCTCTGCTGGAGAGTAGAATGTCATATTTGTATAGATTGATTAAATCTCTACTTTGAAGATTATAAGTAATATATTTGTGGTACTGCAAAACAAAACTGGTAGAAATATTTTTGTCTTTTGAAATAAAATAAGAGAATATGGATATACCTGTAAATTACATAGATATTTGATGATAGCACTTGAATTTAGAACCAAATACAATAAATCTTAGTTGATTTTCCATCTTATGTGAAAAATATATAAAAACTTAGGTCTTAAATCCTTTTTAATATAACCACTTAAAAATAGCTTTTGTGTAATATAAAGAATTTGTGCAAATGAAGAAAGAAAAGGTACTTTTCCAGAATATAAATGGGTAACTAAGTATAGTTTTTATGCTTATTAATTGTTTTAAAGTATAATTTTTAAACAATAAGCATTCTGGAGATCTGTCTTCATATTGTTGAAACATTTAAGGTATTAATTAATTACAAATTACGGGCTCTAGTGTTATAAATGGCCTTGTATATGAGGTCTGTGCAGGAAAAGTGCAGCCATGTTAATATAATGAGAATGGTTTATGTGACATAGCTGTAACCTGGCAGTCAAGGAGAGTATACTGAAATATGCATGCATGAACAATAACAACTTTACTGGTACTAGTCAATTGGGGGTGGTAGGCACCATTGAGTGAGCATGTGTACTCTGTGACCATCGCACTCAAAAGGAAAAAAAAAAAAAAATGACTGAGCAAGTAGAGCAATGAATCTACATCAAATTTTGCGTTAAGCTTGAACTTTCCTCCATGGAAACTATTCAGATGATTCAGAAGGCTTTTGGCAGCAATGCAATGAGTGCAGTACAAATTAAAGTGTGGCACAAACGCTTCAGAGATGGTGGAGAATCTATTGAAAGTGATCCGCATTCTGGAAGGCCCGCAGTTTTTGGGCGAAACATCAGATCACCCAGGTGACTCAGCCCCTCTACAGACCAGATTTGGCACCCTGCGACTTATGGCCTTTCCCAAAACTGAAATCACCTTTGAAAGGGAAGAGATTTCAGACTGTTGATGAGATTCAGGAAAATATGATGAGGTGGCTGATGATAATTCCAACAAAGGATTTAGAAGAGTGTTTTGAAGAGTGGAAGAGATGCGAGAATGAGGTTCCAAGCTACCTACTTTGAAAGGGCAAGGTGTAATGGTCCTATGTATAATGTTTCTTGTATCTTGTATCTTCAGTAAATGTCTGTTTTTCATGTTGCCAGGTAATTCTGGACAGAGCTTGTATGAAACTGTCACCATAGCATTAGAGAATTAAAAGAAGTATAATTGGATGCTTAAGTTTTACTAAAATGTGTTTTTCCTCCCATTTTATCAGAATCTTAAATGTATTTCGGCACTGGGTTGAACACCATTTTTATGACTTTGAAAGAGATTTGGAGTTGCTTGAAAGGCTAGAATCCTTCATTTCAAGTGTAAAAGGTATATTGTTTAATCTTATGTTTGCACATGAGTTTATTTTAAAATTTATGTGACCTTTTAATTTAAGAAGCTAAACAGGTTTTCATTTTGAAAAGCTAGCCCTGGCTCGTGTGGCTCAGTGGATTGAGGGCCGGTCTGTGAACCAAAGGGTTGCCAGTTTGTTTCCTAGCCAGGGCATGTGCCTGGGCTGCAGGACCTGTTCCCCATTGAGGATGCATGAGAGGCAATCATACGTTGATGTTTCTCTTCCTCTTTAAAAAAGAAAAAGAAAAAAAGCCAAAATAATATTTGGAATGATTTTTATAAACTCTTAAGGACCTCATGTATGTTTGGAACCAGCTGAAGTCTTACAACATTATTTTAAGGTTCTTTAGGAGAATCTTTTTTTAAAGAAAGCCAGAAGTCTTTAAGTAATTTAAGCATTTCAATTTAATCTCATGGCAGTGTTGCCATTCCTTTGCCTAATTAAATATTTATATAATTTTATCTGTTTATTTATTCTCCTTAATATTATTCTTTGGTTTTGAATAGGTAACAGCCTTTAAAGACATTTAACATTATTTAACTTCTTCCATAAAAGTTTTTAGTATCTTTCTAGTACCTGAAAGATAGGAGTTTCCTACCTGAAGTTCTGGAACATAGCCCATGGAATGAAACTCTAGGCTGTGAACTTTTAAACAAATGTGTCATCAAATGTATGTTATTGAATCAAGAACATTTCTGTTTTATCTGATAGTAGAAGGCATTAACTAAGAATGCTAACTAATCCTAGTTTACTTCATCTACTTGTTCTTTAAGGGGAATTTTACTTAAGAATATGATTTCTTTGTTTCAATTTTGAGATGTTTACATTTTTTCATGTGTATTTTAAAATTGTTTATTTTATTTTTAAAAGATTTTATTTATCATTTTGAGAGAGAGGGGAAGGGAGGGCGGCAGAGAGGGAGAGAAATATTAGTGTATGGTTGCCTTTCACCTGCCTCCAGCCACGAACCTGGCTGGAGGTCTGGCTTGCAACCTGATTATGTGTCCTGGCTGGGAATCAAACCAGCGACCTGTGGGTTCTCAGTTCGGCACCTATCAGCTGAGCCACCAGCCAGGTAAAATTGTTTATTGTACTAAATGCATTTAAATAGTATTGTTAATGGGTATACTAGATTATATGTGGTCTAAGAAGCTTCTAAAATACACACACATATTAGAATAAAGCAAGGAAGTTATGTTAATAACTAGTGAATATGCAAAGGCCTTTCCTACACATGCAACTCAGAATAACCAAATAATTGATGTGTGCAAGTTTCTTTTTATGGAAGTATTACAACTAATAAATGAAGAAAAAGTGATAGAACTAGAATATTACCATTATTCAACTCCTAGTAACATCACAAAGAGAGAAGAAACTGGACATTATACACCTCCTTTTAGAAATGTTCTTGCAAAATTGGGTCTAAAAAAATTGATTCTGAATCCAATCAAGTCTTATGTGTCTGATTTATAGAAAATAGAGGACAGGGCACCACACAGACAGAATTGACAAGATTCAGACTTGGGGGAACACCAGAGTAAAAAATAAAAGCAAAATGAGAGATTAAAGAAGACTTGAGACATATTGATGTATAGATCTCATTCAAATTTTATTGCAAACCAACTATAAAAAAAGATGATACAATCAGGAAAATTTGAATGCTAATATTTGATGATACTAAGAAATTACTGTAATTTTTATATGTGACAATGGTATTGTTATTTTTTAAATCTTTAATTTTTAGTTATATATAAATATGAATGAAATGACACGATGTTTTAGATTTGTTTTGAAATGATGGGGATAGAAAGGAGGGCATGAGCAGGGTTAGATAAAACAAAAAGATGCCATTGAGCAGATCATTTTTGAAGCTGGGTAAAGGTTAAAGATTATAGGAAGAGTTACAGTTATCTATCAAATAAAGCACATTTTTGTTTGGGTCTTTTTCTAGGGAAATCCATGAAGAAATGGGTGGAGTCAATTGCTAAGATCATCAAGAGGAAGAAACAAGCTCAGGCAAATGGAATAAGCCATAATATTACCTTTGAAATTCAACCGCCAGCAATTGAATGGCATATTAGCAGACCAGGACAATTTGAAACATTTGATCTCATGACACTTCATCCAATAGAAATTTCACGTCAGCTGACACTTTTGGAATCTGATCTCTACAGGTAGACAGTTAACAATAATATGCTGTTCTGTTTCCAAAACCTTGAACATGCTTCTGTTTTCAGAACATTTAGCAAATCATTCATGAGTGCTTAACAATACCTCATCTGCTCTTGTGGGTGTGGTGAAAAGTTGATAGCACAGTTTTTAACTATAGTCCGCTCTGCAGATTAAAGTCTTAACATTTTTCTATTTAGGCCTAGATTTGGTAGTAGCAATTCTTCACAAGAGCAATGGCAGAGAGAATAATTCAATAGAATAGCAACCACTTTTACCACAGTCAGGCAGTCACTGAGCTCCTCCTAATACTTTTCTCAGATTGCATTATTGAATTGTTTCAGCTAAGTCAATCATAGAGATGCTAGGCTTAGCTAAGTAGATACAATGTTGAGTGAGAAAAGCTTTCTTCTTTTTTTCTTTTTTTTTTTTTTTCTTCAGGTTCTACATAATCAAAATTTTACTTGGGAGCTTGACTTGGTTAGGTTTATTATACAAATGAATAATAAAATTGTTAGAGAAATAATTTCTTAGCTTCTTTTAAGGAGTCTTAAATACTTTAGCTTTTTGAAGTCATTAACTTCAAAGAAAAGTTATTTCTGAAATAGTAGTGTGATGATGAACCATACTTAAAAATTTCAAGCCATTTTGTTTCATTTGTAAGGATCACTAGGAATGTGCTTGGCTGTTTATTTTAACACAGATTAAAATAAACAGCCATCATCTGTCTATATATAAAGCATTCTTGCCTTTGCCCTGTATCCATACAGATCACCCTTCACAACCTAACATTCTAGTTTCGTGGCTTCATCTCTTCTGACGACATTCTCTCCAGAACAGACACCTCCCATGGTCATATTCTGAATCTTTTTATTACCCCAAGTCATTCCTATTCCAGAGTTACTAATTCAGGCATCTCATTGATTCCTAAACACAATCTTCTCTCCTTTCTGCTTGAATTATCAGCTTCTTCCTCTGTCATCTTCTTCTAAACTATGATCCTTTCCCAGTGTACAGATCCTTTCTGTTCTCTCCTCCCTCATTTAAGCTTGTCTTTCATTTACAATTCAGATTCCTGTGAAGAGTATAGGCCACATAGGTAACATTACCCCCAGTCTCCACCTTTTAAAAAACCCTACCACTGTCATCCCATCAAAAACTTTTCTGCTTTCACAAACCCCTTTTAAAATACAATACCTTTAAGATGTTATCCTAGCATCCAGTTTTTTTTACAAGGATTACACAGAAAAAAAGTAAGATTATGTAAAGTTTAGTGCTAATGGAGAATGGAGGAAGGCACCTTCTCCATTAGCACTAGACTTAAAACGTTACTTTCACCCTGGCTGGTAGCACAGTGGTTAAGGTGCCGGCCTGCGAACCCAAAGGTCGCAGGTTCGATTCCCCAGCCAGGGCACATAACCAGGTTGCAAACCAGGTCTCCAGTCAGGTCTGTGGCTGGAGGCTGGTGAAATGCAACCATACATTGATATCTCTTTCCCTCTCTGCCTCTCTCCCTTCCTCTCTCTCTCTGGAAATAATAAAATCTTAAAAAAAAAAAAAACCAAAAAAAAAAAACACATTACTTTCTTTAAAATTAGCCCTCTGCTCTGGCTATGCTGTTCAGAAGTTAGTATACACAAGTCAGAAGTTACCAACATCTGGTTCCAAATGTCGTGTTATAGTTTAAGTAATTAAGAGATCAGGTGGTTTTGTTTGTACTGTGGGATTTATAATAGGTAGGAATGAAAGGACTTGTTACTTGAGATAACAAAGCAAATAGTAACTGAATCAAGTTTTTCCTCATGTAGCGATTATTACGTGAATAGACATCAGAAAGAGTAAAGCACTTAGCTATGTGGACTTGCTTTTAGAACATAGAAATACCTTTGTTAAATGATACTTGTATTATGGAGATGAGTACATATATAAAATATGGACACTGTAAATTTCTGGTGAAATAATAGGGCCACTTTAAGAAAATTTATTTTGTAAACTGTTAGCAAGTACCCATTTGTACTCAAATTTATTGATTGAAAACACTGTAAAAATTAATAATCTAATCTGTAGGACATTGATCGCAATGCCCTACTTAATTTTTTAAATTATGTAATCCTGACTCACTGTATACAATGATTTAATCTGCTATTTTGTTTGACATTTTTATTAAATATTTCAGGTATTCCAAAAAATATAGAAAACAATATATGTATGAGAGCTCATAAACAACAAAAGCATTAGGAATAAAGTTGAAATCCTTTGTGTAATTGTCCCCAATCCCATTCCTCTTCTTTCTTCCAAGTAATAACACTGTCTTATATTTGGTGTTCCTGTGTATGTATTCATAATTTAAATACATATAAACATTCAGAAACCATATATAACATTGTTTTGCACATTTTAAAACTGTTGATGCATCATCCTGTAACTTGTTTTTTACTTAAATTTTTTCTGGCACTTCAAACTAGTTCTAGTTTGCTAATTTTAATTGTTGTGCAGTGTTCAATTGTATGAATACTCCATAATCAATCCAGCATCTTGATGACTAGCCTCTAATGCTTCACTGAACATTTCTATAAATGTGTTCTTATAACCTGTTGTATCTGGAGTATATACCTAGGTATAGAATTGCTGGGTGGTCTAGTATGTATATCTTAAGTATTATGAGATATTGACAAATTGCTTTACAAAATAGTCATATCAATTCTTACTTGCATATCAGTGTTAGAAATTTCTTGTTTGTTTCACATTTTTACCCATTTGGTATCTGATTTTTGTTAGTGTATCAGGAATAAAATGGGATTTCATCATGGTTTAATGCACTTTCCCCCTAAGAGATAAAAGTATTCTTTTTTATTTTCTTATGTTTGAGTCTGTGCATTTGTGAATTACCTCTAGTGTTTTTCCATTTATCTTTTGGGTTAATTGCGTTTTTCTTATTGTTAGGAGACCTTTAAATAAGTTAGATAATAACCCGTTTTAGGTTAAATTGCTTTGATTTTTGGTTCCACAGGAAAGTTCAACCTTCTGAACTTGTAGGGAGTGTATGGACCAAAGAAGATAAAGAAATAAATTCTCCAAATTTATTAAAAATGATTCGTCATACTACAAATCTTACGCTGTGGTTTGAAAAGTAAGTTTGTACTTTGTCTCATTCTTAATAATCATAATATTAAGTCATATAGGAGCTAAAATCTTTGCTGAAAATATATTTCTTCTTTTCTACATGAGGTGAGGAAAAGGAAATTGCTTTCTAAGCCACGAACTGTTTTTCGGTTGTTTTTTTTTTTTAGGTGCATTGTGGAAGCAGAAAATTTTGAAGAACGTGTGGCAGTACTAAGTAGAATTATAGAAATTCTGCAAGTTTTTCAAGATCTGAATAATTTCAATGGTGTATTGGAGATAGTCAGTGCAGTAAATTCAGTGTCAGTATACAGACTAGATCATACCTTTGAGGTAAGTTTTAGGCTTAAATATTTCATTATTGGGGGGGAATAGAATTAATATAAAAAGATTCCTTCTACTACTGATCTTTTGGAGTAAATCCATCTTATATATCCATCTTATTCCCTTAAATGTACTGTTATCAAGATACTACAAAATATGTCAATATACATTAGTCTAGGATTCATATAAGAATATGGAACTTGTGACTTTGTTTAATTAATAGACTTACCCAAAATATAATGAAGTTCCAAATGGGTTTCTTCAGTGGCACATTGATTGTTTCAAATAATGGCAAAGGATTTTAAATATACAAATTACTTTAATCACCATTGGTAGATAGTCAAAAAAAGAGTAACATGGAGAGAACCTTTTCTAAAACCTAAATTTATTTGTTTTTCAAATTATAAAGTAGGATATGTTTAGTGTTTATTGTAAGAAGTTGCAGAAGATACTGAAAGTTTAAAAAGATATTTCACATGTTTTCAATAATAAAATTGAGATCATATTGTACGTAGACTTTTATCATAAACATTTTCTTATTTAATTAGCTTATATTTGAAAACAAAATATTAATGGCTGATTGGTTTTCTATCTCATAGATAAGCCATAATTTATGCTCTATGTGGGATAATTAAGTTATTTTTGATTTTTTTGCTGTGATAAATAATTTAACATGGAATATCCATATATAGAAATCCTTGTAAGAATTTGATTATTTCCCTAGAAAATATTTCTAGAAGTAGAATACCTGGTTCAGAGTATTTGTACCCTTTAAGACTTCTGGCCCTGGCTGGTAGCACAGTGAATAAGGCGCTGGCCTGCGAACCTATAGGTGGCGGGTTCGATTCCCCAGCCAGGGCACATAACCAGGTTGCAAACCAGGTCTCCGGTCAGGTCTGTGGCTGGAGGCAGGTGAAACGCAACCATACATTGATGTCTCTCTCCTCTGCCTCTGTCCCTTCATCCTCTTTCTAAAAATAACGAAATAAAATCTTAAAAAAAAAAAAAAAAGACTTCTGATACTATCATCAAAGTGCTTTTTAGCAAGATACAATAAGGTCTCCAGGGTATTATCTTATTAAAATTTTATTTATACATTTCATCATCCAGTAGTAAGTTTGAATATTTTTAAATGTGCTTATTGGCCATTTCAATTTCTTCTTTATAATTTATATCTTTTTATTTGGATGTTTGCCTTTTATTAATTTTTGTCAACTTTTTATATATTAAAGATATTAATACTTTTTCAGATATTGCCCAGATAGTCTTCAATTTCTATTTGTCTTTATTTTATCTGCTTTTTTAATTTAAAAAATTTTATGTAATTCTTTATTTGTCATGTTTTTATATGAGCATTTTATCATTTTATTTAATTAAATGTATCAATCTGTTTATGAATTTTTCCTTTGCTTTCGTACCTAGAAAGGTTTTTTTGTTTGTTTTTCTTTTTAAAGATTTTATTTCATTATTTTTAGAAAGAGGGGAAGGGAGAGAAGCAGAGAGGGAGAAAGACATCAATGTATGGTTGTGTTACACCTGCCTCCAGCCACAGACCTGACTGGAGACCCGGTTTGCAACTTGGTTATGTGCCCTGGCTGGGGAATCAAACCTGCGACCTTTGGGTTTGCAGGCCGGTGCCTTATCCACTTTGCTACCAGCCAGGGCTTAGAAAGTTTTTTTTTTTAATGCTGAAGTGAAGGATAACAGGTTAGAGGAATAGCCATGCAAATAATTGCCTTTGATAATGTGAATTTTTACACTCATTCTGGAAAGTAATTTGTCAATATATGTTAAAATTAAAATAGTCATATTTTTAGGTCCAGAAATAAAAGTGCCAAACTGTAAAGTTAATGTACAAAATGGAAGTTCTGCAGCATTAATTATAGTAACAGAAAACCAGAGATAACCTGCATATTCAGTAAAAGAATAATTGAATACATTATTCTACACCTATAATGTAGAATATTGTTTAGCTATGGAAGAAAAAAGCAAATAAGGACCTGTGTATTATCTTGGAAGAATATTTGTGATATTGTAGGGAGAAAGTAATTTAAAAAAAACATCAGAATAGTAAGTGCAGTATGATTTCATTTTGATGTAACAAAACAGAACGAACAGACCTGGCCAGTGTGGCTTGGTTGGAGTGTTGTCCCATAACCAAAAAGTTGCAGATATGATTCCTGATCATGGTGCATTCCTAGGCTTTGGGTTTGATCCCCAGTTGGGGTGCTTATGGAAGGCAACAATTCAATGTTTCTCTCTCATATCAATGTTTCTCTCTCTGAAAAAAAAAAAAAACACAAAAAACCAACAACAGCACAACAAAAAACTTGGGTGAGGATTAAAAAAATAACAGACCAAGCATTAAATATCTAAGTAAAGTTATATGAACATTGAGAATAGTGAGGGTACACTTTTCTTAACATTGGTTTTTTTCAACGGGTTATGATTAGGAGGCGTAGAGGATAAGTGGTTTTTATGTATGTATTTTTCTATTTTGGTGTTTTTATATTGTTGATTTGTATGAACTTTTACTGAACAGAGCTGGGGCTAAGGGGGAAAATTAGGACAACTATAATAGCATAATCAATAAAATATATTTTAAAATATATTAACAGTCAGTGCCAAATATTAATCTGTTTAATAAATTAATTCTGATTTTGAAATGCTCTATACTATATTCATTTTGAAAAGTTAAGCTTTAGTTTCTTAAAATATTGCATACAGAACAATATTTTTGAAAATATTATTAAGTATAAAGAATAGAAATACAAAGAAAACCTGTATATCTCATGACATCTAGTTTAAGAACTTCTACCAACTCAGTTTCCTTTCTTGCCTCTTCAGAGCCAATTACCATTTGGAATTTCATGCTTGTCATTCTCTTGCTTTTTTCTATAGTTTTACAATTTATATCTCCAAACAATATATTATTGTTTCACTTTGCATATTTCTTAATCCTATATGAATATAATCCTTTAAAGACTCTTTTACTCAGTATTATATTCCTAAAATTCCTCCCTGTTGTTTATTTTAGCTGTATGTAATTTATTCTTTTTCATAGCTGTGTTACAGTATTGGAATGAATTTACCAAAATTTGTTTACTTATTTATTCATTACTTAATGGTCATTTGGATTGTTTCCAGTGTGAGGTTATTATCAGCAATATTGCCATGAACATTTTTTACATATAATCTGGCATATACACATCCAGAAGGTATCCAGCCAAGTAATATGAAGAAGATATGTATTGAAGAAGATACAAGATGCAAGAAACATTATACATAGAACAATGATGCCTCAGTCCCCTTCAAAGTAGGCACCTTAGGACCTCACACAGTTTTCCCACCATCTCTTCCACTGTTCAAAGCACTGTTCAAAAATCCTTTTTGGAATTGCCATCAGGTGCCCCGTCATATTCTCCTGAGTCTCAGCAAGTATGAAATCTCTTTCTTTCCTCTCAAAGACTATTTTAGTTTGGAAAAAGCCAGAAATTGTAGGGTGCCAAATCTGGGCTGTTGGGGAGCTAGGTCTCCAGGGTGATTCGATGTTTTGCCAAAACCTCTGCACTAGATATGATACATGAGCCTGGTGCATTGTTTCGATGAAGCTGCCAATCACCAGTCACCCATAGCTGCCGCCGTTTTCGTTGTATTGCATCTCAACTGACAAAGGACATTGAGGTAATACTCCTTATTAATTTTTTGGCCTGGAGAAGTGTGCTCATGGTGGACACCTTCCCAGCCAGAGAACACAGTGAACATGGTCTTGATCTTGCTGCAACTTTCTTGTGCCTTTTTTCTGAGTAGAGAACCAAGTGACTTCCATTGGGACGACTGGGCCATCGTTTCCAGATCATAGCCATAGACCCAGATTCATCTCCAGTTACAACCTTGAGGAAGTTTGGTTCATTGGTATTGGTTTGAATCAAGTCAATGTAGCCAATGTTCCTTCTACTCTGGTAGCAGAAGCTGTGGAAAGAATTTTGCTGCTGCACGTTTTATGCCAAGATCCTGCCTCAAAATCCTGGACACAGTAGGTTTTAGAATCCCCAGATCAGCGTCTGGTTCTCCCTCTGTCACCGGCCAATCTTTGTTGATTGCAGCTCGTACATATTCAACATTCTCAGGTATTCTGCATGTTGCAGACCTTCCAGAACATGGATTACTTTCAACACCTTCTCAGCCATCTCTGAATTGTTTGAGCCACACTTTTATTTGTGCTGCACTCATTGCATCATTCCCAAAAGCCTTCCAAATCATATAATAGTTTCCACAGAGGAATGCTCAAGTTATGAAAAATTGATGCAAATTCACTGCTCTACTCAGTCATTTTGAATGTGATGGCCACGCAGACAATATACTTACTCAGCGACATCTGCTGCCCCAACTAATACAGTGAAATCATCTTTGATCACAGACATGCATTCCAGTCCACCCTCCTTAGCTGCCAGATTATAGCAATGTCACACAAACCATTCTCAGTATATTAATGGTGGCTGTATTTTTTCTGGACAGACCTCATACACGCACAAATTTTCTATATATATATGGTGCGTGCCATCAATTGGCAATGACTTTGCATCTCCTTATTTCACATGCTTGTTAATTTTGAAAAACTATGTTTCTAAGGTTATGATTTAACATCATTGTTTCAGATATAAAGTATTCTGAGAGCAACTGTCATGTTGAAGGAATACAATGTTAGAGCAGCCATAGTTTCTGGATTTCATGCATGGGGAACTGCTAAGGAAATTAAGGACTTCAATAACATCCCTTTACGTACAGTTGACAACGTGAAGAAGGTATATGATGCTGATCCTGATGTCCCCACACCAATGAGGAAAACACATAAGGTATGCAAGGATCGCACAAATCTAGATATTGTACACAGAATCCAGGAGATCATCAATGAAGATCCAGGATGTTTACCTTGACATTTTGAGAGAAGTAGTTGTACCGTGGATGAAGCAAGTCCCAAATGGATGTCATTTTATCTTCCAACAAGATGGTACACCAGCACATAATGCCAAAAAGGTGCAAGAATTTCTCAGTGTCAGTGTTCCTGAATTATGGTCAAAGGAAATCTGGCCACCTAGTTCACCAGATGCAAATCCTTTTAGACTATGATGTATGCAGCATTTGTGAGAGAGACGTTAATAAACAACCTCATTCCAATCAAGAGGCTGTTAAAGCTAAGATTGGAAACATGATGATGTCCATGGATACAGAAAAGTTAATTAAAGCGTACTCAAGATTCCAAAGTCAAATTGAATCTATTATTGCTGCAAATGGAGAGTTTTTTGAACAATTAAAAAGTAATGACTATGTTTATGTATTTACACATAGAATAAATTTATTTCAAAATACAACACTTTTGTGATATGTTGTTTATTTTACTGAAATTTTGCCAATTATTTTCACACACCCTGTATGTATATGTATGTACGTATAATTACTGATGATAGGATATGAATAGTTTCAGCTTTACTAGATATTGCCAAATTGTTTTCCCAAGTAATTGTACCAGTTTACACTCCTACCGGAAATGTATGAGTTCGAGTTGTTTCACATTTTCACCAATACTTGATATTTTCAGTTCTTCTAGTTTTTTCAGTCTTGTGATTTTGTTTTATAATTTCCTGATTCCTAATGAGTTTGAATCAATTTTTAAATGTTTGTTTGTTTTTGTATTCTGTTGGAAATTGTTTGAGTTTTTGTTGTCATATGAATTTGTGTGTATTCTCTGATAA
This sequence comes from Noctilio leporinus, assembly GCA_004026585.1. Classification (NCBI taxonomy): domain Eukaryota; kingdom Metazoa; phylum Chordata; class Mammalia; order Chiroptera; family Noctilionidae; genus Noctilio; species Noctilio leporinus. The sequence continues at coordinate 247,006 of PVIW01000794.1, forward strand.
TAGTGGATTTTAATCCTTTGTTGGTTATGTATATTGTAAATAACTTTTTCCAGATTGAAGCTTCCCTTTTCACCTTTTTAACAATATTGTTTAATGAACAAAAGTTTGTAATGTGGTCAAATTTACTTATCTTTTCCTTTGTAATTTGTGCCTTTTTCTTTCTTAACAGGTTCCCCTGTTATCTTAATGTTTTATCTTTCACATTAAGTTCTTCAGCTGGAAATAAGTTTTGAGTATTGGATATGGTGGGAGTCTAATTTCATTTTCATTTCATATGTCTAGCCAGCTGCTCCCACATACATATTGCAAGTTTATCCTTTCCCAATTGATATATGGTGCTAGTTGTGTCATAAATTGAGTGTCCATAAATTTATGGACTTGTTTCTTGTCTCTCTACTGTGTTTTTTTGACATTATTCCTGCACAGTGCCACCTGTCCAAATTACTTTAACTTTATACTATTTCTTGATATAGTAGGGCAAGCTCCCACCAATCTTATTCTTTTTCCAGAGTTACTACTCTTGACCCTTTGCTCTTCCTTATAAATTTTATGATCAGTTTAAGTTTCATTTTTTTAAAAGTTGGGATTTTGATAGAACTTGCATTGGCTCCAAAATCAATTAGTGAAGAGCTGACATTTTTATAATGAGTCTTCCCAGCTGTGACATGAATATGGCATATATTTCCATTTATTCCTTTAATAAGGTTTATAGTTTTTTTTTTTTAACTTTTATTTATAGAGAGAGGAAGGGGGAGAGAAAAAAAACATCAATTTTTTGTTCTACTTATTTATGTATTCATTGCTTCTTATACGTGTACCAATTGAATATCGAACCCACAACCTTGACATACTGTGATGACACTCTAACCAACTCAGCTACCTGGCCAGGGCCAATTTATGGTTTCTTGATGGAGATCTCACAGCTTTTTAGATTCTTAATGAGTTTAAGTATATGTGTTGAATGGTTCTCCATCAAGTATAATGTTTGCACTGTGTGTGTGTGTGTGTGTGTACTATACAGTTAAAAATGATGTAATTAATTGATTTTTATAAGAAAATAGAATAACAAAATATAAAAGAAGTGGTTCTGCTTACTTGATTTACTAAATTTTTGTTTAGTTCTCTCCCTGCCTCCTTACCTAAACCTTGCCTTATTTTCCAAAGGTGTTTCACTGGGAAAATATTTGAATGCTAAAGGATTATATTTCCCTCCTAAAGCTATAACTTGAAACTCTGGGTGAATCAGATCTATAGATAATGAGATCCTGAGAAGAGTTTCTCATTGTTTAATCCTCTAATTTATATTAGGAAAAAAACTAGGTATTTAAGTTTTATATTTATAGATACCAAAAGAGAAATCATTTCAGGAGAGTGCAGAACAGAATACTACATATTTCTTAATTTAGAAATAGTTTTTTCAGATATTTGTAAAATTCTATAAAATTCAGAGCTGTACATTTATAAAATATGATTGAATTGTAAAAATAAATTATACTCAATTTATATATTTGAAAGGCATTGCAGGAAAGAAAGAAGAGAATTTTGGATGAAGCTGTGGAACTAAGTCAGGATCACTTTAAAAAATACCTAGTAAAACTTAAATCAATCAATCCACCTTGTGTGCCTTTTTTTGGTAAGTTACAAAATATGGGTTTGTATTGGGGAAGAGTTTGTTGTACATGAACGAGACCATCTTTTAGAGGCAGATGGTTCTTATTTTAATCTGAGAACATCCATTTTTATTAGCTGTCTCTATTAATAAGTAAAACAAACTATTTCCTTACCTATAAAATGATTATTATGATAATTACCTCAGAGAATTGTTGTAAGGAGCTCTGTGGGGTCTCTTCTAAAAGAGTACATATTCCTGATGGCGCCATCCTCATTACTTAAGCAGCTCCCAGAGGCCCCACTTCTAATGCCATCATGTTGGGCATTAGGATTTCAACATAGGAATTTTGACCATTCACACCATAGCATGCCTGCATGTGTGCACACACACCCTGTTGTGATAACCAAAAATGTCTCTAGACACTCCCAAATATCCCCTGGGAGAACTACCGATTTATTATGCACAAAAAAGGAACTAAAACCTTTCTTACTCTCCCAGAATGAGAAGTAATTCTTTTTTATGTCTAAATTATGTGCTTTGGGACAAGGAATTTGTTTATAAATCTGTAGTCTTATTAATCAAACTTGGCTTAAAATTAATTGATCAGTAATGATTTACGATCGTTGGCATTAGATCTGTATAACCAAATATTAAAATGGTTAGAATAGATTCAATACTTCAAATTTAGGTTTTGTGAATAAACCCTCCCTTTTATTTTAGGCGATTAGTCTAAGAAATGACAAACTAAGCTTTTTTTGAAACTAATATTCTTTTTCTTTTAAATTGTTTCCATATTAAATTCTTAGGTAGAATTAATTAAGTCCATCAGAGACTTAGCATTTTAGGAGTGAATTGCTGGATTATAGGATGTCTTTCAACTTTTAAAAACTAGATTGTTTTCCCAAATGGTTAAGTACCCAATTTTATAATTTTTCTTGCAATACTTCTTTTTTAACTAGGAATATATTTAACAAATATTCTGAAGACTGAAGAAGGGAATAATGATTTTTTAAAAAAGAAAGGGAAAGATTTAATCAATTTCAGTAAGAGGAGGAAAGTGGCTGAAATTACTGGAGAAATTCAGCAGTATCAGAATCAACCTTATTGTTTACGGATAGAACCAGAAATAAGGGTAAATATTTTGTTTGCTTATCTTTATTTTTAAGCTATATTTTATTGATTATGCTATTACAGTTATCCCAATTTTTTCCCCTTTGCTGCCCTCCACCCAGTACCCCCTGCCCTTCCCTTTAGCAATCCTTCCTGCCCTTAGTTCATGTCCATGGATCATGCATATAAGTTCTTTGGCTTACCCATTTCCTATACTGTTCTTAACATCCCACTGTCTATTTTTTGGTTTTTTTACTTTAATTTAATGTTGTTATTGTATTACATTTATCCCATTTTTCCTCCACTGCTCTCCCTTAGCCCACCTTCCCCACCCCACCCCCCACAGTAAATCCCACATGTTGTCCATGTCCATGGGTCATTCTATTTTGTTCCTACCAGTGATACTTCTTAATCCCTGAACCTTTTCCCCATTATCCCCCTTCCCCTACCCTGCTGATACCCCTCCAAATGATCCCCATACCTATGATTCTGTTCCTTTTCTGGTTGATTGCTTAGTTTGTTTTTGTTTTTTAGATTCAGTTGTTGATAGTTGTGAGTATTGGTCAGTACAGGGTGACCTGTTTCACCACATTGTGGTGCTGTATGTGGGGAGGGGTCAGAGAGGAAACAGTGATGCGTGCTTGGCGCTCACCCCTTTTCCAGCCACTTTACCCACTTCCTGCATGTAACTGGCACCCCTCTAATTGTTTCCTTGGTGATGGTTCCCAGAGTGAGTGGGTTTGCGTCTGTTCTAGGACCATAGGTGCCCTCTAAACAGACTCTCCTGAGAGATGAGATGGATTTTATCTGCCACATGTGAATGCAGGACCACTAGTTGTCCCCGGGGGCAGCCACTACCTGGCCTCAGCCACTGCCTTGCCAATGTCTTGCCTCTACCACACTGTGTCCTCTCTACCCACCCCCCACCCCACCACCCCACCACCCCACCACGCCCCATCCACCCTCACCCCCCACCCCTCCCTGACTCCACCCCTCCTACCCAACTGGATGGGTTTTTTTTCTTTATGTCTTTGGTTGTCGGATTTCCATACATGTCTATCTACCTATGCCTCCATCGTGACTGGAAGCTCCCATCTTTTTACCAACCTTTAAAAGAGAACTTGCAAATTTCTCTGCTATCTCTAAAAAATATCATAACCACACATTATGCTATCTATTTTTCTATGAAAATAATGTAATCAGTAAATAATCAATAAATAAAAGTAGTAAATATTAGCTATTCTGCATTAACAATCTGAAATTATTAATATTATTAGATATTTCCTCTTGAAAGTATTGCTTCTTTGTATAACTGGTTCAGGTAACACTTGCAAAAAATAATTATGACAAAGTGGAATATAAGAAGCTTTCTGATGTTCATGAAGGAAAAAGAAAATCCACTTGTACCATCATTGATATCTAGCCATTTTAGATATTTCATGTTCCAATAAAACATTAATCCCTTCATAAGAATACTGGGCTTAAATCGGAAGTTACCCATAGAATGGTATGTGTATGTGCATAGTAAAAAGTGATTTTTAAAACATTAATTGATGTTCCATATTGATTCTGTGGTACTATAAGACGTGAAATACATTCTAAATTAGAATAAATTATGATAGTTTGTTAAATGAATTTTTATATTACACTTAATTTAAATTCAGAACATAAAATAGCTGTTGATCAGAATAAGTTCACCTGTTGCATTAAAAATTGTGCTAATCTTTGAGATGTGGTCTGCAGGTTGGGCATATTGAATGAAAATGGCCGCCATTACTCCTACCCTCCTAAATTATGAAATGGTAACTGTTCTTTGTTCCCAGTTCAAAACAAAGTCCCATAAGTCTTAAGAAAGAATGACTAAAGTTTAAAATATACCATTATAAAAATGTTAATACCTGCTGTAAAGAAAATGGTGATACACTATCATTTCATCCCATTCCCTTACCATTGGGCCAACCATCTTTGATGTGGAGCTTCATAGGGCTAAGGAAATATGTTCTTGAAATCCAGATTAGAGTTCATAATATATTTTTCCCACAGAAACAATGTTACATTGTACTTTGTTATACTTGAAATAGTAGTTTTAGCATTCATAGCTCAGTAATTTCTAATAGGTTTTGTGACCTGGGGGTGAGGAGGGGTGGGGTGCTTTCTTTATGATTGAGTCAAAGGAAATTTCAAATGTAGATAACGTAGCTATTCACTTTCAAACTATAGTAACCTAAGCTAAATTATATTAAAAAGTAGAGCAAATAATGAAAAAAACAAAAATACGGCTGTTACAACTTTATAAGTCTTTAAATTACTGTTAGTTCATATGATTTAACATAGTTAACCTAATTTATTTCAATATGATATAATTTTTTAATTGACAGAATGCCTGAAATGTGGAAGAATTTTACACTAGAAGTTTTATAGCTCATTTTGCTTACTGCTAATACCCAGTACTTGTTTTTTATATATTATTCTAACTAAACCACTTCAAAATTAAATAAAGCTAAATTTAGTTATTTGCTTCTGAGAAATGTTTCTAAGGAAATCATCAGAAATGAATATAAAAATGTATACACAAGGAGTTAATAAAAATAATAATAATTATTATAAAGAATTAGGAAGCACCTATATTTATAGCTATCAATATGGAGATTAGGTGAAATAAATTTTGGGACATCCATCTAATGAAGTACTGTAGAGCTAATATTTATATTTTTTAAAGTAAGTAAACCACATGAAAAAGTAATTGAACACATTGAAGATAAATTTTTAAAAGGTTAGAAATAATTATAGGGTGATTCCAATTTTGCAGAGAAATATGTCATATATATCCATGCATATATTCACACACAAAGTTAAGGATAGTCTGATAGTGAAATGTTAACAGTGAGATCTCTGGTTAATGAGGTTACTATTTATTTGTCTTTTTGTGCTTTACTAAATCATCTAAATTTTCTACCTGAAAGTTAAATTTAAGCTTAGGAAATATCTCATAAAGAAAAAAGGTTATTTCACTGGATAATTTGTTTATAATTGTTCTTGAAATTGCTTTTGAATAAACCTTAGTCCAGTTTGTCTCTACCTTTTTTCTGAGTCAAAGTTTCATTCCGTATTATAACTGTAATTCTGTTGTAAACACTTTGGATAGCTTACCAATGATGATTATTTTATTGTGATAATGAATAGAGATAATATTAACTGAGGGATACTGAGCCATTATATGGTAATAAATGAAAATCTGTTCATCTTCGTTACAGAACTCTAAACTAGAATATTTAACTCCCATAGAAATTACAGAATTTTATTCAAAAGTAAAAAGATTAGAATCAGCAATTCTTGTGGACTTTTCAGACATTATGATCTCTTAATTTGTTGATATATTTTTTATATTAAACTGATGAAATGAATGTTTTAATAATATCTAAAACATATACTTATGGATATTTAATTCCAGCGGTTCTTTGAAAACCTTAACCCCATGGGAAGTGCTTCTGAAAAAGAGTTTACAGATTATTTATTCAACAAGTCACTAGAAATTGAACCCCGAAACTGCAAACAGCCACCTCGATTTGTAAGTTCATTAAAATTTTAGGAAAAGTGTTTAAACAATATTATCTTCAATATTTAACGAACTGTTTCTGTTAAAATTGTAATTTACTTAAATAGCTGTTTTGATGTGCTTTGTTTTGCATCACTATACTATTTCTAAAGTTACATATACTGTGGGAAGAAATGTTAGCCTTTTGATAAAATCTGGTTTATCTTAGTACCACTTCTCTGTTCAGTTTTTATCTTCCTAATGTAATCAGGAAAGCTGTGAGAAAGTGTGAACCTAAATGACAGGTAGCTGGATGAAACATGAAACAAAAAACCTGAGAAGGAGTAAGCAAATGTAGCGTGGTTTGACCATGACTTCCGCCACTAGAGTACCATGGTCTTTGGGTGTCACTGGAACCCACCTGAATTACTAAAATTTGTTGCTCCAGTTTCTAGTTATTCTTGGGGTTTGCAGTGGCAACAGAATTAGTGGAAGACCAGGTCTTATTAACTAAAAGTGAAGCCAGATGTGAAAGGAAGTAAAAACACACCACATATGCCAAGCAGTATGCTTATAGTTTCATACCTCATTTCTACAACATTTGTATGATTTACATCTTACCTTAATTTTCCAAACATAAAAACCGAGGCACAAAGGAGTTAAATAACATTTTCAAGGCTTCATAGCTAAGCTGTTGACATAGTTGAGGTTTTAACTCAGGTTATTTGAATCTGAGTTTCATGGTTTTTCATTAGATTACCACTATGAGGATTTCAAAAAGGGAGCAGATGTTGAGGTAGCGGACCACGATAAAACAGTTTTTCTAAAGACTTTAAAGTGCTGTTATCCAGTCAATGTTTTTCTCACACACTAATGTTTCTCTCCCTCTCTTTCTCCCCACTTCCCGTCTCTCTAAAAATAAATAAAAAATAAAATAAAATGCTACTGTAGAGGTTGGTCGTTTACTATTAGGAAGAAAAAAGCAAGGTCCCTTTTTTTTTTTTCCTGAAGCACTTATAATATGTTGCATATAATAAGTCCACTGTAAATATTTGTTAAATTATATCAGTGACTTAAAGAAGTTTAGGTTTAAATGTTTAAAGAGCAAAAAGTTATTTATACAGATTTTAAAGAATTTTATTTCTGCAGTACGAAAGGAAATTTACTTATATGCAAGTCCATCTTAAAATTAAGCCAATCAAATCCCAAAGTACTCTTTTATAATTGACTTTTGGGATGACATTGGTTAATAAACCATATGGGTTTCAAGCATACAACTTAATAAAACAGCAGCTGCGTACTACATCACGTGCTCATCACCCAAAGTAAAGTTTCCTTCTGTCCCCATTTATCCCTCTTTTGCCCACTTCTACCTCCTGTCATCCCACTTTCCCTCTGGTTATCACCATACTGTTGTCCATGTCAGTGTGCTATATATCCAAAGTATGCTACTAGAATGTTACAGGCTGTTTTTACAGATTGGGATTTATTGTATTCTTGTAACTATATGCTAAGAATTAAAAAGCACTAAGTCATAAAAATAAACTACATGCAAATTAATAATGGTAATTATGTTTGCTTTTCCTAGCCCAGAAAATCAACTTTCTCTTTAAAATCTCCTGGAATAAGGCCTAATGCAGGCCGACATGGCTCTACCTCAGGCACTTTACGAGGTCATCCAACACCATTAGAAAGAGAACCATGTAAAATAAGCTTTAGTCGGATTGCTGAAACTGAGCTTGAATCAACAGTGTCAGCACCAACCTCTCCAAATACACCATCTACTCCACCAGTATCTGCTTCTTCAGACCTTAGTGTATTTTCAGATGTGGATCTCAATAGTTCCTGTGGTATGTATGCAATGTAAACCATTTGGTAAAAAAAAAAGAAAAGAAAAGGGATCTTGTGTTTAAGATAATTCTCATCATTTTAATTGGGGAACTATAGAACCCTTTTCAAACCGTGTGTAAAATGACAGTGAAATGTGAAAATTGTGATTAACACAAGGGAATAAAGCATCATTTGTGCATTGTTTATACATATTATTTTCTTATGTATTCATTCAACAAAGATTTATTTAGTACCTTTTGGGCACGAGTACTACTCTAATGAGAGCAATAGACAGTAAGAAAATAAACAGAGAAGTTCTGTGAAGGAAGTTTAAAAAGATACTGTGACAGAGAGGAAACTAATGCTAATAAAGGAAAAACATGCCAGTTACAAAGAGTACTGGGTTCATTTCTTTAAAAACTATCATGGCAAAAGATCATGATAAAGTTTTGTACTCTGTGTTACTTTATGAAGGCATATTTAAAAAATAAAAACCATACATACCTTCCTTTTTAAATTAATTTTTTTCATTTCAATAGGCAGCAATAGCATCTTTGCTCCAGTTCTCTTGCCACATTCAAGTAAGTAAGAATTTGAGTTGATTCTAATGAAATGACTATAAAGATATATAATTAAGTTTGTATGAGTATTTAAAAATCTAATGTGTGAGTGAAATTCTTATAATAAATTGAATTATTTGCTTATAACTGTGTACTATTTAAACTTTACTATAGTTTGTTTTGATCATTTTACAGTCCATCTGTGTTCTAGGGGCTACGGACCACTGAATGAATATTTAGCATCTGTAAGCTAAATATTGTTAAGGATCAAATTAGATAACTACGCAGAGCATTTACCATGTTGAAGAGTGATTTTATGTAAATTACCTCTTCTCTTCCTTACCCCTTCCAACTCATTTTCTTATAAGCATAATATACTAAATATTCATTAGGTTCCAAGGCTATCCTTCAATTACTTTTTTTTTTCACATGGTCTTATTAAAGCAGTATTTTAGGTAAAACACTATTTTGCCATTCTTTTCTTTCTTGCTTGCTTGCTTTTTTAATTCTCATCCAAGGATATGTTTTTATTGATCTTAGAAAGAGAGGAAAGGGGGAAGAGAAACAAGGATGTGAGAAACATCAATCAGTTGCATGCCATACGTGTCTTGACTGGGGATCAAACCCGCAACCTAGTTTTGTGCTCTGGCCAGGAATCAAATCTGCAGCCTTCTGGTGTATGGATAATGCTCCAGCTAGCCGAGCCACCCAGCCAGGGCTCTGCCATTCTTGATTATTTCATAATTTATGAAAAATGTCACCTTTGTTTAGTCATTTGTTTAAAACAATATAACTCAGGAAGGACATGGCAGCTTTGGGGATAATTCTCCCAATCTGGAGAACTTCTGCTTCTATCATAGTAATGTCTGTATATGAATGTATATGATTTAGATATAGCAAGAGAGTACCTGTCTTATGAGAAAAGTAACTTTATCCTTTTAAATGTTTAATTTCAAACTTTATTTTAATTTTTTAAAAAACAAATAATGCTAAAACACTTGAAATTAACAGCATTTCCGTATCATAGACTACTGTCCCTGTATCTGAAGGTTAGATTCTCCAGAGAAGAAAACTCCTAGTCTCCTGCAGTGGTGGAAATGAGGTAGTTACTTGGCCTCACAAAATAGAGTGGGAGATTGAGGTTCTAATTGCACCTTATATAGATTTAATCAGGTCTTTTGTTTTCATGCCCATACCTTCCATTGTACCAACTTCTGATCCCTCCTTTTGCTCTGTGGGGACAAATTTGCGGCATGGTTGTCAGTATCACGGACTGTAGATGAGTAAGTTTCATTTTACTCCACTTGTTTCTTTCATATGCACTGTGGTCTGTTTCATGATTCACTTGTTTCCTGACTTTATTGAAGTTTGTATGTTTTACCTATTTCCTTGTTTTGTGGTAGAAATGTTTTTATTGTATATATTAGTTTCTCTTGCTGCTGTAATCAAGTACCATAAACTGAATGGCTTAAAAGAGTACAGTTCTAGAGGCGGGAAGTCCAAATATCAAGGTGTTGGCCGGGCTGTGCTCCCTCTGAATCCTGTAAGGGAAAAATTTTCCTGGCCTTTTCTACCTTCTGTCATTTGCTGGTAATGCTTGGCATTCTTTGGTTTGTAGATGCAGTGCTTCTATCTCCGTTGTCACGTGGCCGTCTTCTCCCTATGTATCTGACTCTTCTCTCATTCTTATAAAAGACACCAGTCATACTGGATTAGGCCCTGCTTTCATACTAATTTGATTATGTATGGTCTTTACAAGACCATATATTTTCAAATAAGCTCACATTTGTAGGTACTGGGGGTTAGGGTTCAACATATTTTTTGTGGAGGGACACACTTCACTCCATAACACTATGCTATTTTAGAACCAGGAGTACTAGATATTGTTTTGGGTGGTAGTAAAATATATTTTCCATATGAGAAAATTATCTTGAAATTTAATAGAGAAAAAATGAGAGTAACTGCCCAAAATTCTAAATATCTTAAAATAAATCTTAAAAGAAATAAAATATATTTTTAAGATTTTTTATTTATTATTTTTAGAAAGAGGGAGAGAAACATCAGTGTATGGTTTGCCTTTCGCCTGCCTCCAGCTACTGACCTGGCTGGAGACCTGGCTTGCAACCTGGTTATGTGCCCTGGCTGGGAATCAAACCAGCCACTTGGGTTCACAGGCCAACTCCTATCCATTGTACCACCAAGAAATAAAATATTTGTAGTTAAATGAGAAGTGCTCATATATAATGAGAAAAACAGCAAAAGTACATTAACAATGGATGTGAATAAACCATTCATATCAAAGTATAAGTAAGACTGTTAAAAGATTCTTTCATAAATTACTTAACCCTTATAGATTGGTATATTAGTGTGACCCTTTTGGATGGAAATCTGAAAACAACATATCAAACCATAATAATGTTCACAGCCTTTGGTCTTATTCAACAAAAAATTGAGTGCTCTGTACTAGTCACTCTGTTAAGTACTAGGGATTCCCTGGAAAACAAGAAAGACATAGTCTCGGCCTTTGTTTATACAAAATATCATTTTTTGGGGAAAGAAGTAACATACATGAAGATCAATGTCGTTCATCTGCGCTCTTGGTTTTTCTACTTTACTTTTAGCTCCTTAGCTTTTTTCTCTTTACTCAGAACCACTCTCTTGACCTTTCAGTGACCTATTTAACATCACTATTTGGATACCTAACAGGAATCTCAAACTTCTCCCAAATTGAGCTTGTTTTTATCCCTTCCAAAGTTGTTTTTAAGTTGCCTCATCATTTCAGTTTTAATTGCATTTGTCTAATCACTTTAAGCCAAACATATTTGAGTTCTCTTTTACATCTCTCTTTTTTTCATACCCCAAATATGATCCATCCACAAATCGCCTTTATCCTCAAAATATATTCAGAATCTAACCATTTCTACTGCTTCCACCCTAGTCGAAGCCACCATGATCACCTTCCCACTTGCTACTCTTTAGTCTGTTCAGTATAGCAGCCAAGAATGTAAGTTAGTTACACTTGCTTCAGTTATGCTTAAAGCCCTCTAGTGGCTTTCCATCTCAGAGTGAAAGCCGAAGTTCCCTCAAAGGGCCCATAAGGCCCTATGCAGTTTGGCTTCCATTGATATGTCAGGGTTCATCACCTACCCTTCTCCCCCATCACTTATGCTGCTCCAGCTATGCTGTCTCCTCACAGCCACATCAGGAGTTTTGCCCACTTACAATGCTCTTCTCCCATATGGCCTCATAGCACATGACCTCTTGCCTCCTACAGGCTTTGGCTCAGTATTACCAGAGTTCGGTCTTCCCTAATCACCCTATTTAAAATTGCTTCCCTTTTACTCACTTATTCCTGTCCCCCTTCCCTACCTAATACTTCGTCTAATTTGTAGTCATTACATTTTTACTTAATTACATGCTTATTCTATACTCCCAACCTATAATACAAGCACCATAAAGACATGAATGTTTGCATGTTGTTCAGTGTCATATTTGCTAGTGCTTAGAACAGTGCCTGGCACAATAGAAGGTGCCCAGTAAATATTTGTTGAATGGATGGGTTGATAGATGGATGGATGGCAAAATATTGAAAGTAATTTACATAGCTAACTAACATTACAGAAGTCAATTAGTAAATATTCTCCATTTACTAGTTTGGAATATTGAGTTATTTGAAGTGCTCACAAAACCTGTAGTCTTACGGGGAAATAGTCTTGATAGAGAATAAAGTTCTGCTCATGCTTCAACATGGTTATTTAGTGCCCACATGGACAAGTAGAACACAATTACTTAATGTCCTGACTATAGAATCAGACCCAGATTCAAAAACTTTCACAGCTGGCCCACCATCTTTCAGATACTTCTGATTTCTTGAGTGTTTATGTTTCTATAAGGAAGAGCAGACCCAAGACCAGGTTTCTTTTTGACTCTTTATTTGTCCAGATTATCAGCTATATCTAAGGCTACTTTCCCTCAGTCATAAGAGTGGTGGCAGGAGCAATAAATGTTATTTTTCTTTGTTCTCTCAAGTAAGAAGGAAAGAGGGGTACAGAGACAGACTGGCAGAGTGTTTTCCAAAAGAGAAAGGAACTTCCTTTTCAGTGGCCCCTAGAAAATCTTGCAGATTTCACTAGTCTGAATTAGGTCATGTGCCTACAGCTAAACACTCTGGTGGAAGGAATAGGGTTATTCTGATTGATTTGGTCTAACCCCATCTCTGGAGTTAAGGGATAGGTCCGCTTTCACTACAGACTCTAATGGCATAGTTTTTGTTTCTACTGTGGACACCCTGAGCCAACAAGACCTCTTGGGGTGACTACAGTCACATGATCAGGACAGCAGTTTTTGACATGAAGTAGTAAGTTTAACATCTTGGATGTCCCATAGCAGTTCATGGCAGTGTGTTAACAACTCATGAACTTCTTTCTCAACTGGCTCCTATAAACCCAGTCTCAGTATACTAATAAGCAAGACATGGTCAACTGCCTTCATAATTATTATGTGTGGAGAGAAATATCAAATAGGGAATTGGCCCCTAACTATGGATATTTTTAATCATATGAAAAAGATAAATAAATGAAAATGGTTCTTATTCTCTGGTTGGCATGTTTAGTTTTAATTTTCTCCTAAAGTTACTTAGTAAATTTCCATTAGTGTAGTTATAAAACTTATCCATTATCAATGAGAGATTTTCAAAAAGAAAGAGTTATGTGCTACAACCCTAACTTATGGTCTATATGGAGGTTTTTATTATTGGTGTACAAATGTATTCAATATTAGCTGCTTCAGAAATGCATGATCTCTGTTTATGAATAATCTTTCTCTAGAAGTTACTGCAGTTTATAAAAATATGTTTGTTCTGTCTGTTAGATTTTAAAGACTTAAGGGAGCAGAATATCGTCATTCATCTTAATTAAATATAGTACACTTTTATTTAGCTATAGTACCTACTACACGCCAGCCAGTATCATTGTACTAAGTGCTAGGGATACAAAAGTAAATACACACTGCCCTCAGAAAGCTTCCAGTCTAATGGAGAGGGTAGAGAAACTAAAAGTCAGCTAGAGTACAGTCTGATAAATGCCATTGCAGAGGTGGTCACAAGTTGAAGTTAAATTTGTGTAACGATTCTACTGTGAATTGCGGTTAAATTGATCTTTTTAACTCACAGAGTCTTTCTTCAGTTCCTGTGGCAGTTTACATAAACTGAGTGAAGAGCTACTGGTTCCTCCTCCACTTCCTCCTCGAAAAAAGTTTGATCATGATGCTTCAAATTCCAAGGTAGTCAGTGGGACTTAGGTTTGACTTACTCATCTCATTCAAAGTTGTAAATCTTTAAAATAGTGTTTGTTTTTCTAAAGAGTCTCAATTAGAATTTGGCTACTCTTTATGGATTTTAAACATTTAGGTTGTTTTATTTTAAAAATACTTTTAAGTAATTGTTTAATCCTCATAATACTTTTTCTTTAAAAATGGCTGAGCAGATTCATAGATACTCAGAAGTACATTTTCTTTTCCATAGAGATAGAAATAACTTTAGTACTCTCAAAGCATTCTTCAAACTTTAAGGTGCTTAGAAATCACCTTTAAAGCTTGTTAAAACCAGATTGCCAGAGTTTCTGATTAAGAAGGTTTGGAGTAGGGCCCAGTAATTTGCAGTTCTAACAAGTTCCCCACTGTTGCTAGTCCCTGGATCACACTTTTCAAACCATGACTCACTGGGGAAAGTAGAAGTAGATGGCCAGAATCCAGTAGACATGTTCTTCCATGTCTACAAAAGTATATATTCTTTCCATTCATTTGCCTATTATAATTAAAATGCAGAAAATTATGAAATGTATATACAAAGTAAAATAACCTGAGGCATTATGTCCTAAGATTTCAATTAAAACATCTCATATATAAAAATACTAAACTGGGAGTAATTTATTGATGTCTGATCTGAAATCAGATTAACCTATTCTGGACATCTGGATTTAACTTGAGCAGAGTTTTTCATTATTTTAAAAACTTTTTCTTACAGATTTTTCAGGAGAACAGAAGTACAATTTAATTGCTTTTTTTTTTTTAAGGGAAATATGAAATCTGATGATGACCCCCCTGCTATTCCACCCAGACAACCCCCTCCTCCAAAGGTAAAACCCAGAGTTCCTGCTCCTGCTGGTGCATTCGATGGACCACTACATAGTCCACCTCCACCACCACCAAGAGATCCTCTTCCTGATAGCCCTCCACCAGTTCCCCTTCGGCCTCCAGAACACTTTATAAACTGTCCGTTTAATCTTCAACCACCTCCACTGGGACACCTTCACAGAGATCCCGACTGGTTCAGAGACGTTAGCGCGTGTCCAAATTCACCAAACACTCCTCCTAGCACACCTTCTCCAAGGGTACCACGTCGATGCTATGTGCTCAGTTCTAGTCACAATAATGTTGCTCATCCTCAAGCTCCCCCTGTTCCACCACGGCAGAATTCAAGCCCTCACCTACCAAAACTGCCACCAAAGACTTACAAACGGGAGCTTTCACACCCTTCACTGTATAGACTGCCTTTGCTAGAAAACGCAGAAACTCCTCAATGACCTTAGCCATGTGTAGTCATTGACACTGGAAAGATATTTGTAAAGGGTTTTTTTCTTTAATTTATTTTTTTAAAAGGCATGTATTTTAGTAGTTTTTACAATTAATGCTCTTAAAACTGCTACTGATCAAATAAGCTCTTAAAAATTGAAAAAGTAAAAACATAAAAGTCCTTTGCCATTATCCTCTCAGGTGGTCAGTAGCATTGCCTTGACTTGGATCCTCAGTGCTGCCAAAAGGCCAGTATAAAGAATTTATATTTGCACTGTAGACTCTGCTAAAAGTACAGTTTAAAGTGACAGTGATTGCACTGAAAAGGGATAGCGCATTTGTGGAATTTTTCAAATTTGAGTAATAACTGCCATGTTAAGGCAGTAAATTTACACAAATATAGGGTGTGTGGTGTAATTGATTTTTAAACCTTTTTTGACCATCATCCAGTTTTTACATTTAGTATTTACAGTGTGAATAACACCCATTGTTCTTAAACTCTTTAATGCCATGTCTTAAATGCCAGAATTTGCTGCTGAAGACAAAAATGAAAAACAGAATGAGAAGAATTGAATGCACTGTTTATTATTTTGTCAAAATGTCAACAAAAAGACTACTTAACCCAATCATAGAGGAGAAAGGGCATGTATCTTATTCAGATGTGCCTTTTGTTTTTGCAGACTATTGTGTCTTTAGCGAATGAGTTGTCTATTGTTTTGGAAAACAAACTTAATATGCCATGTATATACAGTTTTGTTTATATTGTATATTTAAATATAATGCTAATAACCTATATAAATTTAAGTGACTTGAGACCTATAATACACCTGCTACTTTACTAATTCATAAATTCAAAGAAAAAGCTTCCTGTGGTATAGGAACCAACTGCCTTGTCTTCAAAACCTAGTAACTTTCTCTATAAATCTTGTGTTAAGTAAAAATTTTTAATTATTTTTTATTAGATTGGTAATATTTAAATCAGCAAATACTTAAAGCTTTATTAAACTTTTTAATCAGAGAAGTAAAACTTTTACTCGCCATCTGGACTCCTTTGTTCGAAGTGATGAAAAAGTGTGTTTTGCTGATGGTGCGTAGCAGCGGTTGTAGCCAAAAGCCACATGGTTTCTTTACTGGTCTGTGGCCTTTGACTGTGCTTTGTATCAGAGTTCTTAACAAGATTAATAAATCACCCCAATCTTAATTTTTAAAAGACTTTTAGAATATATGTTTTCAGTATAAGGAACAAGGGGGAGATTGTTGAGTTGTGTAGAAATGCTTGTACATACATTATTTTCAGTATATTTGTACTTCAGCTGCATAATCCCAAAGCGTTTAGGTGATGTAAATTTTAGAGAGATAACTGTCTTCACTGCGAACGCAATCAGCAAGCTTCTAGCAACCATTTTTATGAATTCGGATGAAAAGTCAGGAGCATGCTGACAACTTTTGATAAATAGGTTTATAGGTGTCCTTGTTAAACTCTTGGAAACTACCTGGATTTAAAACCAATAACCACTGTGTGAATCGGTCGCCAACCAGGTAAAAACATTGAGGCTGGCTTGGCTTTGTTTTTTAAAGAGCATATTTTATTGCCTCTTTGGAAAAGTGATTTGAAGCAGTTTAGAGGAAAGTGCGCCAGTCCAGCGCGCGGACGTAGCGGTGGCCCAGCACTCGGCCACGCCCGACAATGCGGCCTTCCGGGCTTTGTGCCTTCGCTCTCCAGTGCAGGCGCCAACTGCACCACTAGGAGGCGCTGGGCCCCTCGCCCGGCGGGGCCTCGGGCGGTGCGCGTGGGTGTGACGTCATTTCGTGCGCCGCCTCCTGTTGCGGGGGCTGCCATGGAGGTTACTGGGGAGGACCCATTGCGGAACTTTGTGCGAATTTTGGAGAAGCGAAATGGCACGGAGTTGCGACTGCAGCAGTATGGCTCCGGCGGCGTGGGTTGCGTAGTTTGGGACGCTGCCATTGTCCTTTCTAAATACCTGGAAACGCCTGGGTTTTCCGGAGATGGGGCCCACGCTCTGAGCCGGCGGTCGGTGCTGGAGCTGGGCGCGGGCACTGGGGCCGTGGGGCTCATGGCTGCTACCCTCGGGTAAGAGCTGGCGGGAGGGGCGCCGCTTTGTTGGGGAGACTGATTACTGGCTTCCCACCCTCTGTCTACGCCTCAGTCGATGTTATTTTATAGGGCAGATGTTGTAGTCACCGATCTTGAGGAATTGCAAGACTTGCTGAAGCTGAATATTAACATGAACAAGCATCTTGTCACTGGTTCTATTCAAGCCAAGGTACTGAAATGGTTTGTATGGCCTTTCGGCTTGTTTTAATAAAGATCTGTAGCTTGCTTTAAATTGTGTTTTGCTGAAAGCATGCTTAATACAAAGAGGATCTCCCGGGTCTTGTTTTGAAAACAAGAATATTTTGTTAAAGCAACAGTTAAAATATTTGGTTGACATTTTTAAGGGGGGAAGAAATAGAAGACTTGACTTCTCCGCCAGACTACATACTGATGGCCGACTGCATATACTACGAAGAGGTAAATATTCAATGAGAGAAATCTTTTTAGATGTAGGGTATTTCCTGGATCCTAGAACAGGATTTTTTATTTTTTATTTTTTTTAAAGATTTTATTTATTATTTCCAGAGAGAGGGGAAGGGAGGAAGGCAGAGAGGGAGAGAAGAATCAATGTATGGTTGCCTTTCACCTGCCTCCAGCCACAGACCTGGCTGGAGACCTGGTTTGCAACCTCATTATGTGCCCCGGCTAGGGGCTGGGGAGTCGAACCCGCCACACCTCTGGGTTGGAAGGCTGGTGCCTTATCCACTGTGCCACCAGCCATGGTCAGAGCACACATTTTTAGATATCTGAATGCAGGATATGGTCGCAGGGACTACATGTATACATCGTAATTAACAGGTCTGTGAATCATGTTGAGAATCAAATGTTATGTGCATTGTGCTGGAGCCTTCTGTAAAGTTTTAAAAGGATTTTTGCCGTTTGCATCTGTTAACTTTTTTTTTTAAACTTAGCTGTTGCTAGTGAACATGTAAAGCATGAGAATTGAGAATTATGTTGCATTGTAAGGAAGTCATTGTTCTGTGGCAAGGTTTATTAGACTAAGAATGATTTTTAATAATTATCAGTTTGTATATAGTATTGTAGACATCACTTTTTAAAGTAATGAATATTGATTGGGTCAACTTATGTTCAAGTTGATCAGACTTGCTTTTGTAAGTAAATGTTGATTATTTAAATCCCAAGCTAAATTAGATTAAATAAAATTAAATGTTTAATAGTGAAGTCAATTCCATGTTTTTCCATGGGAACTCAAAAAATGCAGTTACATTAATCTTTGGAAACTGAAGTTAATACAATGGTTGAGAGGAGTTTACTAATTATTAGTTATAGAGTCTTAACTACATGTGATTTGTTAGATTGATTCAGAGATCGGTAAATTATAGGGGAGGTATTATTACCCCCTCTACTTTCCCTTACCCTTTTTTACAATAAAAAGTATGTATTTCTTTAAGTCACGAACAAAAATTATATTCTTTTTTTAAAATAGTCTTTGGAGCCGCTGTTGAAAACTCTAAAAGATCTCAGTGAACCTGAGACTTGTATTATATGTTGTTATGAACAGCGAACAATGGGAAAAAATCCAGACATTGAGAAAAAATATTTTGAGGTGGGTACTCTACTAGATCTATCTTTGTAGTGATTATCTTTCAAGAAGGTTGTGTGTGACTGTGTTCAAGTATATTATGGTAATTTTGAATCGGGAAAACATTCTGCTTGTAAGAACCCAAGGAGAATGCTAAGTCCCTCCCATTTTGCATCTTTACTGAGCCTTTATTTCTTTATTTTCTAATTAGTTGATTGAGTATATACACATACAGAACAGTGTAAAGTAATAGTGGTGATGCCCTTGTTTCTTCTGAGAAAGTTTATAACGTTTCTTTATTAAACATGCTGGCTTTGGGGAATGTACTAATGATGTATATGTATATTACTTTCGGAGAATACATCATAGACACATGGAATGTGATGTTTTTACTTCAGTGTTTTCCTCTGCATTTTGGTGAAAACTTCAACTGAGCTCTTACCTATTCTCAGAGTTTGATATTGTTTTGTTTTTTTAAAAATAAAAACTCAGGAATTTGCTGAAGTAGTATATAGAGTCCCATGTATCCTTTCATCCATCTTACCCCAGTGGCTACCCAAACCCTTTTTATGGACAAAAATCCATCACATTATAAGCCCTGCAGTTTTATCCACTGAAAGGACTACCTCAGTTAAACAAGAAAGGAAATATGTGACTCTACCTCAGATATGTACTGAAGTTTTTTTTCATATTTTTCTTGAATGTTAGGAATGTTAGTGAACTTCTGAAACTTTGTCATTGGAAGTTTTATATTGTTAAAGTTTCAGTTGAGTTAAAAAATGTAAAATGCACATATATCAAGTGCTCAGCTCAGTTTTTCATTTGTATATGCCTAAATAACTGCTACCCAACATAAGGCTATGGAACATGTCTCCCTATATTCCCCTATCCCAGGCAGGACTCCAGAGGTAGCCACTATTCTGACCTCTCTCACCACGGTACAGTTCATATTACTGAAGTTGAAGTGTATCTCTTTTAAATTTATAGCTCCTTCAACTAGACTTCGACTTTGAAAAAATTCCTTTGGAAAAACATGATGAAGAGTATCGAAGTGAAGATATTCATATTTTATACATCAGGAAAAAAAAATCGGTAAATACATTCTTGGCTGTTTATCCTCTGAAGGAGGTTCATTTAGCTGGATGCTAGCTCAGAGTTTATGTGTGATGTAGGTGTTGGTTTTGATGTGAGGAAATTGCTATGATGAAGCACTGGACTCAGGCTTTAACTCTCAATATGAAGATCACTATATCTGGCCTAGACTTCTTCCTCTTACATAAGACTTTTTCTGTAAAGATCCTTTCCAGCTGTAAATTATATACCTTTAAAATTGGGCATTACCTCAAACAAGTAACTTAGCTATTTGTCTAAGTTTCTGTTACTGGGTTAACCAAAATGTTCATTATGTTTTTCCCATGGTTCTAATAGTGCTTAGTTGTGTGAACTTCATTCAAAAATTTTTTGTTAAATTGTATTCTGACAACTGTCATATCAGGGTGCATTTTTTAAAAAACCATAAAAGCTGTTGAATTTTTGTGCATCCATTTTAATATTGAAGGTGGAAGAAAATAAGCAATAATGTTGGTATATCATACTTTATTATTTCAAGAAAAGTAAAAACAAATGCAACAAAAGATTTCTGCAGTGTATGGAAAGAGTGCTGTGACTGATTGATGTCAAAAGTGGTTTGCAGAGTTTCACGCTGGACATTTCTTGTCGGATGATGCTTCAATATTGGGTAGACCAATTGAAGTTGACAGCAGTCAAATCAAGACATTAATTGACAATAATCAATGGTATACCATGTGGGAGGTAGTCAACATGCTCAAAATATCCAAATCAGTAAAGTCATTGGTGAAATGAAAAATGGATCCTTTATCTTACAGGAAAAAATATACAAATATTTTGGCCAACCCAGTATTTCTTAGAGATTTTTATTTATTTATTTATTTTAAAGATTTTATTATTTTGAGAGAGAAGGCTAGGGAGGGAAGAAGAAAGGGAGAAAAACAGCAATGTATGGTTGCCTTTCACCTGCCTCCAGCTACAGACCTGACTGGAGCCCTGGCTTGCAACCTGGTTGTGTGCCCTGTCTGGGGAATCGAACCAGCAACGTTCAGGTTCACAGGCTGGCGCCTTATACACTGTGCCACCAGCTAGGGCCTCTTAGAGATTTTAAGGTTTTTTTTTTTGTTTTTTTTTTTATTATTATTTTTAGAAAGAGGGAAAGAGAGGGAGGCAGAGAGGGAGAGAGACATCAATGTGTGGTTGCTTTTCACCTGCCTCCAGCCACAGACCTGACTGGAGACCTGGCTTGCAACCTAGTTATGTTGCCCTGGCTGGGAATCGAACCTGCCACCTTTGGGTTCACAGGCCGGCACCTTATCCACTGTGCTACCAGCCAGGGCGGCCTCTTAGAGATTTTAAGTGCCAGTTCTGACCTTAGTGAACTTTTTCCAAACATTCATAAATTTTTAACAGTCAAAGTAAAGTATGACAACCCTTCCCTAGTGGTATAGTGGCTAGGATTGGCCACTTTCATTAGAATAGCTAAGGTTCATTCAGTTCCAGGTCAGGGAAGTTAGTATGTTAAATCACTATGCTGTATACCTAAAACCAATATAATATTTGTGTATCATCTACCCTTTAAGAAGAAACTTTAAAGTAAAATATAACAAAGCAATTCTGTCCAATAATGAGAAATACACTCAGTTAAGTATAACATGTTATGCTTTTTTGCTGCTTCCTTGTTAATTATATTTTTGTATAAGTTGCTTCTGTGATGCCTAGAATTTGAGTCTGTAGAAAGAAAAAATTATATCCATGTTTTATCCCAGGACCTTTTATATGTGTGACTGGTTGGTATAAGGCAGGGACTAATTTTATAAATTAAGGATATTAAGTTTTAATAACTTACACTTTTTCTCTTTTCTATGATTGAATTTGTGATGAAGTTTTCTAATTATTATGAATTTTAGCCAAAAGCAAGTAACTTTAATTTGGGGGATCAAGATTAGATGTTAGGACTATAAGGTAAAAGGAGTGGTGGGATTAGTAATTCAGATTAACCAGCTTTTATGAGGCATGATGCTGGACATAACAAAGGTTAAAAAAACAGTTTGCCTTAAGTAAACCAGTTTTAGCTGAAGTTGTGTAGTTTTAAAAGTAGAATAATTTTTTGAAATACAAAGATTTTACTTTGGCAAACTTGGTAAAAAATTAATGTAATTCATGTACCATAAAATTCACCCTGTTAAAACATAAAGTTCAGTAGTTCTTAGTATATTCAGAGTTGCAACGACCATCACCACTTTAGTCTTAAAACATTCTCATTAAAAAAAAAAAAAAAAAAAAAAAGATTTTATTTATTTAGTTCTAGAGAGAGGGGAAGAGAGGGAGAGAAACACTAGTGTGTGGCCACCCCTCTTGCATCCCCAACCTGGGATCTGGCCCACAACCCGGGTGTGTGCCCTGACTGGGAGTTGAACCACTGACCCTCTGTTCACAGGCCAGCCAGCATTCAGTTGGCTGAGCCACACCAGCCAAGGCTAACTTTAAACATTTCCATTACCCCAGAGAAAAACCCATACTTGTAAGTGGTCATTTCCTGTTCCTGTCTCCCCCTGCCTCTCAGCCCCTAATTTGTGGTTACCAATTTACTCTGTCTCATGAATTGCCTTTTCTGAACATTTCATATACAGATATCCCTTGCTCTCCAAAAGTTCACATTATGCCACTCTGCTTTTACGAAAGGCCTCCATTAGTATGGTAGTGGCTTCTGTAAGAGGGAAATTTCTCTGGATTTCTTTTGGTTAGTGAAAATGGATAGTAATGTAGGTCTTTTGTAAAAGCAATGTGGCATAAGGCAAAAGGAGGGCTACTCTCCACTTTATACCTTTTCAGTTGGTGAAAGGCTTTGTAGGAATGCATGGGTGTGAGGGGTGGGGGACACATGTTAGGTGGCTTCCTGGGTCTGGCTTCTTTGTTTTTAAGGTTTGGCTATGTTGTAACACATTTCACCAATGAAGTGCCTTTTTATAGTTGAATACTACTTCTTTGTATGGAAATTCCACACCTTTATCAATCCATTAATGAGTTAATAGGCCTTTTAGTATTTTCCACTTTTTGGCTGTAGTGAACAGTGTTGCTATGAAATATTCATGTAAACATTTTTGTGTGACATGTTTTCAAGTCTCTTAGGTGTATTCCTAGATTAGAATTGCTAGGTCTTATGGGAACTGTGTTTTAACTTTTTGAATATTTACCAAACTGCCTTCCAAAGCTGATAGAGCATTGTACGTTTCCACCAGCAATGTGTGAGGGTTCCAGTTCCTCTCTATCCTCGCCAGTACTTGGCATTGTCCATCTTTTTTATGATGGCCATCTTACTAGGTAGGAAATGGTATTTCATTATGGTTTTCATTTCCCTAATGATTAATGATGTTGAGTTTCTTTTCACATACATAATTGGCCATTTGTATATGATTATAGAAATTATAGTTGTAAAAGTTTTCATATCTTCTGGGTACTAGACCCTTACCAGATATATAGCTTCCAAATACTTTCTCCCATTCTGTAAATTCTTTTCATTGTTTCGATAGCGTGCATTTAAGTACAAAGGTTTTGAATTTTGATGTCAAATGTTATTTTTTCTTTGGTTGCATGTGCTTTAGATGTCAGCAAAGAATCATCTCTAAACAAGTATTAAGTGCCTAGGCAATACTTCATTTGTAATAAGAATTCAGTCTGTAAAGTTTCCTTGTTTTTTCTTACAGAAATTTCCATCGTGAGATCTTTAATCATCTTACCCAAGCCTTTAACAACCTGGGTAAGCTAAAGATGTGAACAGAGCATGTGAATATAGCATGGGAAGATTGAGTTCACAGATTTTTCCAGCATGTCCTTAAAGATCTGATATTTAGACGACAACCATCATGGGCTGCCTGCAAAATGAAAAATGATTGAGTTCCTGCCTGCCCCCCGATGGGCCTGAATCCAACTTAGTTTACTCTTAGCCCAGCATCAAGTTTTGCTTATGATAAGCATTGTGTATTTAGTCACTCCCCAAATAAAAATTGGCTAACCTACATTCTGCCAGAAATAAACAGTGAAGCAGCATGGTTGACTTGGTTTATTTTCAGGAAATTACAGAGGTAAATTGATCCAGTTTTAAAGAGAATTATCTATTGCTATATAATAAAGTTTAAACTCAAACCAGTGAATTTTAGTTTGTGTCCAAAATAGATAAATTTAAAAGGTTTTCATTTTAACATAAGTATGCAGTGGTTTTTATCATATGTGTCGTCCTCATTGCCTTTATGATAGCTTTAATACTTTAATGTTCTTGTTCGTTAAAACTGAAAATGTTTTGTATACTTGTATTGGTCAAAGTTTTAATCTTTTCTTTCATTATGTCTACATGAGTTAGCTAGTAAATTGGACTGTAGTGAGTCTCTCTAAGAAGGACAAGAAATCAGGAGATTAAGGGGGTGGGACTCTACAAAATGTTTTCATTTGAGAATGAGTGAGAATAAAAAGCCCATGCAGGCTCACGCACTTATGTGGGTCATGCACCTTTTTCCTGTATTGGGTGTGCCAAGAAGTCTGTTACGTTTTCATTTTCACCAATAACTTTATTGATTTGGATATTTTGAGTATGTCTGCTATCTCCCATTATTGGCTTCTAATGGGTGGAGGCCAGGGTTGCTGCCAAATACCTTCCAATGCATAAGACAGCCCACAGTAAAGAATTATTTGACCAAAATGTCAATTGTACCAAGAAACTGAAAATTACTTTTGACATGTTTGATCAGTCATGCACCTTCTCCATAAACTGCACAATTTTTTTTCTTTTACATTTCAGTTACATATTTACCTTTCTTGAAATAATAAAGCATAACATGCCAAAAATATTGCTTATTTTCTTCCATCTTCGATATTAAAATGGCTGTACAAAAATTCACCAATTTTGATGTTTTTTCTTTTAGTGCACTTTGGAGGCAGGTGAAAGGCAACCATATACTGATATAGTCTCTCCCTTTCAGCCTCTCTCCCTCCCCCTCTCTCTCAAAATAATAAATTTTTTTAATGCACTCTTATATGACAGCTGTCACAATACTGTCTAACACAATTGTTTCAAATGAAGTTAAAGGCAACTAAGCACTACTAGAACCATCAGATGGAAAAACTTTTTTTGCTAACCCAATATATCTTCCAGGAAAAAGTGGCTAAAAATCACTGGTATTGTTTACATGAAACGTTTTTAAATAATTACAAATGTAGTTCTATATACATTGAGCAAATGATTTTTGTTTCTGTGTAATCTTTTTATGTTACCATGTTAACCATCTTCTCACAGACTGATCTGGCAAGAACCTAAGTCTCGCCAGTTCCAAAGAATAACACTAAATGATAGAATAATGGTACTTATAGACCTCGGTGCTAGGTGGCAGATACATTTTATGTGTTTAAAATAAACTTTCTTTTTGAGATCCTGTGATTTTGTGAATGTTTCAGAACTAGCTTTGAAGAAAATGAACATCTAAAACAGATAACTGCTTTCTGGAAAGAGCAAACCAGCCCTCTTTAAAGAAATGGAGCATCAAAGTCAAGAGAACAGTTCTTTTCTTCATGCTTATTTCAGTCTTTAGTTTGTTTTGCTGTTCATTTTCAAATACTTTGTTCAGACTGTCCTTAGCATTTTATTTAGTTTACTAAGCAGTTAGTATCATCTAAATAAGTGCTAATTTGATACAGAGAACCCCAGCTATTATTGGTGAAATCTTAGGACAAATGACCACATTCTCTTGTTCCATAACATTATGAAACTTGTAAAAAACTAAGTTTGATTTTGACCAGCTGTAATAGCGTGCAGATGCCGCATCCTTTCTCACCCTTTTTTTTATTATAATTGTAAGAGATGGTCTACCTGTGGGTGTTTAGTCTAAAGTGCTGCTTAACATTCCTGTCTAAAAGCCCAGCTCCTTTACTGTGGACAGATGCACCTTACACTCCAAAACCTCCTGGAGGGGTCAGACTGAGGCCAACTTACCATTCAACTTTGCCAGATTCACAACCTTGTGTATGTTTCCCTTCCTGCCCTATTCTCAGTCCCTTACTTGACCTAACGTCTCCTTAATGATTTGCTTGCATACATGCATCACTTTCTGGGGAACTGACCTAAGTTATTAACTGTAGAGTTAAGTAATTTGTAACAAAATAAAGTGGGATTTTTCTCCTATTCTAGAATAAGGCCAAAGTGGAGATGAGAAGTTACGAGGTCCCCACGTTCAAAGATCAGAGAACCACTGATGGTTAGGTGTCAGTTCGTATAACATGACCTGTCATTAATAACCATTCCCCACATATCCGGAAAGGCCTAGGGGGTCTTTTGAAGGACTGCGGTGTAGAGAAGTGAGATTTAGTACTTTGGGTTAAACAAGGCATATCTGTACTTAGAAACCATAGAAGGGAGGCCTGAGAATAATTCAAGATTCATGATGCCTCCAGGGACAAACCAGCATTTTCCCCATCTGGATGGAGCTGTGCTTACCCTGCAGGTCAGCACATTTATATCTGGAGCATAGAAGTAGAGTTGGAGAGGTAATGTGGGCACTACCCCACACAGAGGTATTGAAGATGGATTCTGCCAGCCTGAGAATTGATACAAGAATTGGGTGGCTAGAAAACTGCATCAACTTGAGGTCAAAAGTCAGGTGCAACAGATCAGTAAAGTGCAATGTCTCTTAGCCAGAGGTCAGCCAGAATGTAGCCAGCTCTCAGCTCTCTTGGGACCGACAACCAGTGCAGGGTAGAGCTGCTCAGGGATGAGCCTCTGGCCTTGCACACTAGTGGGCTTGTGCTGTCACGGTGAAATCCCTGGGGCACTTGTCAGAACACAGAGCCAAGTAGGGAGTCCCCGCAACAAGACAGTTGTTTCTGAAACTAGGCTACACACAGGATCACCTGGGAAATGAAAAGCAAACAAAAGCATGTTCAGACCCCATCCTAGTCCAATTATATCAGAGACATGGTATTTTTGTTAAAAAAGCTCCAGATGGTTTTAATGTGTAGCTTAAATTGAGAGCTACTGCAATGAGGAAACTTAAAGACGACAGCAAAGGGTGAACTATGAAAATAAACTGCCCGTGATTAGAGTGGGGCTATACTGCAAAAGGAGCAAAAAATCTTTGCATCCAATGTGGAATCTTCTATGAAATAATTTTAAAATAAACAGGACCAAGCTTTAGAAACTGACTTCGTATCTGAAAATTCAAAGAACCTGGCCAAAAGGTAAAGGTGATAGTACTGAGACGGGGTAGTAAGCTAGGAAAATTCCTTGGCAAGTAGCCGAACACAATGGCTGAGCAATTTACAGCCAGGTAAAGATCACTTCCTGAGAGAGAACAGTAGGCCTCAGTTGTACAGCTCCAGGCCCACAAAAGCAGCAAAATCAGGGGGGCGATGCCAGGACCCACTGCAAACACCCCTGCCCTGGCACTGACCCATCAACAGACTGCAACCCTAAAAGGACACTGGAAAACTTGAATATTCTGCTGAAACCCTCCTCAGAGACCTCTTCTGAGATCCCAGCCTGCCAAAAAGAGAGAAACACCTCAAGACAAAGGACCCAGTGCATAATAAATACTCTCCCTCTGGCGAGCGGCACCATTCCCTTTCCTCTCTTCTTCCCCCACAGTGCCCATCGCCTGAACTCAACAGGTCACCAGAAGGCTGGCAATCGGGGAGAAACGGGTAGCAACAGCTTGTTCCAGGCTAATTCCCTGGACCTGTCCCCAAAGTCCCCTTTTTTCTGACTCGGGGAGCTAAGGCAGCCCAGCCTAAGCTCTCCTGATGCTGGTTCTATGCTAAGCCTTTCTTTTACTGTCCCCAGTTTTAGAAATGTACCCTTATAGTCAGCTAGACCACTGCTGTGAAAGCTTTTCTACACAAAGTCGAGAACCCACACACTCCCCGGCTGGCTCTAGGCAGAGGTGCTTAGGGCCAAGCCCTTGCCGGGTGACACTACTCAAGTGGAAAGGGGAATTAAACAGCTGCGAAGAGAACATGAACAGGTGTAGGCACCAATAACCTGGGTCTCCTCTATATGACACTCGTAACTGGAGATTTTTTTTTTTTTTTTAATTTTATTTCATTATTTTTAGAGGGGAAGAGAGAGAGGGAGAGAGACATCAATGTATGGTTGCGTTTCACCTGCATCCAGCCACAGACCTGACTGGAGACCTAGCTTGCAACCTGGTTATGTGCCCTGGCTGGGGAATCGAACCTGCGACCTTTGGGTTCGCAGGCCGGAGCCTTAACCACAAGGCACATAGCTTTTGAACCTTAACCTGCTACAGTGCATAACCACGGGTCTGTAGATCATGTGTTTGGTGAACTTGGGAGTGAAGTTTGGTTATTTTTAATTTTTAGAAAGTACTGTATTAATAATCCAGAATGATTGGTAATGGCATTGTTTACACAGTGTACCTTTTAAATTTTTCTTACCTTTTTCCTTGAAAGTTTCCTTGTTACATGATGCTAAATATTAAACTCAGACCACATATGGGTTCATTTAAAGAATGAGGGTCATAGTAATATGACTTGTTATTCTAAAGGTTCCCTGCAGATGGCAATGCTTGCTTTGTCTTTAAATAGTTTACAGAAAGGAAGTTGTTAAAAGAGTATTTTGAAATGGAATCATACTTGCATTTTAAAGGTGAATTTAATGGGATTTTAAAGAAGAAACCTACTTACCTATTATGAGTTGCTTTCAGAATTATAACACGGTCGGCTTCATCTGTTTGCGTTGCTATAACAAATCACCATACAGTGGATGGCTTATACATAACTGAAGTTTATTTCTCACAATTCTGGAAGCTGGGAAGTCCGAGAGCAAAGTGCCCACTTCCTTATAAGCAACTGTTCTCACTGTAGCCCCACAGGGCAGAGAGGGCAAATGATCTCCCTGGGATTCCTTTTATAAGGGCACTAATCCCATTTATGAGAGCTTCAGCCTCATGACCTACTCACCTCCCAGAGGCCCCACCTCCTAATACCATCACATTGGGAAAGTAGGTTTCAGGGTATGAGTTGGGGGTGGTGGGGAGGCACAAACATTCAGACCATAACAGCACAAGTGAAACTGTATTTCTTATAAAATTACTTATCATTTTTTGTCCATTGCGTTGATACACCTTTTAAATTTTTGAATGTCATTCATAAAGCTACATAAACTGCAATTTATAAGCCATTTCTCTGCAATCTTCTATGAGAGAGAGACAGACATTGAAGAGGCTAAATTCAAGTTCTGAAAATTAATCTTGAAAGTACCTTTTATATAATGCATGATTTTACATCTGAGGTACTTGAAACCTCTAATTAGTTTTAATTAGTTTTTTCAAACCAGTGTATCTTCCTTACTAGAGTCGTTAGTAGCTTTTACATCAAAGACTAAAGCTCCGTCTTTTTTTGTTGTTGTTGTATTACATCCATCCCCTTTTTGCTCCCCTCTGTCCCCCTCCCCACCCACCCACTCCCCCCAAAGTCAATCCCACCTGTTGTCCATGTCCATGGTTCCTTTATACTAGGTTCTTGTCTAAGCTGCTCCCTTTTCTTGCCTCTGCCTCCCCCTCCCCCCAATCCCTTTTCCCCTGACCACTGAAGGCCTATTCATTGTATTCATATATTTGGTTCTGTTTTGCTTGTTGTTAGTTTTGTCCCATAATGGGTGAGATCATATGATATTTGTCCTTCACTGACTGGCTTATTTCACTAAACATAATACTCTCCAGTTCCATCCATGTTGTTGCAAAGGGTACAAGTTCCTTCTTTCTTTCTGCTATATAGAATTCCATTGTGTAAATGTAACCAAAGTTTTTTGATCCAATCATCCACCGATGGGCACTTAGGCTGTTTCCAGCACTTGGCTATTGTAAATAGTGCCACTATGAAAGCTCCGTCTTTGACCATACCACATTCCTGTAAACTGCGTGCAGCCGCCATTTGACTTTCAGTTTTTCAGGGAAGATCAGGATTTGAAAGAGTTTTCAATTTATTGATAACAAACATTGTAAAAGTAGAATGTTCCATTTCCATGCCACAGAGACCTTTCTATATTCTATAGAAATACATGAAAAAAAATGGCAATAAAATTTTCCTGAGAATTAAGTAATAGAAAAGCAAAGTTTTCACTTTACATAATTTTGGGTAGGGAAGCAGTAAATTCTCAAATCCTTATCATCAGTTAGGTAAAAACTGTTAGGTTATTTAAGACATTGTCTTAAGCCTCATGTGTTGGTGGAGTTCTGTGAAGATCTGGTACGTCCATCGCTTGTGAGGTACATTTTATGTCATTCATTATTAATAACAAGATAGTTTTCAAAATAATAGACTTTAAGACTATTCGAACAGATTATCTCGATGTTTTTCCGTGAGCATTCAGAAAACAGTGTTGTCAGAGCACAGCCTGTGGGACTGGATTATCTGGGTTTGAACCCCCTTTCTGCCATTACTGTGTGACCCTGAGGAAGTTACCTAAACTCAGTGCACCTCGACTTCTTTAAATGTAAGGTGAGGATCATAATAGTATTCTACCTCATAGTTTGCCATAGGAATTAAATCGGTTTAATGCATGCAATGCGTGTAGGTACCTGGCACATAGTAAGAGTTCTGTAAATGTGATTATAGGAGGGGTGGAATTATTTGACATGTGGGGACTGGGAAAATGTGACTAATGCAAGTCGCTTTTCATCTGTGCTGCAGTGCAAAGCCTGGGCATCTTTTTGACCATGTGGGGCCCGCGTAAGCATCACTCCTGTAGCACAGTGGGAGGAGGTTGGGAACACCTGCAGGGTTCTGCTACTTGAACAAGTAAACAAGTGTAAAAAGAAGAAAACATGGTATGTGGGGGAACCCTTTGCTCTTCATTTGTATTGTTCTATAGCAAGTTCCTTGAGCATTCAAAGACCAGTAGAAACAGAAAGTCCTCATTTCTAAAGAAATGGCTGGGCTTGCTGGCGAGGGCTCCAAGATTAACATTCTATTGCCCTGGATCCTTAGCCAGTTTTCCCTTGTTGGGCTCTTATCTCTGTTAAACTGAGACCAGTTAGGTAGCAGGTAATGGAAGTACTGTAGCAGATCGTTTGTTTTGTTTGTTTGTTTGTTTTAAAGTCTGGGACTTAATGTATCTGCATAACCATTTTCAGAGGTTAGATGTATTCTAAAAGATGACTAAAAATGCTTCTGTAGCAGTTGCCTTCTGGATAAACGATCTTTTACCTTGTAATAAGTATCTGGGGTGGGCTGCAGGAGCTTAGTTTAACTAAATCCCTTAGACTATCTGTTACCAACAGACAAGAATGAGAGTCAGAACTTTGAACTGTATCTGCTTCTCCATGAGCCAGTATACAGTGGCACACGCGCTTAACTGTGTTACATTAAACTCTTAAGGCCTTTTTGTTTTCCTTTGATAGAAAGGATTGTGGTGGACATGAAATAGTTGGTCTTCATTTTTAGCACCACTTATTAATTTACCTATAAGACAGTAACATTTTGATGAAGTTCATACTTTAATATTCGCAAGGTTGGAAACAATGCTATTTCTTCCTTGCAAAACAAAGTGAAGACTTTTGAAAAAGCTGCTGTAGATGCAATTCTTAGCAGCTTAAATGTTTCCGTCGTTAGAGCACTTCCTCATGTTATTAGCTCTAATGAAGTACTGCCGGCAGTCTGTTAAACCTTTGATGGGTCAGTGCTTTTAAGACACTCTTGGTGTAAATTTTTAAAGGTCAACTTTCATTTCCCTTTGTTAATCTACCGAGTCCGGGCATTAACAGCCGGGGTTCCAGGTCTGCATGTTGGCTCATTATTGCCTGATAAATCATTGTCAGAGTTATGTGCACACAGGACAAACAATCTCATGTGTCTACGTTCAGTGCCCGATTTCGTTCTTTTAGAAATGTGTCCTGAAAACCCGCTTGTGCTGTGGGCACAGTACAGTGGCATGTTGGGGTGCCCCAAAGATAAGTAGCATGTTTAACCCAGACTTTAAAGGAGAAGCTTTCCATTTGCTTTCTGAACGAGTGTAAAAAATCATCTTGTGGCATATCATTCACATGGAATGCAGGCCTCTTGTCTTGAAATTTAAAAACAGGAAAAACAAGTTTCACCCTCCCACAAGCAATAAATGTTTAACCAGGGAGTGTTTTTAGATTTCAGTGCCATATGAATGTAGGTACAATAATGTGATTTTAAAATAATGTGGTTTTTTTTCCTAAATCTTGTCACAAGTCTTAAAAAGGAAAATCTGCTCGGAACTCTCTTCACTGTCAAGCCTGTATTCAACACTACCCTTCAGTCTGCTAACCTGAGACCCCAGGGGAGAGGAGAGAACATCAGAGGCTTAGTGTGGCAGGTAGAAACCAAATGCCTAATTTATTCCAGAAAGTAGCCCATTTCGGTTCCAAATCCTGTCACCTTCTCTTGATGCGTTCAAGCTTGAACATCGTTTTTCTCTTGAGGAGAAAATGGCTCACTTGATTACTGCCTAACCCAGTGGTACGTCTTGGACAAGCTAACCTCCGAATGTTAGTGTCCACCACAGAGCATCCTGGGGACGGTTAAACGCGGTGACACAGGGGGATGAGGCGGAGGAAGAGGACTTTCCCCCTGCATAAGCCTCAGTTCACTCTGGGAGGTCCGGGAGGTAAATTCATACAAATCAGGGAGATGCAAAGTCTCCTTAAGTAAACAGCACAACAATATGGCCCAGGAAAATCAAACAAAAGCCTCCTTGTCAAAAAGGAGGGATTCCAAGGTCAGCAGCATGCCTATCATTTACTTTTATGCCCCACCGTGACTTCTCCTCCTCCTCCTTCGACTCTCTTCATCTCTGGAAGGGAGTAAGAAGTCACAGGGGAGAAGACCCTGGAAAATGTCAATAGGTACAGGCATTACTGAGTTGGTACTTCCCAGCAGAATGTAATTAATACCAAAGCAAAGCAAAACAGAAATAACCCACAACCCAGAGACTAGAGGAGGGCTTAGAGTGCAGGAGCTGGGCTCAACAGAGAAGATCCCGGAGACTCCTCAAAATGCTGCAGCGGTGACCGCAGATGAAACACAGCTTGTTGCTGTTGAGGTTTTCCACGTTTCACCGTGTTTTCTTCCCTTCTACCTTTATCAAACTCACTGTCCATGACTTCTCTGAAGCATTCAACGTATTTATTCATTCTTCAGTTCAGTTAACAGACAACTATGCTAGGTGTCCAGGATACATATTAATACTCTGAGGGATAAATTGATAAAATACAGTCCATAACCTTAAGCTGCGTGCTCATCCATAATGTGAAAGACCTATGCAAAAATAATTGCAACTCTGGGAGAGGTACAAT
The DNA here is from genome assembly GCA_004026585.1 of Noctilio leporinus. Classification (NCBI taxonomy): domain Eukaryota; kingdom Metazoa; phylum Chordata; class Mammalia; order Chiroptera; family Noctilionidae; genus Noctilio; species Noctilio leporinus. The sequence goes on from PVIW01000794.1 coordinate 280,275, forward strand.
GATAAAGGTATCAATTAGCCGCAGCAACAGTACAAAGGAGGGTAATGATTCACTCTACCTGGCTTGATCAGGTAAGATTTCATGAGGGGACCGTTAAGTTGATTTTAAAAGGATGAATTGGAGCCCACTGGGCAACCTGTCAGGTGTTCTGGATGTATACCTGCAACTGCATCAAACGTGATGGTTGTTGGAACACAGGGTGTACATAGCAAATGACTGGCAGGCAGGAGGCAGGGGAAGGACGTGTGGAGCCTTCCACATTCAGGAGTGTAAGTTGGATTCTGCAGGCAATAGAAGATATATTAAACTGTGAAGTCATGTGCTCAAAACATCATAGAAAGATTCCGATGGTCTGAACAATGGACAGAAAGGGAATAAAACATGAGGCAAAGAAATCAGGAAGGGAGGGTTAACAATGGCCCAGGCAAGAGATCTTGGGGTGGAAGGGTCTGAGCTCAGGCAGTAGCGGTGAGAATGGAAAGGAAAGGATGATGGAGTTGAGAGCCATTGTGGACCTAGACTGGATTAGAAGTAGTAGTGTAGGTAGCATCCTGACAGGGCCTGCGCAGTCCATATGAGGGAGGTCCCCAAAAAACCAAAAGCATCTTCTGAAGGGTGGCCTCTTGGTGTACAGGCTTCCCCCAATAGGTGCGAGTTCTAGGAACCCAACTGTATCAGTGTACCGGCTGGTGGTGTTGTGAGAGGCTGCATTTGGCTTCAGTGAATTTTTTGTTTTTAAAAACACATTTACCCATTTCATGATGGGTGATATATGAGTGCACCTGCCCACACTGTACTGAGTGTTCAGCAATTTTGACCAAAAATAGCATGACCCCTGTACCCCACCCTCCCTGTTCAACTGATCTCACCCTGAGTGACTTTTTGTTTGTTTGTTTTCCTGGATGAAAAGTCCTCAAAGGGAAACGTTTTGACAATGTGGAAGAGGTGAAACAAAAAACAGCAGAAACACAAAAAGGCATCAAAATTGACAAGTTCAAAAACTATTTTCAGCAGTGGAAAAAATGTCTCAATAGGTGTATTGCATCAAATGGAGAGTACTTTGAAGATGAATTTTAAACATGCAAAAACAAAAAAAAATTTTAATAAGTAAATTTTGGTTTTTTGGGTCCCCCATATGGTGTCCTCGTGCTCATAAAAAAGAGTTCCTTTTCTTTAAAATAGTTTCTATTGAAAAAGTATTTCAGTCTTATTTTATTAGACATGAAGATTTTATTGCCATCTCTCAGAAAATTGTCATATATATAAACTGTACAACTCTGGAATCAAGGGTTATAATTTTAATCTTTTGCTTAAACTTCAATACAATAATGATCTCTATGATGTGAATCATGTCCCTTTTCAATGACAGTCTTTTCAGTATAGGACAGCCTGAACAGCCTGGTTAAATATAATGTGATAGGAGCTAAATATCTAGGTGTAGGGACAGGGATAGAGTGGATAGTGGACATGAGGTCCTATAGATCACCCTGAATGCAAAGATTAAGAAAAAAAAATCCATAATTCCAGAAATAATTGGGAAAAGGGGAAACAATAAAAGAAAATTTTAAAATGTCTTCTCTCTCGGCTTCAGGGACAAGCAAGTCTCAAATTTCCTGATGGTCACACAATTCCCAGTGTATTTCATACACTGACTCCCCCAACCTGCCTATCATGTACCAAGTTCATATTTTATACATCTGTCCCCAAATCAACATAGTGATATTGCCTGCCAGTCAGCAGTTAATTGGTGCTTGGACTGCTATTTTAATATTTGGTCCTTATTCTAGAGAAATGGGAGAAGATCCAAAAAAGAATATATTATGACTAATGATAAAAAGCTTAGGTCTCACCCTGGCTGGTGGCTCAGTGGATGGGTGCCAGCCTGCAAACCCAAAGGTCGCTGGTTCGATTCCCAGCCAGGGCACATAACCAGGTTGCACGCCAGGTCTCCAGCCAGATCCATAGCTGGAGGCAAGTGAAAAGCAACCATACATTGATGTCTCTCTCCCTCTCTGCCTCCCTCCCTGCGCTTTTCTCTAAAAATAATGAATAAAATCTTAAATTAGAAAAAAAAAGTCAGGTCTCAAATTAATACAACTTAGACCAAGGTAGAAATAATCGGTGCTAAGAAAGTCATACATCTTTAGCCTCAATGGCTGCTTGTTGGATTTAATTTGTGAGTTCACTTGTGGAAAGGAACAAGGAGAATATGTAACGAAGAATACAGAATCAACACTGGAAGTTAATATTGAACATGGAAGTCTAATTCCTTTTCCCTATAGAAATATGACTCCCCTCCTATTAGACTTAAGTAGGTTCAACTTTCTTCCTCTGCCCAGTGATTACTTACTTAATTCCTTTTCCCTCTCCATTGCCTATTTCACAGTTCCTCAGAGTTCTCTCTTTTGACAGCTCACCTCTATGTACTCTTTCATAGATCTTGAAATTCTCCTGTTTCCAACTACAGACTTATTCTAGATTCCCCTTCTTGGTAACTCTGTCTCTGACCCTGCACCTAAGGTCTGCCTGCCTGCTGTCTCCCTCTGCTTGCCCAACTAGCCTTACATCCATTTCTGGGCAAATCTCTGCCAAATAGACTTTTCTGCCCTGCTTTCGAGTTTTACTAATGACATTGTTCTTTCACCATCTTTAAATCCTGACTCTACATAAAATCAGTGTAACACACAGTCCCCCATGTCACAGCCTTCCTCTCCTTTCCAATTTTACTGCCAGCACCTCAGGCTGGGCCTCATTACCTCTAATTTGTGCTCCTGTAATAGTCTCCCACCTCCAGGATCTCTTACACACATCTGTGCCAACAGCAATGGCAGGGCACTCCCCTAGCTTGGGAGTTCCAAACTCATCATCCTGTTCAAAAACCTTGCTGGAGCCCCAGGTTAAGTAGACACCCCCATGCTGGTATTCGATACCCTCCTCCATGTATCTCCTTTGCTTCCCTCCCCCAGCCTCACACTGGATACACAGTGAGCTTTGCTGCCTCTGTCTCGGCTCATGATCTCATGTCAGTGAGCAATTGTAGGTGTGACTTCTGTCCCCCATGAGACCTTCTCCCAGCCATCTGATAAAGACCGAATTTCTGCTTAAACCCACCGCACTGACCCCTCTGCCTGCCCCATGACCAGGCCAGGCCAATCTTCCTCATGTCTCCGGACACGTTTAGGGGTGGGTGTCACATGACCCAAGTTAACCTCACAGAACCCTCCTGGATAAGAGGCACTCCTTTCCCCAGTAACTAATGCTAAGGATTAAAATAAGCCTTGAGCTGCCCAAGAATGAAAGGCATCACAGAGGAAGGCAGGGTGTAGAGGCAAAGAGAGAAATTGGGACACTTGTGATTCGGTTTGACGTCTGAAACCAGCCCCGCCTGAAGCCAGCAGCATCAGCTAGTTAATTGGATTCTGCTGGTTTGGGGTTGGGTTCCTCTTTGCTGTAATGCAGCAGGTCGTAACTGGTAGAGCGTTCACACCTTCCTGCCCTGCTCCTGCCTGAAGATCCTTTCAACCACTGCTTTTCCCAGGAAGTGATCTGCTTTTCAAGTCTCCACGGTGTCCCTAATACCGGCCAAATCATTTTAGCAGTTGATTTACAAGCTTCCCGGAATAGCGTTGGTTGTTGGCCATACTGTGGAAATCTGAACCTATCAAACTACGAAAGTAAACATCATAAAACGAGTCAGAAAGTATAAGTGAAGATACACAAAGCCTTTTGTGGGAGTGATTTAACTGTTTAAAAAGACAAGACAAGAAAAAACATATCTACCACGTCTATCCCCACCTCGGGAACATGATTTACAGGGAATAGAGCCATGGTCGAGACAGGGACTCGCTTAGGAGAGCGGGGAGGTTCTGGGGCTGTGAGAGGGCCGCCTGCAAAGTGGACGGAGGCTGTCACATCTGCCAGGAAAGGGTCTTGGGCAGTGAGGTCTGCGGCCGGGAGGGCAAGGTTAGGAGCAGAAGGTGTCATCTCCAAAAGGTTCAACTTCCGTGCTGCCTACATTTAGTGTGTTTTCATTTTTTACCTCTTTTATCGTAATTCCCTTGAGGTACGCACCTTTCAGAAAAGTGTGACTCCTGGCTGGGTATGGCCTGCATGTGGTGACAAGAAATGAAGAGGCCAGTGTAAGAAACACTTGCCCACATTCACCCTCCTGGGGGGCCCACAGGAAGGGAGCAGCGTCCTCCGTGCGCGGGACGGGTCTGGACGACCCAGCAGAGCTCAGTGAAGGGACCGTGCGGAGCCGGAGCGAGGGGTAGAGCGCCACCCTGCGGCCTCTCAGAGAGATGCAAGATAAAACCCTTTTTCCCAGGACATACCAGGGGGACCTCTGCGGGCAGAGCTGACTGACCCTTATAAACACAGACGTTATAAACACAATACGCACTTTACTTGACTTTAGATGTAATGTCCAGAACGATCGAGGTATTTGAAAAGATTTAAGTAAGCCTAATTTTCTTTTGTGTCACCATATTTGAAACTCATTACAATTTATACTCACACCATGTTAGTCCAAATAAATTGGTATGGTAGTTTTAAAATTTGTGATTTCTAGAGTCGCTGGTTCGATTCCGAGCCAGGGCACATAACCAGGTTGCCAGCCAGGTCTGTAGCTGGAGGCAGGTGAAAGGCAACCATACATTGATGTCTCTACCCCGCTCTGCCTCTCTGCCTCTCTCCCTTCTCCTTTCTAAAAATAATAAATACATTATTTTAAAAAATTAAAAATTGTCATTTCTTATATGGGATGCCTGAGGTCCTAACATTGTGATTGTACTGTATCCTGAGACCAAATTGGAAAAAAAATAAGACCATGAATTTCAAAAGTTTCCAGAATGACGCCGGGCTCCCAAGGACTAATTTATGAAAAACATAGAACCACCATTCACTTCTTTTTCCCATAATAGAGTCTGGGTTGATTTTTTTTTTTTTTAAGATTTTATTTCATTATTTCTAGAAAGAGGGGAAGGGAGAGAGGCAGAGAGGGAGAGAGACATCAATGTACGGTTGCCTTTCACCTGACTCCAGCCACAGACCTGACTGGAGACCTGGTGGGTTGATTTTAAAGGCAGCTGTGCCTCTGCTGGTGTGGCTCAGGAGATTGGGCATTGTCCCACAAACCGAAAGGTCACCTGTTCCATGCTGTCAGGGTATGTGCCTGGGTTGTGGTTCCAGTCCCCAGTCCGGACGCAGCTGGAAAGCAGCCAGCCAATTGGTGGTTCTCTCTCTCATTGTCGTTTCTTTCTGCCCTCCCTCCCTCTCTACAAGATAAAAAATAAATGTAATTACAAAACATTTAAAGGCAGCTTTGATGATTGACAGAGGACTGACTGCAATTGCAGGAGCATTAAATTGCCAACCAGTAGGAAACCAGATTAAATATTCCAGTTGCATATGGATGGGCTCAGGACTGTCAAAGCTGATATAAGCAGTACTTTATGTGATCTTGCTTAAATGTTTAAATGTGATTAAGGCCAACATAAGAACTAAGCTAATATTACCACTTAGCAATTTGGAGCTTTACATGTAGATAAAGATCTCTGCCTTGACCTGTGAAATGTGAGCAGAAAGGAAGAGGGTGGTGTGTGTGTGTGTGTGTGTGTGTGTGTTTGTGTGTGAAGGGTGAAGGCTATGAGTAGGTTTTATAATTAATTGATATGGGGCTGGAAAAATTCTTTGGCTTTATTTTTCTTAGTAATGTCTCTTGAGCACAGGCAACACTTGCCAGATAGCCTTGAAAAATGTGACCATTATTCTGCAGCAAAAAGAATGTCATTGTTTGCTGTCCTTGTATGAAGACTCTGGCAAGGAGGGTGGAACTCTGTAAAGAGAGAGCCCAAGACTCTGGCCTGATCTGCCTCCCCAGGTCTGCAAGAGGGTGAAATGGTCCCCGCTTGTGACTTTCTCAAGAAACACTTCACACCCCACAGGAAAGTTCCCATGATGCTAACTCATCCTGGAGGTCCCAGGACATTTTGCTATCATCTTTCCAAATAATCATTGCCAAGTATTGAGCATGATTAGAAGAGTGGCCATGTAAACACCCCTTTGGTCATGCTGTTTTTCTTTTAATTTTTAATTTAAAAAAACCTTCTGCCCCTGGCTGGTGGCTCAGTGGATAGGTGCTAGCCTATGAACCCAAAGGTCACTGGTTCGATTCCCAGCCAGGGCACATGACCAGGTTACAAGCCAGGTCTCCAGCCAGGTCCTTAGCTGGAGGCAGGTGAAAGGCAACCAAACATAGATGTTGCTCCCTCTTTCTTCTTCCCTCCCTGCCCTTCTCTCTAAAAATAATAATTAAAAAATATTTTTAAAAAATCTTCTGTTTATGGTTTATTCAGTCATCACTTGCACATATGTTTCCCCAATTACAGTTTACATTCAATATTATTTTCTATTAGTTTCAGGTACACAGCATAGTGGTTAGATAATCATATACTTTCCAAGGTTACCCTGATATTTCCAGTACCCACCTGGCACCATACATAGTCATCTGAGTTCATAGGATGCTCAAATAGGAAAATGGATGTGAGAGCCAAATGTCAGCTTGACAGCTGGATGGAAATATAAGTTATTACTGTGTTTGGTACCTACAGTTAACAAAGGCTTGATTCCTTCTTGCCCTTTCTCAGCCAGGAGTGCCCCATTCAGAAAGGAACAGAGGCAGTTCCCTAGGAATGCCAGGTTGCTCAGTTCACAGTACTGTCTGTGGGTCTTGACTGGGCTGGGCTGCATAGCCATAGGTCCATTGAAGAGAGTGGAAATAGACTGTGAACCACTTTCTTCCTTTCAGGCCCTAGTTGATTTGGGGCCAAATCTTATCACTTTTCCCCCTCATTCTTTTTTTTCATAGGAGATAACCGTATACCGCTGGAGCAGTGATTTTTAACCGGTGTGCTGCAAGAATTTTTAAAGCAGGCAAAACCTTTTTAGTCAGAAGCACTGACCTCTTTTCCCTTAAATTGTCAAGTTATAAGATGACAACTGCCAACAGAACAATAGCTGTCTGGTGTGAATGAATCACATATTTTTGTTCTCTTGTTATTTCTTTTGATATGACTGTAATGGTTTAATTAACTGTATATATTAATTAACGCTAGCATGCAACTTAATGAATCAGGAGAAAATGCTTTAAATCTTTTCTTTAATTACGGCACTTGTTTAAAATTTGCTAAACATTGCTTATTTTTAAAAATCAGTTTTATTGAGGTAGAACAGCTGACTTCAAAAAATAGATTTTTGTTTTTTAATCCTCACCCAAAGACATGTTTTTATTGATTTTGAGAGAGAGAGAGAGAAACACTGATTGGTTGCCTCCCATAGACACCCTGACTGTTGATCAAACCAGCAACCTAGGTATACACCCTGAGTGGGGATTGAATCTGCAAGCTTTGGTGGGTGGAACAACTCTGTAAGCAACAGAGCCACCTGGTCAGGATAAAAAGAGATTTTAAAAACACCCTATAGCTCCATTGAAATGGTAGAAAATGAAAAACAAAATTCCACATAAACGGAAACATCCCCATCTTGAATGTCAGCGAAAGGACACACCTTGGAGACTGGTCTAAATTGCAGGGGCAAAAATCAGCCTCTTCAGAGTTAAAATTATAAAACAGAAATCATAAGGCAGCAGCTTTGTGAACAGCCTTAAAATTACTATAATTATTAGGTAAGCTTGCTAAGGTCAATGAGTAGAAATTCTCACCTAATAAACAATGCGAATAATAATACTATGGGACTACTCAACTGGCCAGGTAGCTGAACGATGTCAAAGGAAGGACTCTAATAAAAAGTAAACACCTTATATTTACATGACACTCTAAGACTTTAAAAGATCTTTCATTTACATTAATCTTACTTGATTTGATCTTTACAAACCACCCCATGCTGCAGGGAGGCCAGATATTGTTTTTCTCATTGAGACTCAGAGAGGTTTTCAGGTTATGTGGCTACAAAGTGACAGGGAACAGTCCCCTGGGGAGTAGGGGTGAGGGTCAGGGCCAAGCATAAATGGCATTGTCTATTTTGAATTAGAGACTTTACATCATGTAAGTATGCAGGCTGCTCAGAAGTGAGGATGGCAGAAGAAAACAGAGAGGGGATGAGCACTTTTCACAGATGACTGCCTTTCTTGCCAACAACAGCAGCAAGCCTCCCCAACCTTGAGGAATGGAAGTGGAGGAGGGTGTGGGAAGGAGCCATGCTGGTGACAGGTTGGCTCCCTGAGAGAGGGGAGTTACACTATCACAGCTGTGAAAAATGAATCATGTCTTTTTCCATCAAGCTCTTTCGCAGACTTTCTGGGAAGCTTGTCACTGAGGATACACTAGAGAAGACTGCCCTTTTTTGGTAGGTTAGCATTTTCTGGAGGGAACAGTATGATCTGGGGATTAAGTGGCAAATGAAAATGAAAGGGGTATACGGCTTTGTGGGGCTGTGTTCACCGTTTCAGGAGGTCAGACAAGCAGCCAAATGGAAAGGGAAAATGTCAGACTGGGTTGCAAAAGTGGAAAGGAGTAACAATTTCAGTCCCACCTTTTAGGCTGGGAGTGGGTCTTCTTTTCAAATCGGCCGCAAAGAGCATCAATATGGCACCTCTTGGTTTACAAGTATTTGCATGTGCATCGTTATTTTAAAACATCACTAGAGCAGGTTTATGGCCCTTGTCTTCTAGATGAGATCGCTGAAAGCCACGTCTAAGGGTGCACGTGCTTTCTCCTCCTCATCATGAGATGGACCCACTCAGTCTACAGACAGGGGCAGACTGGCTGATGTGATTTCTTTCTTTTCAAAAATAATATTTTATTTGTTTTTATAGAGAGGGGATGGGAGGGAGAAAGAGAGGGAGAGAAACATCAGTGTGTGGTTGTCACTCTCACATCCCCTAACTGAAACCTGGCTCACAACCCAGACATGTGCCCTGACTGGGAATTGAACCAGTGCTCAATCCACTGAGCCACACCAGCCAGGGCTGATGTGATTTCTTTTTTTCTTTTTTTTTTTTTCTTTTTTTAAGATTTTATTTATTATTTTTAGAGAGAGGGGAAGGGAGAGAGGCAGAAAGGGAGAGGGACATCAATGTATGGTTGCCTTTCACCTGCTTCCAGCTACAGACCTGGCTGGAGACCTGGCTTGCAACCTGGTTATGTGCCCTGGTTGGGAGTCAAACCAGCGACCTTTGGGTTCACAGGCCAGCACCTTATCCACTGTGCCACCAGCCAGGGCCTGATGTGATTTTTTATTGGCTTTTTGTTAAGAAGGTGGCCCACCATTTCACTTTGCCGGGACTGGAAGGTTTTCCAGGGCATGGGAAAATTCTGGGCAAAATGAGACAAGTGGTCATCCTACTTCTCATGTTTCCAGAAGTCCTCATAGGAATTTCTTCAAGATCCACAGTGAAAGCTAATTTTTAAGAAAGACCCAGATATATTTGTATGGGATTTGCAAATAATTTTCCTTCTACCCAAACAATATTGGTAGACATTTAAAAATTTAAGTTTTTGCTAGTCTCCAAAGATTGTCATTTTGATTCATTTTTCATCTTACGCCCTCATTATTGTCTCAAATCCCCGAGGGGTGATGGAGGGATGGAAACAGGGAAAAAATTAGTAAAGAAGACGTTGGCTCCTATTTGTAAAATGTGGTCTTGGCTGTGGTATGTTGAGGACTGGTCTGTGGTGGTAATTCTCCCACTTGAATAGTGTGGGAGACAGCCTGTACGATGCCCCCAGTGATTCCTACCTCTTGGTACTCATGAGCTTGTGTAACTTGCTTGTTTTGAATTCAAGTCTGTTCCTTTGGCTTTGTCTTGGGGAGTCTCCCTTCCCATCTTACCCCCACACCCCATCCCTAGCTCTGGGAAAAGAAAAGCCTGCAGCCACTGGTGAGGAACTGATGTTCCCAACTGATAGCCAGCTAGGACCTGAAGCCTACCCACGCGAGTGAGCCTGGAGGCAAATTCTCTAGAACCAGCAGAATCATGAGATGGTTGCTGTCTGAGCCCACACCTCGAGTACAGCATAATGAGAGACCCTGAGCCAGGATCACAAAGCTAAATCAATCCCAAAGTCCTGACCCATGCAAATGGTGAGGCAATAGATGTTGGCCGTGTTCAGGCTAGATATGTTAGGATACTTCGTTCAGAAGCAAGAGATAATCTATAAAAATGTGGGTCAGAATCACCTAGATAACAGCTTGATAAAATGTTTATTTCTGGGTTCCACTCCTTTGTTGATGTGGACAAAGGCTGTGCCTTTCCGCCGGGAATCCCAGGAGAATTAGAGGAGCGCAGATTCCTGCTTGAGAGCACATGGTGAGGACAGGTGCTCCCTGGAAAGGCCTCGCGGGAGTGGGGGCCTGGTAACCAAATAAAACACAGGACGCCAGTTATATTTGAACTTCAGATAGTAAAGTTAAAAAATGTTTCAGTATAAGTATACCCCATACAGTATATGGGGCCTATTTATACTGAAATGTTATCTGAAATTCAAATGGAACTGGGCAAGCTATACTTTTGTTGGCGAAACACCACCCAGAGAGAAGGCCCAGCTGGAAGTAAAGTGCTGCTGTCCTTTGCAGATGGCAGGGGCCGGTGAGGGGGCTGAAGGCGGTTCAGCTGGGTCCTGCCCCTCTCCCATCCAACAGGTGGGCCACAGGCTGAGGGCTTTTGAACTGTCTCACTGGAGAGTTTTGGGGGGCTGCCCAGGAAGTCCTTCCACACAGCCCAGCCTGTGTGGACGCCACCACCTGATAGGTGCCATGCATGGCACTGGGAGTTTGTCCATTTGGGCGCTGTAGGCATCTGAGCAGTGATTGACCACTGCTTTGCTCCCTCATTCCCCCAGGAACTCAGACCAACGCAGCTGCTCACAACAGTGTGTGCGTTTCTTGTTCAGAGCCTGTCTCTCTGATGGGTTCTGCGTGGTGCAGCTCTCAGCCCTGTGATGAGGATGGTTTCAGAGACATTCCTTAATGACTGAGGCTTTAGGAACTCAGGCTTTCGCTTCTGTGTACACACTTTCTTTTCACAGGGAACAGTCTTAATTGTGATGTTTATTTTCAACGGTGAATATATTTAAGGAAACAAAGAATGAATGAAAATATGAGTGTGTGAGAGAGAGAGAAGGGGAAGGGGAAAGGGAGAGGGAGGAAGAGAGATTGGCTGGGTAGATTGAAATGCTTACGGCAGGGATTGAAGCTAAAGGCTCAAAAATGTGCAGCTATAGTAGAATCTAAGACTTAAATATGTGCTTTGAAACCAGACACTGAAAGTGAGCTCATATCACTCTGCGCTCTGGCTCGGCCTTGCGCAGTGGCCTCACGCAGGCTGCACACCAGTGAGAGAGGAGCTCAGCCAAATCTCTGTCCTGAGTAGAACTGCGGAGGGTCTGGGTTTTTAAGGGGAAGGACGGGGGCTTGGAATCAAAAGTACAGAATCTCTCTCTTCCCTGGAGACTCAAGGGCTCTAGCACTTGGGCGCTGCTTCATAAAACTAGCTTGGCTACAACAATAATTTCGGAAAGTAGAAATCTAAGGATGGTGGTGCCATTTCACATCTTGTGTGTCAGGAAGACTCCCATTGGAGCTGCCCCATTCCGGGGCCTTACCCCATTTGTGGCTGACTTGGAAGGCTTGAGAATACAATGGCTCTAGATTTATAGGTCAGTATAGACTGAAAGGGACCTCAGTAATCCAGTCCAGGTTTCTCTTTCACAGAAGAATCTAGACTTCCACTTGGGACTTCAATTTGGTCTCTCTGGGTATTTGAAAAATAATAAATCTCAAGGTTTATTGTGAGCATTTGTTGCAATGATGGCTATAAAGCACTGGCATTTAGCACTCAATAAATGGAAACTGTTATTATAATTTCACCATGTCTATGTGTTTAGGTGGCAATGTTAGAGTCAGAGGGGAGTGTTTAGTGTAAAAAAACTCAAAAAACAAAAACAGCCCAGCTTTCTTGTATCCACTTGGAATCTTTGGAACTGGAAAGCACCACCAGACCATTTAATTTAATGGTCTAGACCATTAAATTTAATCCCTTTGTTTTAAAGCTGATACAGTGCAGGTCCAGGCAGATAAAGGAAGAGCTTGCTCAGAATTCCGCAGCTGCCTTCTTTTCTAGAATCCCTGTGTGGAAACTGCTATGTGTTTGGCCTACAAACTCTGCTAAGATGGTGTCTTATTACTACAGCAGCAGTTGGGAGCTTCTAGCGCTCCAACCAAAGGGCTCCCTTGGGTCCTTTCAGACACCGCCAGCACCACCACCGCAGGCACCTAAACTTATGTAAATGAGTGAAAGTGCTGCATTCTCCTCTCCTGAGAAAAGAACTAATAATTAAGTACAAAGGCAAGCCTAAGTTTGAAATGAATGACAATGGAATTCCAAAATGATTTTGAGATTAAATGAATAGTTTATAGTAATTCACATTGCAGTAGAAATCATTGCTGAGAAAAAACTGTGCTGTTGCACTTAGGAGACAAGGATCATGTCTGTCATTTAAGTCATGGCCTCTGGGAGCTTGGAGAGGGAACGTGGCAATAAGGGGGTGAAGCTTGTTATTTATTTATTTATTTCAAGATTTTATTTATTTTTTTTAGAGAGAGAGAAAGGGAGAGAGGCAGAGAAGGAGAGAGACATCAATGTATGGTTGCTTTTCACCTGCCTTCAGCTATGGACCTGGGTGGAGACCTGGCTTCCAACCTGGTTATGTGCCCTGGTTGGGAATTGAACCAGCAACCTTTGGGTTCGAAGACCGGCACCTTATCCACTGAGCCACCAGCCAAGGCTCGGGGTGAAGCTTTTAATGCTTACTATGCAGAAATATGAGGTCTGTCCAGCAGGTATCTAGCCAAGCAATATGAAAAAAAATAGACATTTATTGAAGAATATACAAGATATAAGAAACATTGTACATAGGACAATGAGGCATCAGTCCCCTTCAAAGTGTGCACCTTAGGACCTCACACAGTTCTATCAATTGCCAACAGCTGCCCTGCCATAGTTCCCTGAATCTCATCAATGGTCTAAAATCTCTTCCCTTTCAAAGGTAATTTTATTTTGGGGAAAAAGCCAGAATTTGCAGGGCACCAAATGTGGGATTTAGAGGGGCTGAGTCACCTGGGTGATTTGATGTTTTGCAAAATACTCTGCGCAAAATGTGATGCATGAGTGGGCACATTGTCGTGATAAAGCTGCCAATCATCAGTTGTCCATAGCTGTGGCCTTCTGAATCATCTAAATAGTTTCTATGGAGGAATGTTAAAGCTTGTTGCGAAATTTGATGCAGAATTGTTGCTCTACTTGCTCAGTAATTTTGAATGCAATGGCCACACAGTACAACATGTTCACCTAACAGCATCTACCACCCCCAACTGACTAGTACAGTGAAGTCTCCATTGTTCACACCTGTACATTCCAGTCCACTCTCCTTGGCTGCTAGTTTACATCAACTTTGCATAGACCATTCAAGTTATATTAACAATGGCTGTATTTTTTCCAGACAGACCTTGTATGACTGGTTTTCTGAAATAATTTTTAAGGAAGTAATAGTGTTGGCTAAGTGCTTGGTATGTATTTTACCTATATTTATCTGTTTAATCTTTATGGCAACCTTTGGAGATAGATGCTAGAATTATTCCCCTTTTACAGATGAGAAAACACAGATGAGAGAGTAACTCACTTAAGGCCAAATAGCTAATAAATGGCAGAATCACAAATCTTGGAATCTGACTGCAGAGTCTTGCTCTTACTCACAAGGCTCTACTTCATTGAGTCAGGGAATCAAACCTAAGAGATTAAAACTATTTGGACACTCTTCATGAAGATACACTTTTTTTTTTTTTTTTTTTTTTTAAGATTGTATTTATTTATTTTTACAGAAGGGGAAGGGAGGAAGAAAGAGAGGGAGAGAAACATCAAAGTGTGGTTGCTTTTTACACCCCCCCAACTGGGGACCTAGCCTGTAATCCAGGCATGTGCCCTGACTGGGAATCAAACTGGCTACCCTTTGGGTCACAGGCCAATACTCAATCCATTGAGCCACACCAGCCAGGGTGAACATATACTTTTTATAGCAGTACTCTTCTGAGGTTAAGTGTATGGAGCTGAATCTCATGGTCCCTTAATGCCCTAGTCTAGGTGCCCCCACAATACTATTGGTCTAGAAATTCCCTAGAAACAAAGATTAGTTCTTTTATTTAACAATATCCACTATCCACCCCTTACTTTATGATGTTGGATGAAAATCAGAACCCAACTCAGCTCTTCAGTCCAAAGTGGTGTAAGAAGCCAGCATCAGGCTCAATATTATAGATTTTTAAAAAGGATACTTATATAAAGCCAACCCCAAGAACCCACCAATACCGGCTTAAAGGGAGCAGGATAATTCAGTGAGGAGGATAATGAAGGGACCCAATACCAGCAAATCTATTTTTCCCTGAGGTTATAATGAGGGACCTAGATCCTTAATCTCCTTTCTCATTTTAATTCAGAGATGACACTACAGCTTCTTAGAACAAATCAAATTGGATAACAAGTCTTCAGAAATCTATAATAAACTCAATAGCATGCAAACACATGGAGAACAGACACTTAGGGATAATTTAGTTTGAATAAATGAGTGAATGCTTCAATACACAAGGACGCATTCTACACACTACACATGCTACACACAAGATACCCACTCCTCTGAGCCTTTGTTTTTTTCACTTAACATATCTTCTAGCACATTCCATAATCAATATAACCACAAGGATTTATTTCATTCTTTCTTATGGCTTCATAGAAATTATTTATAGCATTAGAATTTATTTAACCATCATCTATTAAAGAACATTTTAATCATGTCTAGCTTTGATTTCTTACTAAAATAAATATTGAGACACCATGTGTATATTTATGTTTTGATGGGTTTTGTTGTTGTTGGTTGTTGTTGTTGTTGTCATTATTATCCATGGGGGGAAATCCTAGAAGTGGAATTGTTGGGTCAAAAGATTTGGATTTCAAATTTTAACTGATATTTCCAAATTATGCTGTAAAGACTTTTTAAAAAGATTTTATTCATTATTTTTAGAGAGAAGGGCAGGGAGGGAGGCAGAGAGGGAGAGAGAGAGACATCAATGTATGGTTGCCTTTCACCTGCCTCCAGCTAAGAACCTGGCTGGAAACCTGGCTTGCAACCTGGTTATGTGCCCTGGCTGGGGAATCGAACCAATGACCTTTGGGTTCTCAGGCCAATGCCTTATCCACTGTGCCACCAGCCAGGGCTAAAGACTTTTTAAGTGCTGAGTCTGGTGCCCTTGTTACTGGACTACATTTTCATATACAGCTTCGCTGCATGGTATAACAAGTAAGTCAGATGAAGACCAATACATGGGATAGAATGGATGCATTTGTCAAAATATTTTGACCTGCTTGGGCAAGGGCGAGGAGGGAGCCAATGGGCTCCCAGCAGTGGCACTCTCATGGCAAAGGAAAACCAGGTATGGTTTTCGTGTCTGGTAACTGGCTAATGGCGCAGTGGATTTGGCATATTAACCTGGGGCTTCCTAGCAGCACACTCCTCTGATCTACATGCAGGTTGCTAAATGGGATACATCTCTGTGATTCAAATGTGTATACTTTCCTGGTGACATCAGAGAAGCACACAGAACTTCTCTCTGTAAAATCCACCTTCCCCTCTGAAAAGTACACCTTAAGGCTTGCATTCCTGGGTTAGGTTATGCTAAAGTTACATGACTTTTGTCATCCAAGTCACCTGAGAATCCAGCAATTCCTTTGACTTGAGCCCTCTACAAACTCCCACCTAAGCTGTGGAGTATAAGTGATGAACACTCTGGGACTCTGTCCTTAACTGAAGTTGCACAGCAGTACAGAAAAAAGACTGACTGCAAACTTGTCGGGGGAGAGGATTGAAAGCTATCAGCCATGGAAAATGCTGTGGATGAGATAGGAACTTCCTGAGTAAATTCCATCGTCTGCTTTCATTACTAAGGATGGTTAACCTTGTCTGTATCTGAAATGGCTTTACTACATCCTCTCAAGGAAAGAGCAGATGACACCTAACCTCATAGAAAATCCTATTTAGATGCCATAAAATAAATTTTCTGCTATGCCAGACCCATGTCATTCTATTAACAAAATTGAACCCATGTCTGGTCCTTGACCAGGTGCCTGCAGGAGACAGAAAAGAAATATACAGCTGCTGGACACAGGCAACCTGGAGCAAAAGAAGCAGATGCGAAGAATTACTGAGAAACTGTAACAGCAGCTCAGGAAGGAGGTGGTGAAGGCCTGGACTGGGGTGGTGCTAGCCAAGGCAGGAGAAAAGCAGCGCATTGGGGGGTCACGAGAGAACATAAATGAAGCTGAACATGACAGTGGAGTGCAGGGAGCACAGGGTGGATTCTGAACTACCTCTGCCTGATAGCAGCATGGCCTCAAGGCCCTGCACGGTTCTGAGTCTCTGCTTTTCCCCCTGTAAAATTAGAACGGTAATACTGTCCCCCAATTCACTGGATTATTGAGAAGGTCATCGAGTTAGCACATGGCACACGGCCGTCTCATCATGAGGAATGCTCAAGGATGTTTGCTCCTTTCCTCGTCCACTCATCTCTGCACTCATGTCCTGCCCTGGGGTAAGAGATGCCTATAGAGGGAAGAGGGAAAGAGAGGGATAAACAGTGGCATCTATTTTGTGCCATTCAGCAGATGGAAAAAGTTAGAAAGGGGGAACTAGTAGAAGGGTTGGGTTTTTTTAAATTTGAATTTTGAAGTGATGGTAGACTAGCCATGTGGGTGGCTGAGAGATGGCAACAGGGGACAGGGCAGCAGGTGTCCTGAGCAGGGACACTAGGGCTCTTCAAGCCACAGGTCTCTCTCTCTCTCTTTTTTTTTTTTAATTTTATTGTTGTTGTATTACATCCATCCCCTTTTTGCTCCCCTCTGTCCCCCTCCCCACCCACCCATTCCCCCCAAGGTCAATCCCACCTGTTGTCCATGTCCATGGCACAGGTGTCTCTTAATTCCCACAAGAGGCAGCAGTGGCTGTGGCTGAGAAGGACAAGCACACCCAAGGCCTTTGGGCTTGGTCATGAAGATTCTGAGGATGAAGCTGGTGTCACATCTCTGACCAGACCAAAAGAACCCCTGGAAAACTGGACACCTGTGTGGAGGTAACAGCACCAACACCAGGCACCCTGGCTGCTCTGGTTACAGGTTTTCATTTATTTCTGAGTTGACAAGAGCAAAGAGACTGGTGTCAAAACCCACTGCTTTAGGCCCTTTCTCTGCAGGTCCCCTGGATTGGTAAGTCCAGGAAATGTACGTGTTTTATTCAACCATGTATTGCCAAATAGGCTTCCTGCTAAGCTAGGCCAGAAACAACAAAAGTCATCTATTCGCATCTACTGAATTCTTCCCAGAGGCCATGGTGCTCCTACAAGGCTCTCCATGTTTGTAGATCTGGCATTAAAGGAAGTCACAAGAAACTGAAAGGGAAAAGAAGTGACCAGACCATCCCTGTGAGCAATTGGTGACAAACTGCCTGGCACATACTGAATCTTGTTAGTCCCCTGGTCTCCCGTTAGGATCTCCCAGCCCCGCACTTTCTTGAAGACAGCAGGGCTAGGCTCTGACTCCTGGCAGTGCTGACCCCAGCAGAAGGGCAGCACACTTAGAGTGGGAGGACTATGCCTTGCTAGTTCCATGAGCCTGGGGAGTCACTTAGCCTCAGTTTCCTCCTCTGTGCAATAGCACAGTGTTGTCACAGCTGGAGGACACAGGAAAGCACTGGCTTAAGGAGAACTCTGGTGATAAGGATCAGTGCCATATTCCAGGCCACCCTGTGTACCCTCAGGGAAACAGAGGTCTGTCTGGAATTCCTCTGCTCAGAATCAGCATTGGATCAGTGAAGAAAGTGAAACTTGTTTCCCAACTGCGGTGATTTGAATTGCAGCCCCCAGAAAGACAAAATGCTCATCTCCAGTACCTTGTGGATGTGACCTTTTTTTGGAAGTAGAATGCTTGCAGATGTAATTAAGAAAAGGGTCATGTGGAAAGAAAAAGGGGATGGATGTAATAAAACAATAAAATTAAATTTTAAAAAATGTGGGTTTTGAGATGAGATCATTCTGGATTTAGGGTGGGCTCCAAATCCAGTGACTTGTGTCCTTATAAGACAAGGGAGAAGGAAATTTCAGACTCGGAGGGGAGGTCCGTGTGGAGACAGAGGTAGAGATTGGAACAATTCGGGGTCTACAAGCTGAGGGACCCCAAGGGTTGCCAGCAGCTGCTAGGTGCCCTAGAGAAGTGTGGAACAGATTTTCCCTCAGACCTTCCGGAGGGACCAACCTGACAGTGACCTTGACCTTGGACTCCCATCCTCCAGAGCTTTGAAAAAGGAGATTTTTGTTGTTTTAAGTCATTACATTTGTCATAATTCATTATGACAAATACGGCCCTAGGAAATGAGTACACCATTCAAGATGAGAAACGATGGCAAGAGAAGCTGCCAGTCCGCTGGGTCACTTTGGCTGTTCACCCAGGCCCTGCTGTCCTTGAGGGCCACAGTCCCCCTTCACTGTCAACACTTCCTTTGTCAGCTTTTGGTACAGAGTTGCTGAATAGCAGCATCATATTGTGATGTTGGTGCTCCCTTCCCAGAAGCTAGTTCTGCACATTACTGCACGTGAAAATAGCAAGAGCTCAGAGCAATGGCTCTCAAGCATTGCTGTTCCTTAGGGTTACCTTCGGAGTGTCTAAAGGCCCATGGCTAGGCTGCAACCCAAACCTACTAAACCAGAATCTCCTGGGATGGGACCTGAGCACCAGGTGATTTTAAAATGCAATCAAATCAAAAGCTGGGGGCTTAAAGGTACTCCCCTCCCCTGGCATCTCCCTGGCAGCCAGACAGGGAGAAGCTGGGGAGGCTGGAAGATACCCTGGCCAGGCCTGGTGTCCCCACAGGAGTGGGTGAAGAAGACAGACACGGGGATCCTAAGGAGACATTTCCTCCCTGTGGCCTAAGGGCTGTATCTGGGGGCCCATCCAGAGAGTGAGGCTATAGCTCATATATATATAGTGAGGCTATAGTTATAACTGGGATCCCTAAGGTCTGGGTGCAAATCCCTGTTTCTGGTACTTTACTTGCTTTATGAATTTGATCAAGCTCCCTAACCTCCCTTTGCTCTCCATTTCTTATCTATAAAGTGGGGATAATAAAAATACCCACCTGAAAGCAAAGCAGTGCAGGATTAAAGGAGAAAAGGTGAGGAGCCTGGCTCAGGTGCTGTACATGGCAGATGCTCAGCAAACACTCCTTGCCCTTCTGCACCTCCCAGCCATCCAGCTGCTTCCTCCTCGCTCTCTAGTCTGAACTAGGTGGAGAAATAGAGGCAGACACACCAGGCACGTTTGCCCCTTTCTCTCTAGTTCCACCACCAAAGTCTGGGACCCGAAGTCACACTATTTTTGCTATTGAAAGAAATCTTTAGGACTATCTCTTCTCTGTTTATTCTTCTGAGATTTCTTTTAAAGAGACCTACCTACCCCCACCCCATCTAAATAGTATATTTTATACCTCCTTACCCACTTCGCTTTTTTCACTTAACTGTATGTCTTGAAAGCGATGTCAGAACAGCATCCAGAAATGTTCTTTTTATTCCTTTATATAATATGCCACTGTGTGGATACGCCACAGTTGATTCAAGCAGGTCCGTCCCTATTGCCAGACATTGGGGTGGTTAGCAGTCCGCTGCTATTACAGCAGGACAGCAATGCCCTGTAATTTTTCCCATTTTGACAGTATGTCTTAGGGAAGCATTCCCAGGGCTCTCCCTGGCTGCTTCCCCCTCACCGCAGCTGCTCTGCAGGTCCCTCCGCCTCCATGCTTCCTTTTCATGGGATTGGCCTTGACAGCAGAAATGGCAACCAAAATTCGGCCCCACCTTCATTTTTTCCTCCAAGCTCATACCAGTGCATCCTGTTGGGCAACCAAACTCGTAACCACAACTAGCTGTAAAGGAATCTGAAAATGCCGTTTTCAACTTCCTTGTCTCTACCACAGGAAAGCTGGCAGAAGCAAGTTGAGTGCCAATCATTACATTTGGCTCCTGACTTAATGCCTTTGTTTTACAGATGAGGGTATTGAGGCTCAGGTGGCATATTTTATTTGCAGAAGATCACACAACTGACTCATAGCTAAAAGCCTCGTGGCTAAAAGCCTGGCTTTTACCCCTTCTCTGTCCCTGAACTTTGTCAACAGAAGTCCTTGTGAGTTGCAGTTTCATGAAATCAAACACCTTAGAAAGGCAGAAGGACACTCCATATATCATGAACTTTTTTATCTTCTCTATAAAATGAAACAAAACCCTCCAAGGCCTCCTTTCTGGTGCATTATAATCATTTACTAACTGTCATGAGCTGAATTGTGTCCTAACTCCCAGAATCTTAGAATGTGACTGATTTAGAGACAAGACCTTTAAAGAGGTGATTAAGTTAAAATGAGCTCGTTCAGGTGGGCCCTAATCCAGTATGGCTGGTGTCCATTCAAGATGAGATTTGGGTACAGCAGGCACAGAGGGAAGATGATGTGAAGATATAAGGAGAAGGCAGTGGACTACAAGCCAAGGAGAGAAGCCTCAGAAGAAACTCACCCTGCTGACACCTGATCTCTGACTTCTAACCTCCAGAAACGTGAGAAAATAAATCCCTGTTGTATAAGCCACCCAGGATCTGATACTTGGTTTTGGCAGCCCTAGCCACCTAATATCGTAACGAAAGATAGGTAAGCAAAAAGAAACCTGCATTGATAGGAGACTAATTTGCTCTCTGGTAAGTTGAGCATTTCTGCACAATGTATGTCTCCTGACGCTTCTGCCAAGCCAGTCTCTTCCTGATATCCTCCCCGAGGAGGGCACCTATCTCAGAAAAATGCTTCCTGCATCTTGTACAGTTCAGAAGTATCTGGAGTGGAAGTCTTCTGATGGTGACAGAGAGGCCATAGAAGCATCTGAGAGCTTTTGCCTCACTGGGTGCCCAAGAAGAGCTTTTCTAACCCACCCCCTTGGGGAACTATGGCAATCTTGTCCTAAATGTATTATTCAGTCATTTTCATAGAGGATAAATGTGGCATGCAAAATGCATTTTTAATGACTGAGACCTGCATTTCACTCTATATTCCATCTTTGCTGGGTCATTAAGCCTTGAAATTCTTCAATATTTTAAGAATTTTTATAGTTCATAGTTATAGTGATGTGTAGGTTTGTTCAAGTTTTCATTCTCTCCATGCTGCCTTGCCCACAAGCCTGCAGCAAGTGCCCACTGCAGGATAGTTGAAAACATGGCACTGCTCCAGAAGGGTCCTTTCTTGGCACCTGTCTCTTGTGTTGGCCCTGACTAGAAGAAAGGCACATCTCACCCAAGCTTAGGTCCTAAACACAGTAAGAACATTCCAAATACCCTTGGAAATCCTTTCAGATGTCACCACGTTAGGGACCATGACAGCATTTCTCAGCACCCAACAGCACCATCTTCTTTTCCAGTTTTGGAACAAAATACATAGTGTCTCTTCAGTGGGGCCTGTATCTTGGGATTGTGCTAGAGCTACATAAAGCCTTGCTAGTTCTTACACCACGTGAAGGAGGCAGAAACCAAGACTAATTAGGAGCGGCAGATTCATATCCCTTCATTGAGTGACATAGCAGGCAGAATTGCTGGCACAATTTAAATCAATCTCTCTCTCCCTCTCAATTTTAGTTTAGCTGAGCATGTGGCAATTCACAGCATGGCTGGATAGAGCATAGCAAACAGAGAGCACTGGGTCACAGCATGGCTGGATAGAGCATAGCAAACAGAGAGCACTGGGTCACAGCATGGCTGGATAGGGCACAGCAAACAGAGCACTGGGTCACAGCATGGCTGGATAGAGCATAGCAAACAGAGAGAGCACTGCACTGGGGTCTGGAATACCCAGGTTGCAAGGTCAATTTAGCTACACGACAAAGGGACTTGGGAAGCCAAAGACTTCTAAAGCAAATAGGAGTTATTACTTTCTCTGGGGTTCAGTTTCCTCACTTGTAAGATGCATTATTGGTACAGTATGTTCCTGAAGGTCCTCCCTGAAGCCCCTGACATTGCTCAGGGCTCTCAGCTGAGAAAGACTGGCCACCCCCAACAGCCTTAAAAATCTAGCAAAGCAGGAAAGCTCCAGGCCGCTCCCCGCTCTGTCTGGGAACGCTATAAGACAGAATTAGGCAAACTAAGAACCAAGGTGTAAAGTGGGTACTCTGAGGGAATGCCTGGTAACCTACACTGCTTGCCCCCAGTGTTTCTTTAATTCAGCAGATGTTATTTTAGCCCCTGGTAAAGGCAAGACAGGGTGCTCTGTATTGGAAAAGTAAAGACAGATAAACGGTGCTTGATATTGGGGAACTCTTAATCTTGGTATAATTTTGAGTGCTCCATCACAAATGAGAGAGCTGAGTGATTTTGGGGTGATATCCATCAGGAAAAATTAGGGTGTATCAGGGTACCTTTTTGCCTTCAATTTCTAGATTCATGTCTCTTCAGGGTTGTGATCATTGTTAGTGCTGTTCACCAGCTTGTTAATACAGCACAGCCTAGACTAATCCGGCTAAAACAAGAGGGAAGGGTGTTATTTTACAGAAATACTGGATGGGTGACAAGCAGGTAGAGAGTGGAAACAAAATTTATGAGATCTGATTTTTATGCCATATATCTTTTTTAGTGAGATCATTTTATAAATATTATAAATGAGAGTCAATTGCATTTTTCTTGTAGGAGATTCCTTCGGTTTGACTTGCTTCCTCTAGAAATGTAAGCATATCTAGAAACCAGAAGCTCAAATTGCTTAACAAGTACCCTGGAATGCCCACCCAACTAAAGATAATTGCCTTCTTTCTTTTAAATACCTTGAAGTGCCATAAACCTTTTGGAAAACCTGGTTGGGTTCGTTCATAATATGTTCTAGAAAGGGTTTTCCTACTGCATTATGTCTGGAATGTGCGCATATATTTAAACACGTATAAATTAGAGCTTTCCCAAATCCTCCAGGCAATTGTTTTACAGCAGCCTGATGCAGTCACTGAACGATGTAAATGGAACCAATACTATTTGACTGGCTAAAAAGTCCATAAAATAAAAAGTACATTTTTCATTTTTACTGATAACTTTATTGATTTGGATATTTTGAGAATGGCGACTTTCTCCTGTGTGGTGTAACATTGATTGGTCTCGATTAATGTCTTGATTTGATTGCTTCAACTGGTCTACCCAATCATAGAGCATCCATCGTCTAGCAAGAAATCTCCAGCATGAAACTTCACAAACCACTCCTGACATGCTTCATCAGCTACAGCACCTTCTCCACACACTGCACAAGTCTTTTGCATTTCAGTTGCATTTTTACCCTTCTTGAAATAATAAAGCATAATATGCCAAATATGTTATATATTTTTTCCATCTCCAATATTTAAATGGCTGTACAAAAGGTCACTAATGTTGATAAGTTTTTTTAAATGCACACTGATGTGACAGCAGTCACAATACATTCTAACAAAATTGTGTTGAATGATGTTAAGGACAACTAAGTACTACTAGAGCCATCTTATGGAAAAAAACCCAAAAAACATTTTGGCCAACTCAATATATCACAAAATTAGTCCATATGCCAGTGATGGTACTCCATTTCTGATTTTGTTTTTGTCCAATTCTTCAGAATTCTCAATAACTGCTCTACCACTTATTCTTGATGTAAACTTGGGCAAGTCACAACCTGCATGAGCTTCAGTCTCCTTACTCATGCCTAAAAATGTCCATGTGTGTTGTTTCAATTAGATGTTAAACCAAAATCTGCTGTCCAAGTTTTCTCTGAGGAATATGCCTTCTGGATCTGGGAGGAGGCAGTGTAAGGAGTCCCAGTAGCTAAGCAGGTCCCCCTGCCCCATGGTTTTCCCTCCCAAGAGGGAAAGCCAACCATAGGAACCCTGAACTTATGCCATATTTTTCTTAAAGTTTTTTTTTTTTTTAATGCTTTTAGGAATTTAGGCGAGCTGAACACTGAACACCTGCATGGTTAGTTGGGGTAGAGTTGCTGGTCTCAGCCTAAATCCGTCTCCCTAGCTCACCGTCCAGCTCTTCTGGCTGTCAGAGCTCATCTTCTCATCAGCCACACAACAGTTTTCCTACAGGGAGAGATGGATGCCTCGTGGCTCAGCGCACAGATCTGCCGCAGCTTTCTCGGCCTCCACTTACATCTCACACCATAGGGCTGGTTGCTGCTGCTGCTGGCTTTGGGAGGAAACACCACAAAGTGAGGCTCATGGAACATCAAGTGCTATTCTGTCCACAGAGCCACTTCTACTTAGTTCATTTTGAGTCACAGAGGGACCTCAAAGCACATGGTTTGTTTATTTCTTAGGTACACCTACTAGCATGTAGTAGTGTACCAGAATATCTCAAGAAAACCTGTCTGGATGCACTGAGAAGGTATGTTTTCATGTAAATATATACACATATAGCACATGGATATATTGCTGACCTTTCTATTCCATCCCACTGGTCTGATACTAGTCAGTACCACGCTGCTATTCCTATGGTTTTGTAGTGTATTTGACTGAGCAAGTCTCCCCTCTCTATTCTATTCTTCTTTTCTACAGTTGCCTTAAAGATTATTTACTGAGTTCCTCGAAAAGAAATCCAACTGGCCCTGACTGGTGTGACTCAGTTGATTAGGCGTTGTCCGGCAAAGGGAGAGGTTGCCAGGTCCGTTCCCGTCAGGACACATGCCTGGGTGGCAAGTTCGGTCCCAGGATGGGGTGTGTACAGAGGCAACCCATGGCAACTGATCAGTTTTTCTCTCTCACCACGTTTCTCTCCCTCTCTTTCTCCCTCCCTTCCTTTCTCTCTAAAAATAAATAAATTAATTAAAACATTAAAAAAAGAAATCCAACTGGAATTTTGAGTGGAATTGGACTGAATTTATAGGTTAATCATTAATTTAATTAGATCTTAATAAAACCATCCAAGATAAGTCATTCTAATGTAGGTCATTTAGTCCGAAAGCATGGACTGTGCTCTGCTTATTCAGATCACTTTCTGTTTCCTTTACTGGAATTTCAAAAATTTGTATAGACGTTTTTGTATATTGTTGGTTAATGATTAGATAGTTTATGATTCTTATCTTGTGAATGATTTCTTTTTAGTAATATTTTCTACTGGCTGTTGTGGGTGAAAGAGATGCTGTTGGTTTGTGCAGGTTGCTCTTGTACCTGACAAAACCTTGCTGAACCTTAGTTATAATTGTTTGAGTCTGGTTTTTTGTGAGTTGACATTCCGTTTTTCTATTGCTGTGATAAAAAGCACCTCCTCACCCCACCCCCATTTAACTTCTGTGGTAGGTGGGTGGGGCATGGTGGGGGTTGGGGAGGTGACTCACTAGAAAGGAATAGAACATGTTTCCTCCTCCCCTTACCCCAGGCAGGGGGTTGGGTCTCTGTGATGCTAAGATACTGGTTCTCCATAGACTCAGAAACTTGGTAATCAGGCCACCAACCACTGCCATGGAAGCAAAGGTGGCCTAAAGTTCTCTGGTAACAGGAAAGGGGAGGAGAATTCATCAAAAATAGAAAGGGAGAGATTTAAAGAGGGGGAAGAAGACAGAGAAAAAGGGAAGGCTCTTAAGGGGGACTTGGAGGAGGGCCTGGGGCCTGAGAAGTACAGGGACAGTAGATGGGAAAAGGGTCTCCAGTTGAAGTGGAGTAGCTCGACCAGAGACCCACTTGCCAGCAGTTAGCACCCAAAGAAGCCCTGGTCACCTAAAGTAGGGGGTTAGGGGGAGGAGCTTAGGCTCTGGGGGATAAGCATGGGCACCTCCAACCCTTCCCACTACCAGCCCACATCGATCAACTGATAGAGACTTTGCCCCTTGATTGTCCTTGTCATCACACATTGCTGTGACCCTACTGCCCAAAGCTGCAGGTTCCCAGAAATTTCCCAGAGTCTGAACTTCCTGTGTCCTCAGAGCTCCCACAGTCAGACCTGGATCCACAAGGCACAGCCAAGGTCAGGTCCCATACTTGGACCTGACAAGAAGTGTACTGAGGGAGGGCCAGGCGATGAGAATATTTTCATGGGGCAGCTGGTTTGCGTTGTTTAATGGGTAGCTGTAGCTGAGTATTCAGGTGGCTTTGGTTTGGAAACTTGTCTGCACACTGGAGGGATGGCGCCCTGCCCAGTGTTAACTAGGCTGCTGGAGACAGGATGGGGACCCCTTGGTTTAATAGCTGTGATTGGTGACTCAGATTTCAGTCAAGGGCTGAGTGACTATAAAACCAGGAAGCGAGGAGGGGGGTGCCCTCCTGGTCCCTCTCTAAGGGTTTGCCTGGAATGAACTGATGGTTACATTAGTGCAGCTGTTCTTCGCTGACCTCTGCTCCCTTCTTGGCTCTTTTTCCTTTTTCCTGCCTTTCATGAATTCTACACCCCAGGCATCCAGAGCCTTGAATGTGAGGAAACTCTCCTAGGAGGATTTGCTTTTTATTTGTATTTTATTTATATTTTTTTAGGATTTGCTTTCTAAAAAAAATAGATTGGGGTGAGCAGAGACAGCCTGGCAGGTCTGTTTGTGCAAGAACGTCACAGACAGAGGCTTCACATCTCGGATGTTAGACCCCTAAGGTCTCCAGCAGGAGGTGGCTGGGGGTGGGCGGGGAGGCTGGTACTGCATGTAAGCAAGCCACAGGAGGCCAGGCTTCCTTGTAAAGTTATAACTCCAAAGCAAGGAGGCTATTTTGAAGCAAAGACTCCAGAGAAAGGATCAATGGAACGAGAGGGAGTAAGCTTAGGTCCAGGACCATGAATACCCCGAGCCGGGCAAGACGCTTCTGAGAGCTGAACAGCCAGGCTGACCCCCGGCATCCACGCAGGCTGTGGGTGAGGCCTGTGTTTCTGGGTGTGCTCCTCGTTTCCCGTTATGGGCTGTCTCCACATGCTAAGTGGCTATGAAACAACGGCCTGCAGTGACTCAGCTTTATAAATAGGACATTTACAGTGAAGATTATAGGAAATTCCCAGAGTCTTCTGACTGGGTTTATTTTAGGTGTGCCGCTTCCACAAGTCAAGTCCCAGCCTCCCTCTCTCCAGCACCCTTGGACAGCCAATCTGAGGCCCATCTCCTCTGCTCTGTGATCAGAACCATCCCCAGCAGAGGTCTGCAGGGCACCAGGAAAGAAAACGTCCATCCAGGGCCGGGGCTGTGTTCAGACCGTTCCCCAGATTGAGGCTGCTGGCTGACGCTTGTCTCACAACCCCCACACGCCAAGCTCTGTGCCCAGCTCTAGCCAGAGCTGTCTCGTTAACTTTCACTTTCTCCCAGGAGGAAGGTGCATCGTTATCCCCATTTGGTAGAGAGACAAACTGGAATCCAAATCCATGTTTGACCCATTCTGGATCTCAAGGACAGACACAGACTCAATCTCCCCTGAGCACAGAATAAGAAGGCAACAGGATCACAGCAAAGAAAGGGGAGCCCTCTGTTTCCTGGAGAGGAAGATAGGAGAAGGGTGCCAGTACCCTGGACCTTTGGGTATGTTTCCCTGTCCGCCACTGACACATTTCTTGGCAGGAGGCTGTCTCCGAAGAGCCAGACTAGAGCTTTGAGTAGCTCTGGCCCCTGCTGTAGTGGCATTTCAAGGAGAAGCTGAGAGGGCTGCCCACACAGGGGCAGGAGGTTCCAAACCTGGGGAGCGGAGTTGGGGGGTAAGGAGGGGATTCAGGCCACTGCAGCTTTGGGAACTAGATGCTGTTCAAATATTTGCTGAGCACCTCCCAGTGTGCTTTGGAACAAACAGCAGGAACAGCCCTTGCTGAGTCACGAGTGCTGAAGCATGGAACAGAAATGTGGATACAATGCCCTTTCAGGGCTCCCAGTCTCTGCGCTCTCGTGATCAGCTGGGGCTCTCTCACCGGGGAGCCCCGTTACACGGGCAGGGCTCTGCTGCTCGGCTGCTGGACTGGGGGCCCCTTCTTAAGATGAAGCTGGAACACCCACACTGTCATCAAGCAGCTGGGACTGCCAATGCTTTTCTGAGCTCAGTTTCCAACAATCTGTGAGAGTTCTCCTTATAGATGCCCTCAAAGATTGTGAAATCACCACATGCTACAGAGAACACCCCCAACTTGTCTTCTTATATTCTCTCTTTTAGGTAATGGCCTCACCTTCCCTAGTCACCCTAGTTAGAAAATGCTGAGTCAACCTGATTCTTCTGCTTCTCTCCTCCCCACCATGTGTCCTTGATTCTCCTTCCTGGTGTCTTTGCCTTTACAAAGTCCCCAAGTCTCCCTTCATTACCTGGAGTGGATGGCCAACACCAGGTCTTGGCCACATGGCGTCCTCCCCCTGCCTTTTTCTGACCGAGGGGGCAGTGCATGACCCATGCTGAGCTCATCAGAGCTCTTCCCCGGGGATTTTTCAAGTTGAAGTAGAGAACTAAACACTTCTGTCCTCTCTGGTTACGAGATGGAAGGCTGGGAATCTAGAGAGGCCCGTGGCCATGTGCCCTGTTGCCTGGGCAAAACTTATCCACAGCAAGAGAAATAGACCATGTTGCAGGGAGAAGCTCTGATGAACACAGAGAGAATTCCTGAGGAGTTGGAGTTCCGAATTCAGTCACACTTGAGCCCAGCTCTGTCCTTCCTCCAATCCACTCTCCTCAGAGTTACCAGAATCCTGTACCATTTCCCCAGCCTTTTGCTTTAAAAAAAAATAAAATAAAAATTGAAACAGAGAAGTTTACAGAATAACCCAATGAACATCCACATATCCTTCACTCAGACATACCAATTGTTTGGAATTTAGCCCCATCTGTATTTTCTCTCTCTATATCCATTCACATTTTTGTCCTGAACTATTTTAAAACAAGGTGCCGATGTCATAACACTTTTTCCCTAAATATTTCAATGTATATCATTTTAGAACTTGACTATTTTTCTACATAATTACAATATCATTCAAAGAATTTAACAATGATATAATATTATCTAATATATATCTACATTCAAGTTTTCAAGGGAAAGTTGAATATGGATATGTTATATGATATTATTATAGTTGCTTTTTGTTTCCTTTTTCAACTTAAGATCCGATTAAGGATAACTGCACTTAGTTGTCCCATTTCTTTAGTGCCCTGGACGCTAGAAGAATACCCCATCCTTTCTTATTTTCCTGATGTTAATAGTTTTGTAGCATATCCTCAATGTAGATTTATTTTTCCTCATGAATAGAATTATGCCACATATCTTTACAAGAATACAACAGAGATGATGTTGGGTTTTTCTTGGGGTATTACATTAAGAAGTATATGATTACCAATTTAACCCATTATTAGTATTGTGCCCCTGTTGTGGCTGGGTTTCCCCCAATATTCATTCTATGCATCTTCAGTAATGAAACCCACTTCCCCTCAATTGCCTTGCACACAGCTTCTTAGAATTAAGCCTGCAGTTCCCATCTTCTCTTGCAGCAAGGTGTGGCCATGTGACTAAGTTTTGAACAATGAACTTTAAGTACAGTGTGTAACTTCTAGAAGGTATCCTCAAAGGATGAGGACTAGGCCATTTTCCTTCTCTTTCCTTTTTCCTGCAATATAAAATAGCCAACTGCCAGCTCCACAGTGCTTCCTGATCTTCTCTTCATCTTTTTTTCTTCATAGCATATAATACCATTAACATACTATTTATTTTGCTTATTTAGTATATTGCCTGCCTCCTCTGTAATGTAAACTCCATGAACAGTACTGGTACATCACAGTATATTGGCACAAGTTGTTAAAATATTGAAATACTTCTGTACCAATTGGTCACTAGCCACTATTCCAAGTCCCCATGGACCACCCCCCACCCTACGCTACCTCCCAAGTACCTAACAACCTTGGTTGTCTGGGCTGCCATAATAAAATTCCATAGACTGAGTGGCTTTAGCAACAGAAATTTATTTTCTCACAGTTCTAGAGGCTGAGAAGCCCAATAACAAAGCGATGGTCAGTTTGGTTCCTGGAGAGAGCTGTGCATTCTTCCTAGCTTGCAGTTGTCTGCCTTCTCATTCTATACACATACAAGAGAGAAAGAGATAAATTCTCCAGTGTCTTTTTTTATAAATAAGGGCACTAATGTCATCGGACCAGGACCCCATCCTTCTGTCCTCTTTTACCCTAATTGCCTCCTAAAAGTCCCATCTCCAAATACCATTACATCAGAGGTTAGGGCTTTAATGTATGAATTTGGGGGAACATAATCATTTAGTCTTTAATACCAACCAAACAGGTACTGACTCATAGAGTAGGGAGCTTCCGGGATCCTACTTCTGCATTAAGGCCAGTGATAACCTGGCTATCCGTGCCCAGGCTAAGCTCCTGAGATGTTCAATGAAGACTAGTTGAGACTTCTGGTCAAAATGGAGGCATACTAGACATGCTTTGCCTACTTGTACAACCATAAAAATCATAACTAACATCAAAACAAAAACCAAAAAACACCCAGAAGTGGATGGATGGTAAATATTGGTTTGGTCAAAAAGTTTGTTTAATTTTTTCTGTAACATAACAGACACATTTTTCATTTTTACCAATAACTTTATTGATCTGGATATTTTGAGTACATTGGCTATCTCCTGCATGGTATAATGTTGATTGTTCTGAATTAAAGTTTCAATTTGATCCCTATGAACTTCAACTGGTCTACCTGATCATGGAGCATCGCCCAGCTCCAGCAGGAAACTTTGTAAGCCACCTTTGACATGTTTGGTGTACAAATCTCTTTTTCCCATTTCAGTTGCACGTTTACCTTTCTTGAAATAAAAAAAAGCATAATATGCCAAAAATGCTGCTTATTTTCTTTCATCTTCAATGTTAAAATGGCTACACAAAAATTTAGCAATTTAAAAAAATATTTTATTTACTTATTTTTAGAGAGAGGGGAAGAAATGGAGAAAGAGAAAGACAGAAACATCAATTGGTTGCTTCTCCCACACCCCCAACTGGGGACCTGGCCTGCAACCCAGGCATGTGCTCTGACTGGAATCAAGCCATTGATATTTTGGTTTGCAGGCTGGCACTCAGTCCACTGAGCATACCGGCCAGAACAAAAATTCACCAATTTTGATAAGTAGTTTTTTTTAATGCATGCTGATATGACAGCTGTCACAATACAATTTTTTAAATGTTTTGAGTGATGTTAAAGACAAGTAAGCACTACAAGAGCCATCATATGGGAAAAAACAAATGATCTTTTGGGCCAACCCAATATTTTTTGGACATAGGTTAAAAAAAGGGGGAGATGCAAAGGTCAAGGAAGTGAAACTCCAGGGAGAAGGAAGGTGCATATTATGGAGTGGAGAAGACTATAAAATCAAGAAGACTTAATAAACTCTAAGCCTGTATAAGGTCCACCCTAGTCCTGCCTATACCCCAGGTTCCAGGAGACCTCAGTGTTGTAAATGGCACTTGATTAAATTGTTCTTAGTGTCTGGATGAAGTAGATAGAGCGAGCTGAGTTCTTTTCTGTCATCCTAGCAAGTGGTACCTCACCCACCCAGTCTTTTCCACCAGACACAAGCCCAGAGGACTTAGCTCATCAGCTTGCAGGACAACTTGTCTGAGGTAGCAGGGAAAGCTGATGTGCCTGTTTTTCCCTCCCGTGCTCAGCAGAATGGCCTTGCCTCTTAAAATCCACATACAAGAATGAAAACAAAGGCCAGCCCACAGCTGGACGCAGAGATGAAGAGGAGAGAAAGCAGTGGTTCTATCTGTGAAATCAATCTGAACCTTGGTTATCTTGAATGCTAAGTGTAGCCTTCCTGCCTGCCCAAACCCTTTCCTTTGCTCAGTAGGTTCTGAGCACTTGTGTGTTTGGGGGTTGGGGGAGGGAGGGTAGGGACATAATACCTCTTGGCTGGCTTCCTCAGCAGGGGGCTACAGTGGGGTTTCTATTTTCACTCAAATAGCAATCTCAAATAAACCTTAAAGTCTCCTATTTGTAAACCAGTATGAAATTTCCAGTAAGGGAAGGGGCACAGAGGAGAAATGGAGGGTGGGAAGACCAGGGGATTAAAGAGGAAGAGAAAGGGAGAGGTTTGCAGAGCTGAGTGCTTTGTGAGAGCTGACTGCCAGCTGTCCAGGCTTCTGGAGGTTGTTGGCTTCTGAGAAGAGGCCACAGGGAAGTAATGAGTGGGAGAGAATTCTTACAGGCTTTGCTAATGCTGATGCATATGCAGAATGGGAGGAAATGCAGTCCTGGTTTGACCTAACACTCCGTCCCTCTCAAATCAATATTAAAAGCTGTCATTTTCTCCCTCCCTGGTGGCAAGGTTAGTGGAAAGAAGTCCAACAATAAGGAACAACTTAAGCCTGAAGAAGAAAGAAAACTCCTGCCTTTATTTCCTATTAAGTGGGTCAAGGAAAATTCTCTCCTTCAAACTGAACTGTTCTCATTGTTCTCTAGTTTGAGCACAGGGTGCTGTCTGTCTCCAAGGCTGCGTATGCTCAGGAGGTCTCAGGATGTCACATAAACTGAGGACAAACAGCATGGCGGGACCCAGCATTTTTCAGCGTGCCTGCAGGAAGTTAGTAACCCCAAGGAAAAATAAGTTTGAGAAGCACTGGGTTTGGAAGAAGTTAATGGGTTAGTAAAGAAACTAAACTAGAGCCTTAAATATGCTCGTGGGCATTGTAAATCTCAGAGAAGGGTGTGGAAAACTGTGTGGATCTTCTATTCAATACTATTCCCCACCCCACTTCTTTGCTCAGACAGCCTGGATTTTGTTTGGCTCTGACGCCTATGTGTTTCTTCGGCTCCTTCTCTGGTGCCTGGCAGGCATGTTGGCTGGTCTAAGCCATCCTCTCTGACAGTGATTGCTTTAGGTTTGGACATGTGCTACAGCCCTGCTCATTGGGGTGTGAGAAAAATCAAGCTTGGGGACTCCTGGAAAGGTTTCCTCACTCTTACCACAAAACACAAGACAAGTACTTGCCTCTTTCTGTCTTTGGACATTATCACACACAGGCACGAGCTTGGAGCTACTACAGAATCACTAGAGAAAAGCCAAGAACATCCAAAGCAGCTGATCTCGATTCCCAATGTGGTTAAAATCCATTACCTCTTTGGGGTTTATTTCTTCATGGTTCAGGTATTCTGTGTTGTTTAGCTAATAGCATCCTGAAACCAAAAGGGACACAAATATGCAGACATTCCTAAATTCATTTGACCACAGTAGGTCCCTCTGGATGGGCACCCACTGAAAATGTGTTGGGAGAGGCCAATCGAGTTGGGAATCAGAACTGCAGGTTTTACTTTAGTTCCTTGGCTCCTTTTCAATTTTGCGACGAGAGTGTGTTAACTAAGACCACATAAGCCAAGTGCCTAATACTGTATGTGGTACATAGTTGGTGTGTCATAAATCATTGTTATTAATAACATGGAGTAGAGGAGGAGAGAAATAATCCAGTTTTAAAATCTCATTACTGCCTAAGAGTTCTAACGATTCCAAAAATGAAAATCCATGTATTCTGGCCCCATACCAGTTTATAACACCCTCTAGCCCTCCACGCAGTCGGTAAAAGATAAAGACACAATAGATGTCCTCCATAAGCACCCTGGCTCCAAGGCCCACATTTCCTTCACTCTTCTGCTAAAGCAAGCCCAGGTTCCTGCTGGATCAAGCTCCCTGGATGGCCATTGTCCCTCTGTGCATGCAAATGGCTCTGGAACACCCCATAGTGAGAGCCTCCACATGTACCAGATGCCTAGAAACTCATGTGGATGCCAAGGGATTGAGTTCCTCCTTGTCCAGCACCCTGGCTGAGACTCAGAGCAGCAGATGGCAGACAGCTGACCTAGGCTTGGGACAATTTGTATGTGTGTATTACATACCTAGAATTTAGCTGGATCCAGAAGCTACCTATCTGGGAGGGAGCGCCCCTCAGCACCTAAGCTGCGATGACTTCTGCACTGACCCCGCGGCTGAAGCAAATTCTTAATCAGCTCAGCTGTCTGGTGCTGAGTGAAGGCACAGTGCTGGCGCTGCTGTCATCTGGGGATCTAGAAAATGAGGAGGAGACAGCCAGTGCCATCTCTGAGCTGATCAGCACAGCCTGCGGTTTCTGGCTACACCATGGAACGAACATACCCTTCAAGCACTTGTTAGGTGTGTCTCCCTTCCAGTGATCTTTGGAGAACACATACTGCTGGTGACCATGTCAAGACAAAAGGTGTTTGTGATGAAGAAACAGAGCCTAGGCCAGAGCTCATTGACATCTGAGCCTGCCAAAGGCCAGGGGCAGAGGTGGATTGGGTCCATGACCTCTGATGAGGAAGATGCAAACTTCTTCCACCTTTCTTGGCCTGCTGCTAAAACGAAGGCTTTCTGTTCACCTTCTGCCCACAACTCCATCATCTGGGAGGGCGGGAGTGTGGTGACTGCACTGTGTTAAGGACAGTGAGGACAATAAATGTGAATCTGATGTGTAAAAGAAAAAAAAAATCCCAGGATTTTTTCTTCCATGTGTGTTCATCCATGATGCCAGCTAAGGCCAGCAATCAGTGTAATGAAACCAAACGGACGGGAGCAGATTGTTCTGCCATTTTTCCAGATCTTTGAGTTGCACATCAAATGTAGGGCTCCACACTTGTTTCACCCACACTTTTTAATGTGTTGGTGAGATTCACAAAAATCTGCCCAGCCCTGTGATCAAGCGATGATTTCAAGTTCTTAGTGTGACCATACTTCATCATCACCCTTAGAGACAAACGATGACTGTGGAGCGCAGTCTGTTGAGAAGTTGGCCTGTCTCAGTTTTTCTGGTGGTGTTGATGCTGTTCAGTTCATCAGGAAGGTCACTCACGGCTTTAAGGCAACATGGAAACATGAGAAAAACTGGGGCTTCGCTGTGTTCTGTTTGGGCTGATAAACGTCACAGAGAGGCTGTGGCTGAGTGTGCACGTGCACACTTGTGTACCTGCAAGCGTGTGCCTGTGGGCATGTGCACCACAGCCAGGTGTAGTAACGGGTCGGTAGAAACACAGTGAAGTGGGCCAGGCAGTATTATTATCCCCCTTTTACAGACCAAGAACTAGATGTTCAGAGAGGTACAGGGTACAGAGGCCCAGGGTGCCGTCACTGGCCAGTGGCAGAGCTGCTTGTGAGAACAGGCCTCTGGCTCCCAGGCTGTCACTCCTCCCAAGTGTTCAGTAATGAGCAGGACACTGGCTGTTTGAGGATGGGAGAGATAAATACATGTTAAAACAAACAAATAAACGTTTCTACTGCAGCCTGGGGCTCTGAATCCTCCAAGAGCATCAGACACTTTCCTCCTTCTCTCCTTCCACCTGTCCCATCTCTGAGGGGGAAAGAGACCATGCCACATGGGTATGTTCTGAGGAGAAAAGCAGACGCGGTGAAGAGCTGCATCACCCAAGAGGCCAGGTGAGGCAGGGGACCCTGCATGTTGGGACACTTGTGGGGCTAAGTGTTGCAGAGATGACGGGGTGAGGCGGGGTGGGGTGGGGTGGGGGAGAAGCGGGAGGGATAAAGGTACCAAAACAAGGGATAGGACAGCAAGAAAGAAGGAGGTATGCCCTTGACTTTGAGGTACCTGGGGATTAACCCCCCTCTCTGTGACTGGATTATGGGAGCCCCTAACCTACGAAATGTTACAAGTGCGGTGGTGCAGATGCCCAGTGTTCAATTAGAGGAATGCTTGATGAGTGATGTGTGTCAGTCTGAGAGATAAGCTTTTGAGCTGAGTTTTAAAGCGATGCTTCTTATTCTCTAAAGTATGTCGGAACCACCTGGGGTCTGAATCAGTAGAGCTGGGTCAGGGCCTGCGACTCTGCATTTCTAACAAGTTCCCAGATGATGCTGATGTTCTGAGTAGCTAAGTTACAAAGTAAGAGATACCTAATTGAAAAGATGGTGGTGGGGGGTGGTTCAGAGAGGACATTCCCAGCAGCAGGCAAGATAGAGCAAAGGAGCAAAGGTCAAAGGTGAGAAGTACCACAAAGAGCAGGGTGTGTGAAGAGGGATGGGTGAGGCTAGAGAGCTGGGTAGGACCTCTCCCTAAAGAGGGCAAGGGACACATGAGGAGGACTTGGTAAAGTGAATGAAGAGCTTGGATTCATCTCCTGGATCACAGTGTTTGAATCCCTGGAGTACTAGTTAAGAATGCGAGTCCCTTGCCCCACCCAACAGATCCTTGAATTTACTGGGTTTGGAGAGGGGATCAAATCTGGATTGTTGAAGAAGCTCTCAAGGCGATTCAGATGCAAATTAAAGTTTGACAGCTTGTGTTGGGTTTTTAAAGGGTTTCTGACTGGGGAGTGACAAGGTCAGATTTGCATTTCTCACAGGTCCCTAGGGAACCAGAACAACACAGGCTGGTAGCGGGGAGGCTGGTGAAGGGGCTAATGTGGTTGTGCAGACCAGAGAAGCTGAGGACTAGGACCAGGATCCTGGTAATAGGAACGAAGATGAAGGTGAACTCAAGAAATATTCACTGGTGACTCCTTGGTGAGTTACTGGTAGACTCCCAGTCATGGATATATCGCGGTCGGGAGGAGGGACATCCAGGGAAAGTTTACTGGACAATTGGAATTGAGTCTGGATTTCAGTGCAAGTGTTACAGGGTGCAAGAAGATCATCCCCAAATCGCCCACACCCGTGGTTTGGGGAATGGGACTAGGACTCAGTGGGGTGCAGCCATTTTCTTCCAAGTGCCAAGAAAATAGGAGAGGCTCTAACCGAAGAAAAGTGAGGGAAAAGCTTATGGGGCTGCGCGAGGCTTCACAGGCCGCCTTGATTGGGCACCCTGACCACTGCGTCACAGGCGGCCAGCAAGAGCGGGGTTTAAAATGAGGCGGGAGCCATTTGCACAGGTAGAGAGCATGTGGTTTGGGAGAGGGGGAGAGAGGCATTTGTGTGGGGGAACAAGGAGACAGGGATAATAAAGCCGTGTAGTCTGCAAGGAGGAAAGGCGGCCCACGCGGCCTGGGCTGGTAAAGCAAGCCGGCGGGCTGCTGCTTTCATCCGCCGGCTTCCACCCGGGAGCCACCCAGGACTCCGCCTTACAGACCCGAACTTCATCTGCATTTTTGGGACTTGGGACACGTGGAGCGGACTTAGTACCTGGACTTCTCTGTAATCCAGGGCAGCACGGTACATGCCTTTCTGGACTGTTATAGGGAGGCTGATGACATCTTACCCCAGATCCAGAGCTGATGGATAAGGAACAGGGAACTTCTGGGCCTGTTTTTGGCTTCCAGCCTTTTGGGGAGCGATGGAAGTGTGGAGTCTGGTGGGAGAACAGGTCTCTGAGCTGAAGTGCTCACAGCTCCCCCCAGGTTGGGATATTATAAATAAAGACCTGTTGCCCTCAGCACTAACTGTTGGGTTTTACAGCAAGGCAGCCTGTGAGCAAACTTCACTTTGATCAATAACACAAGGACAATGCTGGCTATAGATTTGAAAGTCAGCAGCTTGCAGTTTGTTTATCTTTAAACATCACTGTGAACTTCATGTTGGCTGAAATGTTTTCAGATGTTCCTTATTTCCACCAACAATGATGTTGATATTTTCTGTGTGCAGAGGCCAGACTCTTTCCGGAGAATTTTGAGCCGTATTGGAGGCTCACAAGGCCTGTTGGAGGGATGAGGTGTCTCCTAGAATCAGCCTGGGAGAAGGGAACAACTCAGGAGAGGGATCCACCTATCAAATCTATCTTCCTGCTGTGATTTGACCTTATATCCATTTTCACTCCCCAAAGGTAAATCATACCAAATGTGGTAGCATCAGCTGCATTAAATTTCTCACTCTCTTCACTTATGGAACAATGCACTAGGTTCTAGTCCTTACGGCACCCACAGTCAGTTGGAAAAGACAGACAAGAAGTTAGACATCTGTGGTGCCACGTGTTAAGTGCACAGCAATCTAAATAAAACTGAGCTTTCAAGAAAGACATAGTGGAAAAGCTGACACCTATTCTATTTTTAAGGAGAAATGGAAGTTGGTTGGAAGACAAATGAAGATGAGGGAGAAGAAACCTTTTAGAAAGAAAAAACAGCTCCTGCCTGGCATGGGATCATGAACTAGGATGTGGTCAGGGAATACTGAATAATTAGAAATAGGTGGAGCAAAAGGCATGTTAAGACAGACCCTGGAAGGCCCTGGCTGGTGGCACAGTGGATAAGGCACCAGCTTGAGAACCCAAAGGTTGCTGGTTCGATTCCCAGCCAGGGCACATAACCAGTGCAAGCCAGGTCTCTAGCCAGGTCTGTAGCTGGAGGCAAGTGAAAGGCAACCAAACA
The DNA here is from genome assembly GCA_004026585.1 of Noctilio leporinus. Lineage (NCBI taxonomy): Eukaryota > Metazoa > Chordata > Mammalia > Chiroptera > Noctilionidae > Noctilio > Noctilio leporinus. The sequence continues at coordinate 318,661 of PVIW01000794.1, forward strand.
TTGATGTATCTCTCCCTCTCTCCCTCTCTGCCTCTCTCCTTTTCCCTCTCTAAAATAATAAATAAAATCTTTAAAAAAAGACAGACCCTGGAGATGAGCCTATCATGAAAGGCTGCATTGTGTGCAAAGATACTCAATTTTATAGCAGAACCACATATGCTATGGTGGTTCCATAAACTTATAATGGAGCTGTTAAAGTCCTATTGCCTAGTGACACAGCCATGGTAATGTGCGATACATTACTCATGTGTTTATAGTGATGCAGGTGTAAACAAACCTACTGCACTGCCAGTCACATAAAAGATAGCACATACAATTCTGTGCAGGACCTAGTACTTGGTATGCTAACAAGTGACTATGTTACTGGATTATGCATTTACTGTACTACACTTTTTATCACTACTTTAGAGTGTAGTCTTTTTGTAAAACAGCATGCCATGTTATGCTGGAAACAGCTTCATACAATTTATGTTTACCTCATCTCTATGCCTCATTCTCTCCTGTGCTTGATTTAATCTCATGTTGTTTTATAAGTTTATAAGTTTAGTGTAGCCAAAGTGTACACTGTTTATAAAGTGTTCGCTAGTGTATAGTAAAAACCTGGGGTTTCACATTCACTCCCCACTCACTCACTGAGAGCCACTTTTAGTCCTGCAAGCTTCACACATGGTAAGTGCCCTGTATCAGTGTAGCACTTTTTATCTTTACATGGTATTTTTTTCTGATTAGATATGTTTAGATACACAAATACCATTGTGTTACAGTTGCCTACAGTACTCAGTACAGTAACACACTCTACAGGTTTGTCTTCTGGGAGCAATAGGCTGCACAGCATATCGCCTAGGTGTGTACCGTCCAAGTTTGTGTACGTGCACTCTGTGCTGTTCACACAACAAGGAAATCACCCCCAAGGCATTTCTGAAAGTGTATCCCTGTCGTTAAAGTGACTCATGACTATAATCTTGAAAACCTCTACGGTATTATTTAAGGACAGATGGGTGTGGAGCATTGGTGATCACTCAAGCATGAAGGGGACTTGAACCAAGAGAATACAGGCTCAGTCCTCACAACTTCCTGCTGGCCCAACCCCCAAACATATCTTCATCTTCTCCTCCCCACAGCGACAGCCAGACGAGCCTTGATCTCTTGGCCCAGGCTCCTGCCGCAGCCCCCCTCAGTGATCTTGCTTCTTCACAGCCTGCTCCCCACGCAGCTGCTAGAGTGAGCTTTTAATGATGTAAGTTGTATCATGTCCTCCCTCTGTTTAAAACCCTCCTCTGGCTTCTCACTGACTGCTCTTGGAATAAAATCTAACCTCCTGACCACAGTGCACTTGATCTGGTCCTTCCTACTTGTCTGACCTCATTTCCAACTGCACTCTGTCATTGTCCTCACTCCTAACACCTACCTGGTCCTTCATTCTGGTCCTTACACACAACCAGCTCATGCCCAGTGAGAGCTTTTTGTTAATTCTTCCTTGTACCTGGATCTTCATACAACTATCACTTCTTGCCTTTCGGGTTGTAATTTAAATACGGCCCCCTCAGAGAGATTTTCTTTAACTATCCCCTCAATCCATAGGAACTTTCAAGCGGTTCTCTATCCAAACACCCTATTTCAATTCTCTGAACAGCTTTTATTACTGTCTGGTACTTTACTGTTTATTTGTCCATATATTTATTGTCTCCCTCCTCTGTAATTGATGGTCTCCAAAAGTAGCTGCCATCAATTCCTTCCCTCAACTGTACTCACATGCTGCTTCACTAACCACGAGTGGAGTCTTGTTCCTCCGTCCACTGAATCTGGACATCATTGGCTTTGACTGAGAATTCAGCAGAAAGAATGCTGTGCCTTTCTGGGCTTCACTTTGGAGAGGCTTGTCAGATCAGCTTCAAGTTTGACTCTCGGGAGCTGGCTGCCATGTAACAAGTGTGACGACCTGAGGCCGGCATGCGGAGGAAGGCCGTGCTTCTGTGTGGAGGATCACTGAGGTGACAGACATGCAGTGACGGTGAATGTCAACGAGTGAGTGAGCAGCAGCAGGGCTGCCCAAACCAGCCCTGACCCAGTTCCTGACAGAGAACAGTGAGATAGAATAAGCCCTGTTTGAAGTCAAAGTTTTGGTGTTTTGTTATATAGCAGTAGGTCACGGAAACATCCTCCCACTCGAATGAAGCTTCGGGAGCATTGCCTAGCCATACCTGGCACAGACGTGGACTCAGTAGATTTTTGCCGAATATGTGAGTATGGGGAAAATGGCGTTAACCATTGACTAGAAGTCTCAAGAAAGCAAAAATGCTGACTTTGGCAACATGAATGCTGGTAACCAGGGAATGGAAATTAGAAAGTGGGATATTAGAGAGGTGTGGGTGTGTGTGTGTGTGTGTTCAAACAAGCTTAGAGACACTGGAGTTTACCATTTCTCTTCGGAATTTTGAGAAGATACAGGATACGAACATGGCTAGAGTGGGGAGAAGACAAAGGTCACTGAGGTTGAGTTGGTAAACAAACTTGATGCTAGGATATTGGCTGAGGCACCTATTAGAAAATAAAACTTTCCCAGGATGAAAGCACTGGGGAGAGGCACTGGAAGTTTCCACTTGAGAACTGAGAGGCCCTTGGGGGAAGGTGGTAGGTATCCTTGGAAAGATGTAGTTTCAGTGAAGGCATAAAGTGTTCAGTGAAGAGTCAGGGAATATGATGGCGAGAAGATTCCCCATGGAACAGAGGGAGGCACCCCTCGGGCAGGGGCTGTGAAGGAAGGCTGCAGTGGGAAACAGTCTGGGGTGGGTGCAGAGGGCAGTGCTGGGCTGAGAGCTGTGCAGGGCACCGATGAGGCTTTCGCTGTGAGCAGAAGTGAAGGATGACTGATGAGATCAGGAGGGAAGTTAACTGGCCTTAAGATTTTGGCTGGCCTGGAGAGATAAAAATTTGGTTTTCCTGCCAGCACATCCAGAAGAGAAATAATGTTTTGCTGTTGGCAGTCAAGTCAGCAATCTGAGACCCTTTCTAGGGATTCCAAGTGAAACTGGCGAAAGGATGCAATTGGGCGTGGTTAGGCCCAAGTCAGCAAACACCCCAGTGCCCTGCTGGCCTTGACACAGCAGCTGCGAGCAAGCGGAGGGGGCCCAGCAGGCAGGCTGGGGTCTGGGGTGGAGCTGCAGGGCTCACCAACTTCCGGACTCTGCAAAACTTGGCATGGCTGATCCGAGTCAACCGTATGGGACTGGTACCCTAAAAGTCTGCAGAAAGGTAAACTGGCCTGAGTCATAACTTTTCAAATCCTTCAAAACAATAAACTTGATTATTATTCTTTCATATTATCAAAGTAAGGCATGTTTAAAATAAAATCGTTGTTTTCAAATCTGCAAAGCAAAGACACCTTCCAGCCCATGCCTCACATTCCTGTCTCCCTCTACACAAAATAGTGAGCGTGAGGAGGAGATAAGTCCTTCACATACTATTAAATTCCCGTTTTAATAACCCAGTCACAGTTTCTCTAAGCTATTCCATTTCTTGCCCTGATTCTCAAGTCAAATGGAACTAACTAAAGCAAAGGACTGGTAATAGAACTCTAACAATAGATTCCTTCAGCCCCTTCTGGTCTGTTATTCAAACTCAGAGGTATTTATTAAGTTCCCACTCATTCGTCAGGTCTGTTTTGATTACAGAGTACTGAAATCTGAGGTCAGCTGGCTTAGGCCAAGAAGGAAATTTATTGGTTTATACACACTAGAAAAAAGAAAAGTCTGGAGGGTCAGCTCAATCAGCTACTTAAATGATGTTGGCAAGAATCTCACTCCCTGCTACGCACCCCATCTTCTCAGCTCTCAATTTTTTTCAGTACCAGCTTTATCTTAGGCAGGATTTCCCCTGCTGGTGACTCTGTGAAGCTCTAGGCTTATTTCCTGCCAACTTAGTAGCACCAGCAAAAAGGACACAGTATGGTTCTCACTGGTGGTCACTTGCCCATCCCCGAACCAATTGTGACGAGGAGGATGTTATGCTCTCGTTGGTCAGGCCAGGATCACATGTTCCCTCTTGGGGCAGGCAGTCCCATCCAAGCCACATAGAGGGAAAAGGGTGATTCCCCACATGAAAATTACAGTTTTAGGAAGGAGGGCCATGGCATGCCATGCTGATGCAAACAACAGGTAGCTGCTACACAGGCCAGCTTCATGGGTACGTGACTAGGCAGTTCCACAGGCCCTGGCCCTTAAAAGGACCCTGCACATGATGTCATGCTCTGCTGGCACTATTTTGAAATCGTTAATTATTTTTGAACCAGAGGCCCTACATTTTTATTTTTCACTTGATCCTACAAATTATGCAGCCAATCTTGCAGCTATACTATTGTGTCTTGGGAAGGTGCCCAGAAATACATAAAATGGAATCCCCTCAGAGCCAAGGAAACATATGCACATTTGGGAAAAAGCAAATCGTTTGCCTGGTTGAGAGGAAATAATGGAAAGTACATTCACTCATTAATTCATTCACTCACTCTATTCATTTAGAACTTTACTAAGGGGATCCTCCTACTGACAGGAAGAGAAAAACAAATGGCTGTCAGGACCCTCAAGAAGCTCAGTCTGTTAGAGAGAGATAGTTACGTACACAGACACAGAAAGGCGGAGTACAGGTTGGCATGAACGCAAGCACCAAAGGCTGTAGGGAGCACGGAGAAGGCACCACTAACCAGCCTGGAGGTGGGGCTAGTGGTGAGTTGTATGATTGCCCAACAGAAGCCAGCAGTCGTAGATAAAGCATGTTAAGCTTCTTGGTTGGCAACTGACAGGGAACCTTACGGAGATGGTTCCACAGAGCAAGAGACACTATGTAACATGCCTCCAGGTGGCTTGTGGATGAGTCATTGTGCAGAATGCATGATGCTCCCCAGGAGTGCCATCACCCCCAACCCCCATCCCCACCCCAGCCACCAAATAGCCTTCGGGTCTGACTTCAGAACCAGACCGAAGTGTCAAGACTTTTACAGTTATCAATTCAGCATGTAAAATACTTCTTCCATCTTGGGCAGGATATAGTAATTACTCAGATTTCCAGTAAGAAGGCAACATTGAAATAATCCAAGAAATTTTACCTTCTATCCCTGGGACCTTTCATTTTATATGAACCATCTTCACCCTATTTTAACAGTAGAATGATTTAGCCTCGTATACCTTTTTTTTTTAATTGAGAATTTGAGCACAATAGACTCATGTTTGGCGCAGTAATTTTCCTCTAGAACATATTTGACTATTTGTCCCTTTTGAGTATCATCATGGACATAGGCTTTTAACTAGTTCCAACTTACCTGTGATCACTTTTTTTCTCAAAAAGTTAAAATTTGCTCAAAAAGTAAAATTAACATTGTACAAAATTTTAAAGGAAAACAGAATGCCTGCTCTTTAGAAGCTTACATTCTTCTTTAGGAGAACAAGATCTAACAGGTGGAAAATGTGGTAAACAGAAGAAGGCCGCACACGATAAGAAGCTGTTCCGTTGTGACCTTTGAATGCACTGATGAACATGGGAGCTAAGAAGCTTCCTCTGGGGAGAAAACTTGAACCAGCTTTGCAGCTGGACTCAGAAGCCTATGTGCATCTCCGGGTGAAGGGAGGGTAAAGGTTCACTTGCTGGGGCGGAAGCAGCAGCATGAGTGAGTGTCCCCTGCCAAAGGAGGACTAGCAAGTGAGGGCAAAGCTCACTCAGGGGCCAGTGTGAGACCTCCTCAAAGCAGAAAAATTAAACTTCAGATGTCTATTGCTGAGTAACAGATTACCCGAAAACTTAGCGACTTAAAATAACAGCAGTCATTTTACTCTTATTGTTCATAGTTCTGGGGGTTGACTGGGATCAGCTAGGTGGTTCTTACTCAGGGTTTCTGATATCCAGTTTTTGGGGTTACCCACAGATGGTAGTTGTAGTTGGACTCATTGCAAAAGCTCTGCTGGTTTTTACCTCAGCCGGGGCTATCTGCCAGAACCGCCCCATGTGGCCAGACCCCCTCACTGAGGGGTGTCTGGGTTCTGAGAATGAGTCAGGACGTGGAAGCTAACCATTTTGGAAGGCGCGAGACCAGAAACTGCTGTGGCATCTCTTACCTACGTACCAAAGGTCAGACAGTTGCGGAGAACAGATTTGAGAGGGGACATAGAGCGCCACCTCTGCATGGTAAGGGTGTCAAAGAATTTGGGGGCCATTTAAAGAAACGAAAACACTGTTATTTGAGCTTGATGTGCAATTGCATGGATTCTCTCATTTAATTCTCACAACTAGTTAGACCACTGTACAAATGAGGAACCAGGCACAGAGAAAGCAAGTGACTTGCTCAGGATCACATAACACTCCACCTCCAATACCCGTGTGTTTAGTTACTCTATTAGGTTCTCAATACCTGGAGAAAGAGGAATCTTCAAGAAGACTCTGAGCGCAAGGGACCCTGAGCAATCCTGAGCCAGGAACTAAGGGGAATCTGACTGCATTGGCCCAGAAGGTGCTTACTTAGCACCTTCCGCACTCAGGTTAGATATTGCATGATACAACCTTTTCACTGGGGAGAGGTTTAGAAATAAAAACAGTGGTGTGCGTTCACCTGCCCACAGAGGCCTTTGTAAGTATTTTCTTGGTTTGGGCCTTGAGGTGCAGGTAGGATTTGAATCATGGAGAAAAATGGAAAAGGATTATTAAAGTTTCCTTGTGGACACTCTCAGGTCCTGACGGTCTTCATTTGCTTCATTTTTCTAATGCAATATATCGGGATCTCCTGTTAAAAATAAGTCATCCGTTCCTTTACATGTCTTCAGTCTGGTTTCCCAAAAAGACAGTGAATTAAACTAAACTAGCTTCATCTTAACACACAAAATGTATTCTTGGGTTGTGTTCAAACATGGTTTCCCTCACAGAACGAAAGAACCTTCCCCAACAGGAAACCTCAGTGGTTTATTCTCTGTGTGATGTTCTGTTGATAAGGGCAGGGAGTAATTCCCCAGAAAAACAATTAGAGTTTCAACTTAACTCTGGCTTGATCATGTGGTTGGAAGGTCAAAATAAAAACCTGCAACATTAGTTTTTGTTCAACGTTCACTTGAAAAGACTTTGATCTTGTAGGTCAGTGCCCAAGGACTTCAGGGCTCTCCAAGTGTATTTCTTGGTGAGGTTGCTAGGTTTTGGCAGAAAGAGCAATAGTGTCATTTCCTGTCCTGCTTTCTTTGGTATGGGTATGGCCTACATCATGGAATTTGTTTGGCTATTTTCTAAAATCATCCAAATTAGGACCCCACAAGAAAAAAGTTCAGAGGCACATCAACTCTTAGCAGAGACCTGGAAAGCATTGTGATGAAAAGGCACTTCCTTTCTTAAAGCCAGGGCAGTTTGTTGTGGAACTAAGCTGTGAAGCTATGTGAAAGGCTTAAGGGCCCTAGTAGATAAGATCAATAACCCCTACCCTTGTGAAGGGTGGAGTTTTAGCCCCTGATTGGTAGAGCATGCAAGGAACTGGAGTTTTCTTTGCATACATTACGTTTATACAGAGAGAAAGCGAGGCCAGCCTTCAAATTCAAAGGAGACCCATCCATTTCCAGCAGGCTACTTAAACAAAAATTTTAACTCAAGAAATGTGTTTACTGTAGAAAAAAAGCATAAAAGGGAGTTTTTTATAAAGCCACCTGCGAGGCTGTTATCACATGTATAAATGATTATAGGGACATACCTCCCAGGTTGTTTTGTTCTTTGCTGTTTTTTCATATGACATCATATCATGAAGATTTTTTATGTTAGTGAATACATTTCAATAGTATTAAATGTTTAATATTTCTTTTCAAAGCTATATTATTTGTAGAAAAAATCTTCTATTATTGGAGATTAATGTTTACTTTTTTGTTTTGCTATATACCAAGCAACACTGCAGTCACTATTCTTAATTATTTTTTTTAGGATATGTCCCAAAGAATGTAATTGCTAGGTCAAAATTTATGGATATTGATAAGAATTTTGATACTACATTAGGCAGGATAAGCTAAATGTTGTAGCCCCAAATCTCAGTGGCTATACACAATAAAGATGTATTTCTCTTGTATTACAGTTCAGTTCAGAATAGGCCATTTGGTTGAGGGTGGAGAGCGCTTTGCTCAGTCCTCTGGGACCAGGATTTGTTCCCCATTTGCCAGTGGGTCCTCTGATTTCAGCTGAAAGGCAAAGGGAGAGAGAGACCTACAGCAAAGAGGGGAAAGAGAGAATGGAGAATTGCACAGGTGGTTTTAGGGACAGACTTAGAAGCAACTCACATCACTTTCTCTATTCACCTTTCAAATGTCCAGAACTCAGTCACATGACCACTTCTAACTGCAAAGGTAGCTGGGAAAATACCGCCTTCCTGAGTATCCAGGGTGAGAGGAACAGCATTTGGTGAATGGAGAACATAGTCTCTGCCTTAGACATACATTACCAAGTTGCCAATGAACCAAGTTTTTCCAGTTTACATTCCTACCATCAGGGTATGAGAATTTATACTTGTTTATGCCCTCTATAATTAAGAGAAGGACATTTTCTGGGTTCTGTTTTCTGTTGATCTGCATGTGGCATTGTTGCTTCTTGGCACAACTAGACCCAGAGTGCCTCTTCTTCCCTTTGGAGTCAATCTCACCATAGTCAGGATGTAGAGAGCCTCTAGAAAGCCAGGACTCTGCATTCCAGACTGCTTTCAGGACAGCAGCCCTATTGCCTCAGCTGGCCTGTGTTTCTGGGGTTTTCTCTGCTTATGTTTTCCTTCTCTCTCCCTTCACTGCCGCAAATAAGATGTGGTGTGCATGCGTCTGCAGCCTTGGTGACCCTTGCAGGCACCCTGCCCCAAGGCCCAACCCCAGCCTCATCCTGAATCCGTGGCTGTCTCAGGGATGAGGGGGAAAAGATTGGAGTTCTGCATTTTCTGTGCCATCTTAAGCATGTTTCAGCTTATAATACATTTTCATACACACACACACACACACACACACACACACACACAGTGGCAGAGAATGCAATTGAGAGACAGATAGAGCACCCTGATGCTGACTTGGCACATTGGCCTTGACTAAATCATCCGGGCCTTGTCCTTCATACTCACTGTTCCACTGGAATAATCCTTCCCCGATGAGCAAACTGTTAGAAATCATAAAGGGAGGGCAATACAGTTGTGCAAAGCGTATTGTTGTCTGCCTCCAAGTGAACCCAGGTTGGTAAACACTGGCTTACATCTGAGCTGTGGTTTCCTCCTCATTTCAAAATTTAGTTTCTAGAAGATAATGCTTTTGAATGGCTTCTCATTCACGTCTTCCTCAGGGGCTGCTCGCTGTTGCCTGGCAGTTGTTTGGGAGGCCTGGCCCCTTGGCAAAGCAAGCTTTCCAGCGAGGTCTTTGGCAAAAAGTCTTTTTAAAGTGTACTTGTTCAGTCTCCCTAGAGAACTGAGGATCTCATCGTCAGTACAGGAGAAAATGTGAACCAAGCAAGTCACAGAGTTCCAGGCATGCTGAGCTTCTGGACCTAAGCACCAGCCTTCTGAAAAGCCTAGGATAGTTTGTATGTTTTCCTAAGAGTAAACCAAGACCTTGTCTTTCCAAGTTGCAGCCTCTGATCCCTCCCTGAGAGAGCAGCAATGGTCTCTGAGGGGAGATAACAGCATAGCCTCCTGGGTGAGTGAATCACAGCAACTATAAGCTTCTTATGACCTAGAAATGGAAACAGGAAGTGGCTTAGAACTATAAAGAGCACAGCTAAGGAAGGGCAGCAGTAGAATTTTTCTCTAATGGCACAGTATACAGTGTGCAGAGGTGGAGCTTGATGCCTTTTCTTTCTCTCTGTTGTTATAACCCTGCCTGGCAGGGATAGGCCACCTGAATGGGGAGTAGGATGTCTTCCTGGTGGTGGGAACCAGGGGCAGGGAAGCAGAACAACTGTGGATCAGTAGCCTCTTTCCAGAGTGAGCCCATCTGTGGGATGGCACAGTCTCTTTCCACCTAATCTTTGCAGGTGTATTTGAGTTATTGAGATATATTTTGCCAGGCCTTATAAATCTAAATTGTTAAGGCACTTCCAACAAGAAAAAACTGACTTCTGGTAGCTATCGGTAGTTGCAGAAGGGTTCTCCGTGCCCATAGGGAAAAGGCTTTCTTGCACCTGTGCTGAGAAACAAACATTCACTGTCATTCCAGCTATTCTTTTCAGAGCCTCAAGGCTACCTTTCCCAGGCTCCACTCATTCCTGACTGACAGTGGTGAGAAAGGGAACGCTCTGTTGTGTTTTTATGCCATTCCCATACCTCAGGGCCCACATGTCGCAGCAGATGAATCCTGAAGACCACAGAACGGAGTCCTACTCAGGGGTCAGTCCACCACCTACAAAACACCTCCTGAGGAGCCTCTTCAGACCAGTTTCTCAGGCCGCCCTCAGTGGAATGATGGGGTGGGAATGGGAGCTACTCCACAGACTGCCTCTTGGCTCCTGCAGACCTCCAAAGTCTAAATTTCTCAGATATGGTGCCGTAGTCTTAGTTTCTGCAAGCACCCTGTCCCTAAGTTGGCCCGCATAGTCAAGTTTAAGAACCTTTCTCTATAACGATGCTGGTCTCATTTATTATCCTTTTCATAAAAAAAAAAAAAAATTTGTTTCCGTTCAACCTTTTGTGACTGTTGAAAATGAATCTGAAGCAGAGGGACCTGTTTACATAAGAAAAATCACCTGTGGCCTTAACTGGCATGCAAATTTTATCAGGGGATTTGAAGGAAACCAACCCTTGATTTTCAGGCTGCTCATGTCTACTTTTCCATTAACTTGTCATTATTAAAAGCAACTCCTCAGCTTGTCCTTCTCTCTTCTGCAAGAAAATGGGCCTGCTGCTCTAGGAGGTTGTGACCTTGGAGTCCTTTAGCACAGGGGTGATAAAAGTCAACTTCTTCATGGTTTCCAATGAAGCAGAAGTGAAATCCATTGGTGCTTCTATAGAGAAAACACTGAGTCCAAGGACAAGTATAAAGAGCAGAGAAGGAAGACGTGACAAAGATGTTGGGGAAAGCACTCAACACCCTCTGTGTCCTGCCTCCCCCTCCAGCCCTCTCAGACCTCGTGCATGAGGAGTGTATTGTATGCTGGTAAAACTCTCTTTAAAACGTTGGGGGAAGGGAACAATGTATAAGATGTGCCTAATTCCATAGTGTTAATATTCCTACCATGGTGGATTTCAAGTTACCAATGGTTCAACAATGGCCCACTACAATCTTGAGTATTTAATAATCAAACTCTTGCAAACTAGGAGGAGACAATCCCAGTATCTCATCATCCCAGGCCTGCCCCAGAAAATACCCTACATTATACCCAAGGTGACTGTCGCTTTCAGCTTCTCTGTCAGAAGGAGAAGTGGTTGAAGCATGCCTGATTGTTATGACTAACATAATGGTGACTATGGGATGATCTTTTTGTCAGCCATATTAGAGACGAGATTCATTTCTCAATCTTGTTCTCATTTCTCCCAGGGCTGGGGAAGATGGATGCAACCCTGTTCATATATCTTCTCAGGAGCTTCAAGGCAGCGCTTGGCTTGAGGCCTCCCACAAGCTCTCCCTCTTTCTCACCTGCTCCTTTAAAACCCTGTGGCCCCAGCCTAGAAAAAAGGAAAGCACCTTCCTTAAGTTTAAAATGGGTTTGGGAGTCGTTCTGGATTCCGGGTTCAGCCTTTTTGCTTGTGTGGTGCTCAAATAGACTCTTGCTTAAAAAGCTGGCTTCAGGAAGACTCTCTGTCTAGAGCTAAAGACTGAACACCTTGAACTGATCTTTTCCTGACTCTTTAGAAATAAGGGAATGTGGGGCAAAGAGTTCTCATAAAATTGAGTGTGATCAAATTTGCCTACAGCCTGTGACACCACAAGTCACACAATTCTTCCTTCCTCTTTAGGGCCTGGGGATGTTGTTGGATGAGGGAAGACAGTGACCTATTTTTTCTCCCCAAACACTGGGCAGCTGGTTGCCTTTTCAGATCTAAAACTCACCCACACTGCTGCAGTTTTTGTTCCCTTGCCTCCTGGGAAGTCAGTTCAAGAGAAGTCTTATGGGCAATGGCCTTGAATCTGGGGCCTCTTTAGTATTCTAGTCTCTCAGAATTGGTCCATTAACAAATACTTATTGAGGGTGCATGAAGGAGTCCAAAATGTGCCTAGCCAAATTATGTCACATTGGAATATTAATTATTTTTAGCTGAAGGCACCTGAGAAACCCTAGAGGTAGGAAGGGCTCTCTGACTTCCCCCTTTCAAGCTGAAAGCAGGTCATTCAATTTCCCCTGAGAAAGATGCCCCTCCTCCTCCCCCCTCAACCAGGGAGAAAAGAAAGTTGTCATCACCAGAGGCTGAGAGAAGATGCTGAAACAGGCCTGTGCAAACATACCGGCTCAAAGAGGGCAAATAGTTCTCATAAAGTTAAGTGTGACCGTGGGGAGGGGGGAGGCAGAGGCAAGGAAGGGGAGCAGTTTAGACAAGAACCTAGTATAAAGGAACCATGGACATGGACGACAGATGGAATTGACTTTGGGGGGAATGGGTGGATGGGGAGGGGGACAGAGGGGAGCAAAAAGGGGATGGATACAACAACAATAAAATTAAAAAAAAAAAAAAAAAAAGTTAAGTGTGACCAAATTTGCCCCCAGCCTGTGACCCACTGATCTTCTTTTCATTTCCCCCAGGTATTTCCTGGTCAGTGACCCCAAATTTACTGCCCCTAACCCAAGCCTTTTTGTCTTGTCTCATCCCCTTGATATATTGTTCTTTGTTTTAAAATATATGTAAGATTTGGGGCCTAATGGCTTCTTCAGGTCTTCATTTTTCCTTTTGAAGACTTCTACATACATGTAAAAATATTAAATAAAGTGTGTATACTTTTCCCAGTCCTGTTAATATGTTTTATGTCAGTCGAATTCTTAAGTCAAGCTCCAGAACCTATACGGGTAGGAGGAAGGTTTTCCTTTCCTACCTACACCGCCTGCAGAGATGTAGTGAGTGACAAGCTTACAGTCTTGTCCACAGAGACAGCAGTCCTTACACAGCTTCAGGGAATTCAATGATGGCTAGGGTGCAGAGGGATTTAAAGAACACTGGGTACCTAATGCAGGCTAAGGGACTGGGAAAACTCCTGGAGGAGCTGAGGTTGAAGCTGAAACCTGAGGAACCATTCGGATGTGGTGGAATATGAGGTTAGAAGGGGAGAGCCTCCAGGACACAAAGAATTTATGCTCCAGAGGCATCCTCTTTTCAAGAACAAGCTTAGGAATTTAGATGGTAACTTTCTTTCTTCATATACATTATGGGGATGGAGATCACAGTTTGTCCTCCAACACTTCTTCTTTTCATAAAACAAATCCCCAATTTTTGCTAGTTAACCAGCTACCCAGAGGAAAGATTTTATGGCCACATTACTAAGTTCTGGCTGACGAGGGGTAGACATAAGTAATGTATGGGGTCTCTGAGAAGCCTCTTTGCTGCTCCCTGATATCTGGATGTGATGGCTGGAGGCTGAGTAGCCATCAGGGACCATGAGGAGACGTGTCAGGGTCCAGGGAGCAGTGTATTAAGTAGAGCCTGACTTCCTGGTGATCACAGGGCTGTCATACCAGCCCCAGATTGTCTATCTCCACTCTTCTTTTATGTAAAGGACAAATAAAGGTCAATCTTTATAAAGCATCTATTATTGGGAATTTTCTGTTACACAAAGCCAAATATAATCCCAACTACACACACAATTTCCTTTCAGCCTAACAAAAAGATCATTTATCTGGTCTACCCACAGATCACCTATTTGATAAAAAAAAGTCTGTAATAATAACATCTCTTTTTCCAAACCCCTTTGTCCCCTCCCTGGTCTCCCTATCCTCCCTGAGTCCCCTGTACCTCCTCTCTTTTCTGACTCCCACACCAGAGCCAGGCCTGACTTTGGTGTTTCCATCTCCACAAATGACATGCTCCAAGCCCAAAGGTTCTTGGGCTGCTGCTCCTTCACTAGTGGCTGCCTGGCAAGAGACCTGCTCCTGAGAGTCAGTCACACAAAGCCCAATGGGGCAGCCAGCCTTTTGGGTTCCTTCTCTTTCTTTCCAAGGAGGTGTGAAAAATTAGATTGGATTAAAGACCTAAATATAAGACCTGAAATGATAAACTGCACAGAAAAAAACATAGGTACTAGACTTAGGGACCTTGGCCTTAGAAAAGGATTTTATGGATTTGACTTCAAGGGTAAGGGAAATAAAGGCAAAAAGAAATTAATACGACTATATCAAACTAAAAGCTCTGCATAGCAAAAGAAAGTGCCAGCAAAACAAACAAACAAAAAAAGCAACCAACCAAGAGATTTGCAAACAGCAGCTCCGACAAAGGGTTAATATTCAAAATATATAAGGAATTCATATACTTCAACACCAAACAAAGAAGAAAACCAATTAAAAAATAAGCAGACATGCCCTGGCTAGTGGCACAGTGGATAAAGCACTGGCCTGTTGGAACCCAAAGGTTGCTGGTTCGATACCCCAGCCAGGGCACATAACCAGGTTGAAAGCCAGGTCTCCAGCCAGGACCTTAGTTGGAGGCAGGTGAAAAGCAACCATACGTTGATGTCTCTCTCTCTCTCTCTTTTTTTTAAAAAAGATTTTATTTATTATTTTCAGAAAGAGAGGAAGGGAGAGAGGCAGAGAGGGAGAGAAACATCAATGTATGGTTGCCTTTCACCTGCCTCCGGCCACAGACCTGGCTGGAGACCTGGCTTGCGACCTGGTTATGTGCCCTGGCTGGGGAATCAAACCAGCGACCTTTGGGTTCGCAGGCCGGCATCTTACCCACTGTGCTACCAGCCAGGGCTCTCTCTCTTTTTTCCTCCCTCCCTTTCCCTCTCTCTAAAAATAATAAATAAAATATTTTTTAATAAAATAATAAATAAATAATAAAAAGCTGAATTAAAGGTAGAATAGACACCTAGATAGCGTTTTCCAGTAGGTACTTGGGATTGGGGTCAGGGCAAGAGACAGAGGTTTGAGAGTCATCAAGAAGAAGGATGAGAGCTGGGTCAGTGAGTTTTTTGAAATGGTCTTTAGATCTGTAAATGTAACAGGTTGTAGGTAATGGAACTGCAGATACCACATTAGGAAGGAGAAAGCAATACTAGATGGACAGAAGGAAGAGGAGGAACAAAGATCTTCCAGCAGCATCACTTCACTGCCTTGAGGAGGCTCTAGGACAAGTAAGTCTGCCCACTCAATGTTGCTTGCTTGCTTGCTTGCTTTCTTAAATTTTATTTATTATTTTTAGAGAGAAGAGAAGGGAGAGAGGCAGAGAGGGAGAGAGACATCAATGTATGGTTGCCTTTCACCTGCCTCCAGCTATGGACCTGACTGGAGACCTGGCTTGCAACCTGGTTATGTGCCCTGGCTGGGAATCGAACCAACAACCTTTGGGTTTGCAGGCTGGTGCCTATCCACTGTGCCACGAGCCAGGGCCTCAACCTTTCTTATTATCTAGTAGAACAGGACTCTCTGGCAGGCCCAGGATAAGGTCTCACATGGTACATGGCAAGGCTTTCTCTGCTGACCCTGAGGCATTGAGCTATTTATGTTTTAAATCAGGCACAATTAAATGTAATATAGCAACCATTGTTTAGTTTTCAAACCTCATTCACACACATTACTTCATTAATGTCTCAAGAGAGAGAGAGAGAGAGAGAGAGAGAGAGAGAGAGAGAGAGAACCCATGAAGTAGTTATAATTTCTATTGTAAAATGGATGAAACAGAAGCTTGAAGAAGTTAAGGAACTTTCTTCAAGTTAGCAGAACTCAAGTTATTTGTCCCTATTAGCATACCACATTGCCTCTGAGATTCCACTTGGCCTTACCTCCAAGAACTCTCAGAATCACAGCATATACACAAAACCCCCGTTTGTAGACTTCGCAGGGTTTGGCATGAGCACAGATCAGGCAAGGACAAGGGATCATGTAAAGTGATCATGTAAAGTGATCCAGCTCTAAGGGTTCTTTTCTTTCCTCTGAATTTGGTAACAATTGACCCAGGACTATCTTAATATTAAGGGGAAAACATGTCTTTTGCATTAACAAAGATTTTTATTAATTTTGAGGACACGCCTAAAGACCTATTTGCCTTTTCTTTCACTTTGAGAGGTCACCCAAGATCTGGCCACTACTCGAGTTTTCTATAGACTCTCTTGTACTGGAATGGTCTTCCCAGATCCCTTAGATGCCAAAAGACTACATCCGGAGATTCCCATGGTGAGGTTTGCATGATGGTAACAGCACGCGCCTAATTTCATTTAATGCTTCTTGAGAGCAGTTGCTGCTCTGTGAGACGCACAATTGCACCAATTGTTCCTGTTGGCGGAAACTGACTTCTGGCTCTATCTTCTTCATTCTCTTCTACTTCCTGGTCTCCTGTTGGAGTCCAAGGAATAGCTGGAGAGATGAGGTTGTTGGCATACATATAATAGGTCCTGAAAGTGCCTCTAGCCTTCTCCCAGCCAAGTGAACTTGGCATTATTTTGTACAGTAAGACACCATAGCATTGCAGAGTGAGCACCAGCCAGCTCTCATGGTCTCTAACTGGCCTGGGGGAGCCAACCAGGCTCACCTCTCTGGCTGGTCTGTTTCTAGGGTGTTCAACTGAAATCCCCCCTAAAGGAAGGTAACAGCTATATTCTTGTTGGATCTTTAAAGTCAGAAGTGAGGATGTTTTCCTTGAATCTATTCTTCAAGGGCAAAAAAAAAAAAAGAAAGAAAGAAAGAAAGAAAAAGAAAGAAAGAAAAGCATTAATCTATTTAGCTATATTTTAGGAAACAAATGCTGGGCACCAGAAGACATTATGCTTCCAGCTATACATTTTCTGGAGAGAATACGAGATAGAACTTACCTATGAGCACAGGGCAGAGTGCGTAGGATAGAGTCCGTTACTTAAGGTCCCTACAGTTTGGGACTCTCCGTTAACTAAATCCTCCAGAAACGGCACTTGTGACCATATTCTGTTGAATGTATCCATTTATAAGTGGCTTTACGTTCAGGTACTTTTCAAAGAGCTTCTCTTGGTGTGAACATATATGACAGATGGGGTTGGGCTGGCCCACAATGGGAGTGAATGGAGGTCAGGAAAACCTTAAATGCAGGTTCTGCCTTAGCTGCAGCCTCTGAAAACATCCCATGGAAACTCCATCCTAACTGGGAAGCCAGAGTTATGGGAAAACCACCTTTAACTTAAAAGGGAGCACCCTTAAGTTATAGATCAGTCACCAATGAGAAACTCCATTGTAAGGTCCATACATGATACATGATCAGTATTTGCATGGGCCACATGCTCACAACTTCTATAAAGGGAGCCGATGTCTTCTAGTCATCCACTAACTGCAATTCTTTCACTTAGGCCTGGAATGACTCTCAGTCCTGTGCCAATGAGACACCTGCCCTAGGCCTCCAGGGAAGCTTCCTTTTTCCTGGTATTGGACATGGCCTTGTTGATTGGTAAACTAGGATTTAACTTCATCTCTCTATTATTTTTTCAAAGGAGGAAAAAAACAAACAGTGTTTTCCTCTCTTATGTAACAAATGACTATTAAATTTACCAGCTTAAAACAGCAAACATTTATCATCTCACCATTTACGAGGGTTAGGAATTCAGGAGTGGCTTGGATGGTGGTTCTGACTGATGGTCTTAGGAGTTTGCAGTTAAGCTTTGCCTGGGGCAGCAGTCATCTGAAGGCTCAATGGGGGAAGGATTTGCTTGCAAGCTCAGGGGCTTGTGAACAGGTCTTAGTTCCTCACTGGTTGTTGGCCAGAGACTTCAGTTCCTCATAAGTTGAAGCTGTCATCTGCCTGAGGGTCCTTATGATGTGGCAGCTGGCTTCCCACAAGGTGAGTGGGCCAAGAGGAAGAGAGAGTCCAAGGCAGAATCTTAGGAGTGACATATCATCGTATCTGTTATATTCTGTTGCTCATGTAGAACAACCTTGGTATGCAGGGAGAGGGGACTATACCAGGATGCAAATACCAGAATCAGGAACCTCAGGAGCCATTCAGAGGCTGGCTACCACACCTTGTTTGGGAAAGAGAGAAATGGGGAAGAGGGTCATGCACTAAAAAGATTAATAGTTTAAACTGACTTACGACAGACTTATTTATGAACTAGTTGAATGTCTTTCCAAAGTCAGCATCTTTGCTCCTCATTTCTGGGCCTCTCTTGGAAAGTTCCCTGAGGCCTGTGATTCTAGTGACTTGAAGTTGGTAAGGAGAGGAATGAAGAAGGCAAAAGATTGGGAGAGAAAGGAATGTGGGTCTCATGAAGGAACCCCAAAACCTGAGCCTTGACCCCTGATCCCAGAGCCAGCTCCAGGTCCCAGGCCCAGAGTGTCCCACAGTTCCAGGCTTGGGCTGGAAGCCTACCATTTGCTGAGGGAGGAAATGGGAACAGAAAGTTCTGAATTATTGGCATATGCCCCGTTTCCCTGAGGTTTTTCTGCCTAATTCTGTGCAAAAAGAGCCAAACTGAGATAACCGAGGACACTCTGAGCCTAGGGAGAGGGCTCCTCTGGTTTCTGGAGATGGTGGCAGTTTGTGTGTAAATCCGTGATGGTTCCTTATTGTCTAAATGTTTCTCAGAGGGGAGTGCAGCCACTTCAGCACCTGTCTCCAGGGGAGCAGCTCTTGAGACCACCATTGCTCATTATACATCCTGCCCAGCTATTCCAGGCCCTTCTACCCATGGGTGGTGGGTCCATTGGACTTTGGGGGCATGTTACACAGTGGGCACCTAGGGACGTTGATGTGAATGTGTCTTGAAAGTCTTTGATGGGGCTACCCACTTGGGGCACCTGCCTACAGAAAGGGCACGACCAGGCTTCACTCACTCAACTTGCCTTCCTTTCTTGGGGTTCAGCACAGGGAAACAGCAGCTCCTTGGAACCAGAGATGCATGGACTTTTGCAGTTTTTGAGCTGAAAGATGTGCTCTCAGAGGTGAGTTAGCTACTTCAGTAACTGTCTTGGGCATTCTCTGGAAGCTGTCAGGCTTCCTGATTACCCGTGTAATTTCTTGGCATTGCTGGTGACGCTTGAGTCACCCCAGAAAATATCTCAGGTGGTTATTCCCAAATGCTGAGTTTTATTCCTCACGTTTTGAGCTGTTTCTTCTGGAAAGGTTCTGGTTTTGTGCTTCTCAATATAAAACCAGAAACTTTAACTGCTTTAGGAAGTCCCCAGGGCTGAGGAGGAAGTGCCCAAGATTGCCAGAGCACCAAATCATCTGTACTTTTGCAGAGCTGGGGCAGCAGGTAGCCAGGAGGAGGAACAGGTGGGTTGTGGTTGAGCCAAAGAGACTAAATGCTAACTTATCAGCAAGTTTTCCTTCTGAGAAAAGTTAAAGAAGCTCATTTGGAAAGAAAGAATTACCTAAATAGTCAGGCAATATCAGTGGTTGTATTCTACTACACTGAGGGCATCCTAACATTTCAGACACAAGGTCTGGGGCTGTCTACTGTTATTTCAATTGACTTGAGATAAAATAAAAGGTGTGACTCCGTATAATGAGTTCTATAGCTCTGTCACTTAGACCAGAGCTACCCTAGTGAAAACCCATTTCTCAACTCTGAATATATTCAGGAGACTTAGCTCTCTGGGGCTGGGATTTCTCATTTGGATAAGCTTCTTCCAGGATTGAACACTCACCTCCTTTCCTCCCATTTTCTCTCCCTTGGCTTCTTTGGTCTCAAAAGGCCATTAAATGACTCCGGATTTGGGAGTTCAGAACATTCGTACATCCAGAATCTAAGAGATAGGAGGGGTCTTTGTGGTTATCCAGTTCAGCCTCTTCCCTAATTCAGAAGTCTTCAAAGGTCAGGCCTCTGACACTTTATGGTAGAAATAACACTATGATGCAAAGCAATTCATTCTCTTTGGATGGCTTTATTACTGAAGAACCCATCTTCATATGGACTTTCTTATACTGACATCTGCGTCTCTGAAACTTACATTTACTCTTATTTTTCCTTCAAGGGTGACCTAGACTGCAGCTACTCCTCTTCTAGAGGAAATGGATTGAAGCCTACAATTTGGATCTAGGTTGAGTCCCAATTCTGCTACTATTGGCTGTATGTGATTTTTAAAAGAAGTCCCATAACCTCATCTGCAAGTAGAGATAATACCCACTGTACATAGTGTGTGTTGGAACCAGCTATTGAGTGTGTCTTTTCTCAGCTCTGCATTCAGTGATCTCACACTAATCTCTTAGAGTAAGCCATAATGGGAGTATTTACACCACAGCAAGTGGCAAATGTGATGGAATCAGGGCTTTTTGTTGGTTTACTCTTATTTTACCAGTGCACAACTGACTTTATCCTAACTTGGTTGTAAGGATCAAATAAGATTATACAAGTATTCGATTCCCCAACCAGGGCACATAACCAGGTTGCCAGCCAGGTTTCCAGCCAGGTCTGTGGCTGGAGGCAGGTGAAAGGCAACCATACATTGATGTTTCTCTCCCTCTCTGTCTCTCTCCCTTCCTCTCTCTCTTTGGAAATAATAAATAAAATCTTTTAAAAAATAGTACAAGTAAGTGTCCTTTATGAACTATAAAAACTATAGAAAAATGGATGTTAGTTATTTTGAAAGACTGCTACAAAAATAGTTCTAAATAAACCACGCTTTCTTTTTTAAACCTCATCTGAGGACATTTTGTTCATTGCTTCTAGAGAGAGGAGGGGTGGAGTGGGAGGGAGGGAGATAAAGAGAAAAAAAGAGAGTCAGAGAGAAAGAAATATTGATGCAACAGGGAAACATTGACTGGTTGCCTCTCAGGCTCCCCAGCTGGGAACTGAACCTGCAAACTTTCAGTGTATAGAACGGCACTCCAACCAACTGAGCCACATGGGCCAGAGCCTGTGTCGACCCTTTTGTGTAGTCCCTTTCCACATTATATCTGGACTGGTCTCATGACTTGCTTGGTCCAGTAGAATATGACGAAATTTCTAGTCCTAGGCATTAGGAGTCTCATAGCATCGGCTTTCACTGTCTTGCTGTCCTCAGAAGGCACAAAGCCCGGCTGCTTCCTTGAGGATGAGAGGCCCTGTGGAGAAGGAGGCTGACAGAGCCCCAACAGAGAGGGGCAGCCATTCCAATCATCCCATCTGAGGCGACAGACGTGCGAGTAAAACAATGATGGCTCTCCAGCCTCAACTGACCTGCCAGCTGGCTGCAAGTGTCTCTGAGAGCCCCGCCTGCACCGCTACACCACATGGGGCAGAGAAAATCTCTCCAGTCCAGACTGCAGAATTGTGAGCAAAGGAGCAGTTATTGTTGCTTTAAATCACCCAGTTTCAGGTGTGGTTTATACACAGTGATTGATGACTCACTACAGTTATTATTACATCAGGCCCTTTCATGTCTTCTTGTCCAAGTTAAACTTCCCCAGATCTTCGGATGGCATCCTGGTCATCCTCTGGCTGGGCTCCATTCACCAGCCCTGGGAGGGGCGTAGTGCTGGCTTGCGGTGCTCTGCCCTACAGAGGCGGAGGGATGGCTGCCCTCTGTGTTCTGGATCCTAGATGATCATTGCGGTGGGGAGGGTGAGGCGGAGCTTTTAGCACTCGTGCTTTATTCTGAGAGCTCATTCTAAGCCCTTTCAGTCAACTTAATCCCCTGACCATGAAACTAAGCTCTCCCAACCTGACATCTTTTCTTTTTTCTTTCTTTTTAAAATCTAAGTACAAGGGTTTATATTTATTGCTATTACATGTATCTTTTCACTCTCAACTTATTATCTTAGCCTTTCAAAATCCGGACTCCAATTTGATTTTAAAGATTTTATTTATTTATGCTTAGAGAGAAGGGAAGGGAGGAAGGGAGGAAAAGAGGGAGAGAGAGAGATGAGCGAGAGAGAGAGAGAAAGAGAGAGAAACATCAAGGTGTGAGAGAAACATTGATTGGTTTCCGTTCGAATGAGCCCCAACCTGAGACCAGCCTTCAACCCAGGCATGTGCCTGACTGGGAATTGAACCAGTAACCTTTGGCTTTGCAGGACGATGGTCAACTGAGCCACACTAGTCAGGGCTCCAATTTGATTTTAAAATTTGCAACAGTATTTCCTGACGTGCACACATTCACCCCCACACCCAAACACACATATATCCAGACCCATGTACATCCAAGTACATACAAACACACAATCATTTCCATTTTCATAGCAACTATGACGTCTTCCTAACAGTTCCAACCCTTCACTGTCAGCCTTCTACGCCTTTTTCCAGTCTCATCTCCTTATCACTCCCTGTGTCAGTATCAGAAGCACAGCTCCAACTGTGAGTTAACCAAGCCAGGTTTATTTTCCTCTGACACCAAGAAGCTCAGAGGTTGGAAGTCCAGGACTAGAGTTGCCACCCTAGAGTGCCATCAGAGATTAGCCTGCCATCCTTCACAACATCCTCATGATTTCAAAAAGGCTGCTCCACCCTGAGTGTTGCATACGAGATCCAGGCAGGAATTGGACAGGAAGAGAGAAGGGAAAAAGGCAAGAGGCAAGTAGCACGGAGCCTGTTCCTTTTAATCAAGAAAACAGCTCTCCTGGAGGCCCTGTCCAGGAAACTTCTAGCTATCATCATTGGCCAGAACTGGGTCACATGGTCACACCCACTATGAGGGCATCTGGGAAGGTGAATGTTTGTAACTGGGCACATTGCCATCCTGAAAAAAAGAATTGAGGTTCTGTAAATAAGAAAAAGATGGGGAAGAAACAATGAGTAGAGAACTAGCAGGGTTAGCCACATCCTCCCATGCATACTACATACAAGTTGTCAACCTTGTGTACCAGACACAGGCCACGTTTATTTTAAAAAGGTTATTGAAAATAAGAAGTGGTAGATTACCAAAAAGTTAGTCCAAATTTCCTCTCATTCCTGTATAAATAACCCCTTTCAGTGTGACTTTGACATTCCTTTCTACTGTTTGGAACAGTAGAATGTGGCAAAAGTCATGCTATGTGCCTGCCTAGCTCATATTTCAAGAGGCCTTTCAGCTTCAGTTCCTGCCCTCTTAGAACTCAGTGCTACATTATGAAGAGCTTCAGAGCAGCTCTCCTCAAATGAGAGACCATAGAGAGAGAGAGAAACCTAGCCAGTAGCCAGCATGGACTACCAGATGCGTGAGTGAGGCCATCTTAGACTATCCAGCCCTGTTGGAGCCTCTAGTCTGCATGACTGCAGCTCTGTAAGTAGCCCCAGGAGAACCCCGTGCTGAGCTCAGCCCAAATGGCTGACCTTTAGGATCATGAGCAAATACAATGGTGGTTGTTTTAAGATATTAAGTTTTGGGGTGGATAATGAAATAGGTAATTCATTTGTGGAGTACAAGCAGAGGAGATATTTGTAGTGCTGTTGAATTCCCCAGTTGATTCGGATCTGGTTTTCAAACTTGGTTCCTAGGAGCCTTGTATGAAGGACAACAGGGAAGCCAAATGCATAAGGCCTGTGTATGGTCGAAGTGAGAGAAGAGTGTTCTGAATGACGCTTGCCTGTGCGAGCAAAATTAGCTCTTTAATGCTAACATTCCCTAGAGCCCGCCATGTGCCATGAGCCATGCTAGATGGTGGCTTATCACAACAAATCCTAACAACCACACTTATACCTACTCTACAGATGAAGAAACTGAGATTCAGGAAGGTGAGGTAACTCTAAAAGGGGGAGTTACAAAAGGCTCAGAGCATATACACGGACACTGCGAGTTTTAAGCCTTTTTGTGTTACTGACATCGAACTATATCTATTTATCCTTCATTGTTTAGTAGGTGAAATCTATAATTTTTTAAAAGAGACTCTGAACCAGAATGTCTTCCCAGAGGCCGTTTCAGACCTCAGACACCTGTGGGGGCTGGAAGGCAAGCAGAGACTGTACCTGCCACTGGCCCTGGATGCTCCTGAGAGGTCATGCATTACCGTCTGCCTGGGCTTCTTTCTTTGGGGAACCACTTGTTCCTCAGTAGATGTGGTACAGGGGGCTGTCAGTCACAGGGCCCACCCCTCACACACCACAGATGAGCCACCATCAGGCTCCCATCCACCCCGACAAAGTAATTGATCTTAGGGGTGGGTACAGTCTGGCCCTTCATGTTGCCCGCATAGGTCATGCTCCTAAATCCAGGTCTCCCAAGTCCAGGACTTGCTCCCCTAGAGTTATTATGCAGTAAACTGCAAACTAATAGCATAGGGATATCAGCATAGCATAGCAGGGTACAAGCGTAGGGCATAGCATGGGGGTCCAAGCCTGAGCCCAAGTTCCAATTCCACCAGTTATCAGCCATGTGGCTCGAGAAAGCCACTTAACTTATCTGGGCCTCGGTTTCTTCATTTGCAATGGGACCTAACTCATGGGCTACTTTAAAAATAGTGATTAAATAAATTGATCTTTGCAACCTGCTTAGGACTGTGACCAGCTATTTAAGTGTGCGATTTAAAAGAAACATCCTGGGCCCTGGATGGTGGCACAGTGGATAAGGCACCGCCTGCGAAACCCAAAGGTCACTGGTTTGATTCCCCAGCCAGGGTACATAACCAGGTTGCAAGCCAAGTCTCTAGGCAGGTCTTCAGCCAGGTCTCCAGCCAGCTCCGTGACTGGAGGCAGGTGAAAGGCACCATACATTGATGTCTCTCTCCCTCTCTGTCTCTCTCCCTTCCCCTCTCTCTAAAAAATAATGAACAAAACCTTAAAAAAAAGAAAAAGAAAGAAAGAAAGAAAGAAATATCCTGCTGCTCTAACACATATGCCCAAGTGAGGCCAGCACCCTTCCCTGGGATTAGGTTTCGGAAGTGGAGAGAGGAAGCTCTTTTTCCTACCGGGATTTCTAAGTGAGGGCTTCAGGCACCCATGATCCACACCGTTAGGCAAAGGTGTCTCTGCTGACAGAGAACAAGGGCAACAGGCAAAGATACACAGAGACAAGCAGAGCCGGGAGCTGGAGAGGGTCCTGGCAGCGCAGAACCGCCATCCTCTGCGATTCCTGCAGCCCCTCCTCCACTTCCGTAGCTACCCATGCATCCTTCTCAGCTGCGTGACCCAGCTCACCCTTCTTTTTATTTCTGCTTAAGTTGGGTGGGTTTATTTTCTGCTTCTTGCCACTGAGACTGTCTTGGCCTTAGATCAGGATTTGAAAATTCAAATTCTAATGGGGGCTGGGAAATCCAGTGTTGAAAAATCATTTTGGATGGTTGAAAAGTTATTATTTTTTTTTTTTAAAGATTTTATTTCACCATTTTCAGAAAGAGGGGAAGGGAGAGAGGCAGAGAGGAAGAGAGACATCAATGTATGGTTGCTTTTCACCTGCCTCCAGCCACAGACCTGACTGGAGACCTGGTTTGCAACCTGGTTATGTGCCCTGGCTGGGGAATCGAACCTGCAACCCTTGGGTTCGCAGGCCGGCGCCCTAACCACTGTGCCACCAGCCTGGGGAAAAGTTATTTTTGATAGCAAAGGGCATATAGAGGAATCTTTCTCTACTATAAAGAAAACAGCAGGGCAAATGCAAGGTCAGTAACACCAGGCCCCGTGTGACAATGTCACAGGGTGTGGCAGAGTGTGGAGGATTGTTACGCACACACTCTGTGCAGCCAGCACAGGCCAGTTTGTCATGACAGCCCAATTTAGCAATATCTTCTGATTTTTCTTTCCTCCAAAAGAAGCCATAAATCTGTGATTCTCCCAATCTATGAACAGTGGATCAAAATTTCTTACAACATTGTGTAACATATACGCAGAGGAATATGTCCCCAGCGTTTCCAGTTATCACGGTAGCCGGTCCAGTTCTAGGGTTGCCCTGTAGGGGGACTAACCCAGGAGCCTAAACAGAATCAGAGTCTGGGAGTCCAGGTTTGGGGTTCAAACTCTTCCATCCAGAGGGATTCTGGGTTCCCCTGCTCTACCCCCTACATCAAGGCTGGCCTCCATGGAAAGGGGTTCCTGTTGTCTGTTGGACGAGTCCCCTCTTCATCAGTGTTCTAAGCTCCTCTCTTTGGCTTCTTCCCCTCCAGGTTGTCTTTTTTCCTGTATTTGAGGGAGAAAGACAAGGGGTGACCCCCAGTGTTGGATGCTCCAGTTTTGCTTGGGTTTTTATAGCTCACGTAGCAGGAACCGGGGTACCACGGTTTGCAGGCAGAGACATTAATGGTCAGCCAGGAAAGTAACAAAGAAGGAAGCTCTTGTGGAAGCCTCTGAAGAACTTAGAAGGTGGCAGCCTTCTAAGACCTGTGCTTCTGCCTAGCTGAACCCTCAGCCTGCTCTCCTGATGCACCAGTGCTTAGAACAGGAGAGGAAGGGAAAACTGCTACTTGAATGTGGACACAGCAGGAAGGATTCGGTGCTCTCCTTGCAAGGTCCTTTTCCAGCACTCTTCTTATAGAAATCAGGAGAAAGCCTTTTGTGATGCTCTAGCTCTTGTTGGTGTAGACAGGAGCTGCCCAGAGATAATTCTCCAAGAAACACTGGAAGGGGGTTGGAAGCAGGAGTTGTTTCTATGTAAATGAAAAGAGATCTTCAGGCTACTTTCAGAATAAAATGAGATGAGCAATGAAGCAAGGGGGATGAGCCGTAAATTTCACCACCACTAGCCCCAAATTTGGAAAACATAAAGAGAGAATCCAAAAAAGGGGATGGATGTAATACAACAACAATAAAATTAAAAAAATAATAATAATAATGAAAAAAAAAAAAAAAAGAGAGAATCCAGAGGGACTCCCGGATGCAGCCTCCCGAACCTTCCTTTGAGGACCAGCAGAGCTGGCCAAGGCCTATTATGATGTTTCAGCTTCATTTATCGGGTGACCCTTGGGGGAGGAGCCCAGTGCCTGAGAAAAGCCAAATAGCCTTGAGTGGTCCCATCAAGACTGTCTTATCATTTATCAAGCAAAAGAGTTTCTGGGGTTCTAAAGGAGATAAGCAAATGCTGAGCCCAGGAGAGCTTAAGGCTGCCTCTGAAACCCTCTAAGGTGTTGCTCTCCTTTAGAATCAGCTAGGATATGAGCACCTGGGCATCAGGCTGTTTTCTGCCCCCTTCTCTCATCTTGATCTGTCTCAATCCCTCACAACACACCTGACATCAGTTAAGTGCTCAAACAATGTTGCTGAACTAAATTGGAATAAGACTCCCAGGAAATGACTTCATTCATTCATTCACCTGTTCATTCAATAAGTGCTTATGTGTGCTACCCATTGTGCTCTCAGAGTGGTTCAGTGGGGGTGGGGGCACTACTGGAGTTATGCCACTGAGTACAGCACCGGATTTATGCACTTAACTGGAAAAGGAATGCTGAGCTCTGGGAAAACTGGAAAATTGAAGATGGGCCCGAGGAATCCAAATCTTGTTGCTTCTGAGGACACAGCTTCGTGTAGAATGCAGTCTCAAGTCAGGGAATTTTAATCCACTTCCTACCATGATCCTAGGGGTTTTTAGAATCCAGATAGATAAGCTAGCCAACAATCTAAACTCTTCATTTCTTGACATCTGTAATCGCAGCAATATTCATCAGATCTGTCTCATGCTTTTTCCTTGAACTTCATTATCTCATTTCTTGAGCATTGCCTTCTGCCCTTTTTTTTTAAAAGATTTTATTTATATTTCAGAGAGAGGGGAAGGGAGAGAAGCAGAGACAGAGATAGAGACAGCAATGTACGGTTGCCTTTCACCTGCCTCCAGCTACAGACCTGGCTGGAGACCTGGCTTGCAACCTGATTATGTTGCCCTGGCTGGGAATCGAACCAGCGACTTTTGGGTTCGCAGGCCAGCACCTTATCCACTGTGCTATCAGCCAGGGCTACCTTCTGCCCTTTTTGAGACTATACCAATCCCCTTCCTGGGCCTTTTTTTTCTGCCTTACAACTTTCCTCTAGCCACTATAACTCCACCTGACATGGGTGAGGACAGTTGAGTCCTTGGAACTGTGCTCTCCAGCCCACTCCCTTCTTCGCACTTCGTATCCTACCCTTACACTCACCAGGGGATCTCACACACAGATTCCTGGTTTCCAACTTCAGCAGAGTCCTCAGATCCTTTAAAATAACAAGTGATACTTGGAAGGAGGGACCTGAGATGAGGATTAGGAGACTGAGAGGTGAAGCGATGGGAGTGGATGAGCTCAGCCAGACCCAGGAGGGAGAGAGGAAGAGGTGCATGGTTAGCCATGTCAGGTGCAGCAGAAGGGCCAGGTAGAAGGAGAACAGAGGACAGGCTGCTGGGATTAACTCTTAGGTCACTGAGGACCTCTGGGGAGGATGTTTCTGCAGGGAGTGAATGCAGAAAGAAACTGCTCCCACTAAGGAGTGAATTAGAGGTGAGGATGCGGGCTCATGAAAAGAGAAATCTTTAAAGGAATTAAGCTGGGTAAGAGAGAAGAGAGTGTTTCACAGCCCAAATGCACATCAAGTTCAGAGTATAAAAGGCAGATGGGTCTGAAATTGACTCCTAATTTCATCACCTGCCAACTGTGTGAACTTGGGAATGTCACTGACCTCCTCGAAACCTCCGTTTGTTCATCTGTAAATAGGATATTTTTGGGTTGGTGTGAGGATTAATCAAGATAAGGCAGATAAATTACTTTGAACCTAAGAACATAATAAGAACCAAAATCATTGTCTTCCTTATATTCCCAGGCTCATGGGGAAAACCCAGCAGCTAAGGAAAAATTAAAGATTCTGAAGGGGGTGGTCATTGATGAGGTATGTGTTAGAAGAGGTGGGAGAGGATGAGGTCAACCTCCAAAAGGAGGAAGAGTGATTCTTCTTTTGAAACAGGAGGAAATGAAAGAAGAGAGAAAAATGCAGATCAAATGTTGAGGAAGCCCATGTTAGAAGGCCTCTACAATCATCTGAGGACGATGTAGTCCTTCTACACTTTCAGTTCTCCAGACTGCCTTTCCTGTATGACCAATCAAATATCTGAAGAATGTTGTCATGTCCATAAATTGTTTTTATAAACTGAGTATCAATGATTTCTTGTGTGGCATTGTTTCTGCACTAATTCCATCCTCCCAAGGGATCCTTCTAGTATGTTATATTAAAGTGTCTCTTAAAATGTGGATCCAGATCTAAGCCTAAACACTTCAGATATGGTCTGCCCCACGACAAGCCCAGGGGGTTCCCATCTCCTTCTCTAGACACTTGTGGCTCAAACAACACAGTCAGAGGTTGCTCAGGTCTCTCGCTGCCAGGTCAGCCCTTGGTTCACCCCGAGCTTGCAGTCAACCAAATGCTCTAAGTCAGTTTCACCTACACCACCACCAAGATGGGATTCCTTCTTCTTTCATCTCTATTTTCCTTTTAAATCATTAAGTCCAAAACTCTACCCCCACCCCCTTATTTAAGTCTTTATTTTATTTTGGTCTAAAAAATATGGAACGCTTCACGAATTTGCATGTCATCCTGGCGTAGGGGTCATGCTAATAATCTTCTCTGTCTCATTCCAATTTTAGTATATGTGCTGCCGAAGCGAGCGCCAACACTCTACTTTTATTCCTTTAAATTTTATCTCCATTTTGACCCATCCTTCTAATCTTTCAGATTCGGTTCCTCTGCCCCAGAGGCGGAAGTTACATTCAGACCTGTCAGGTGGCTCAGCCTCCTCCACACAAAGAGTCTTTATTAGTTACAGCCAGTCACCTCTGATTTCCCTGGGGACAACGAGGACTGTGTGTGCAGAGATACAGCTGGTTTTGCATGCCCGTGGGGATGAGCTGGGAGATGGGGGCTCACTGGGACTAAGGCGATGTAACACTATTTTGGAGAAGTGGGCCCCACCCCAACAACTGTAGGCACAGCTTTCTGAAAAGGTTCTGAGTAACATGTTTCAAGACCAAAACCACACTTGAGAAATGAAACTAACTGTACAGAAATGGTGATGCAAATACATACCCTTCCTGGTAGCAAATGGAGGCAAGATTTCCAGACGGCACCTGCTGGTACTCAATAAACATTGAACCAATATAGAATGAATAAATGTGTCACTAAATAAATAGAACAAAAAGGTGCATGGTTTTGCAGGCTATCGTTCGCTGGGCACAGCAAACTTGCTGTGCAGTGGGGAGGAGCAGGGATGGGGGCTACACAGAGGAGGATATGGGTGCCCGGAGGTCAAAGAGCTGCCCTCACGCCTGGGGGCAGAGAATTGGGCTCTGGAAATCTCTGCTCTTCCCCCAGGTCCCTGGCATCTTGTTTTACTCTCCGCTGGACATTTATTCTGCCCTCTGTTCCCTCCTCCATCACTTTTTTCCTGGGAAGAGCTGGTATAAAGATGAATTCAAAACAAAACTGCTATGTTGGAAGGCCAGCTGTGTCACTCCTACATTCCCAAGAAAGATTTGCTGTGAAACCAGCTCTCAGGAAGTTCCCCACAATTCCCAGATATCATTGTTTCCATCAGCACAGGTTACAAGTGCTGGAGGGAGGGAGCTGGGAAGACACAATTGTAGTTGCTCCCACCTGGGAGGGAGGTGAACTGAGGTAGAGGCTCACCTATTGAGAAGAGGGGCCTGGAGCAGAAGGGAACCATCCCTGCTGTTTCCTGAGAAGTTGTTCTGCCTGAGACTCTTCAAACCCTGGCTCAGAGGAGCTACTTAGAATCCTCACCAAGTCTTCCAGGGGACAGAATGGGGGCTGAGAGACCAACCTATGCTCGGACACACTTAGAAATGCAGAAAATAGGACCCCCGGCTTCTCTTCTTGAGAATCAATGTGAATTAAACAGCTTTTTTAAATGATTGTTATTAGCATTGTAAACTTGAGGGCAAAGGATGGTGTCTTTTTCATCTCTTTGACCCACCATGGTGCTGAGAGCAGTCCCATACGCATAGTTGATGCATAATAAACACTTCGTAAGATGATGATAATAACAAGCCCTTTTCTTACCCGGAACACTCAGGCCCATGTTCCACTAACAGTAACTGTGCCCGAACAACTGCCAACCAGATTTTAAGCACTTGGCCAATGTTAAGCAGTGAGTGGGGAGGTTGGGGGCCTTCCCTAAAGATAGTGTGTCACACAGTTGTGCAGGCCTGACCTTCCCAGGAGGCGACAGTTCTCAGCTGCAGAAGGTGTGCTGGGATCAAACAGCCTAGTGTGGAATTCCACAGTTCACTTACTCATAAAGGAACCCAATGTCAAATGCTAGTGAAATATATCAAGAAACACATCCACTTTATTTCTCCTCTAAGAAAGCTGCTATTGTCTACTCTCAGCTGAGACTGGGTCAAGTAGGGACAGGGTTCCTTTGCCTGCTCTCTGGCTCCCAGCAAGCTTCGGAAGACGTTTCTGCGGGTCGAGGGCCATTGCAGGTCCCGCTGTGCTTGAGGAATTGAGATGGAATTTGAGGCCTTACTCCCTAAGGGCAGTGAACCCCTGAATGGTCAGGATAGATAATGATGGGTAGGCCTCCCCCGTGGTCCCAGGCTTTTTCTTAGCAGCGGCTTCATCAATGGAGCTGTTCCTGGGAAGTGTTCTGCTGTGGTACATCATGGGGTAACCCCTATAGCAGACTCCTACTGTCTCCCACTATCCATTTTACTTTCTTCCTTAGTCAATACACCTCCTGCCACACACACACACACACACACACCGTGCACACACAATACGGGGTGCCTTTCTAGCCTCCCTTGCTGGTTGCGTCTTTGTCTGCCCAATGATGTAAGTTAAAGTGGTGTGTGGGGATGGGAGGAGAGACAGAGTAGGGGAGGGAGAAGCAAATGTATACACCAAATGCTGAGGGTGGTGAGAAGGCAAGATAAAAAGATACTTGGTTCTTGACAACTTCAGGAAGCCTAAATTCAAACTTCATTTACATAAGAAGAAAATAGGTTTCTTGTTTAAACTCTTTTGGGGGTAGAGGTTGGGGCCATTACAAGCCAAATATAATTCCGACTGGCACCTGCTTAGGGAATAAGGCTGCTTGTCCCACTGAAGGTTTGAAGACTTCTGGAAGTGGAAGGCTTACTCCAAAAACTATTTTCCAAGTCGTGGGTGGGGAATCCAGATCACCATTGCCCAGCTACTGCCTACTGGCTTGGGGTGAGGGTTGGGGTTCAGAAAAGTCCCTGAGGGATCCTCATGAAAAGGACCCGGGGGGAGAAAACCTACTATGCTCTAAAAATTCTGCCTGACCAGAGCAAGTCGCTCAGAGTCTCCTTTTCAAGGGTGTGTTGCTAAAAGCACAGTAGACACAGATTGCATGGTTTTGAGGGAAAGAGGGAAATAAGTGGTTTTAATAAGCAGAGCGAAAATGAAAGTCTATTTCACAGCCTCCAGCTTCTCGACACAGATTTCTCTGTTATTCTCTTCCTGTGCCCTTTGTTTCTTTCCTTTACCTGAAGAAACCCATTATCTTTTATTGTCAGAAAACAGTTTACACTTCATCCAGCTAGCAGTCAGCTCTCTTTAAACTGAAAGTGATATAAATTCCAATTCAAATGGACTTCAGCAAAAACAAAGTAATTTATCGGTTCATGTAAGCAGGAGTTTCCCACACAGCTGGGTTCAGGTGCTTAAACAGTGTCACCAAGAGTACCTCACCTTTGCTTTCTTCTATTTGCCTCTTCCCCCAAGTGGTGGCATAGCCACATTGTCCTGGTTTAGCAAGCCCTGTGGAAAGCCAGACCCTTTTAGCCAATCGTTTCAGCAAAAATCCTGGGACTGACTTTGTGATGGACGTAGGCCTGGGCCTATCCCTGAACACATTGCTGACTGGCCAGGTGATTTCTAGGCTGAGCCTAGGTGCAGTCAACCCCACCAGAGAGCAGGGGAGGGGCAATGCTCTGAGGAAAATTAGGACAATGTTGAGCAGCCAAAACTAAGTTTTAAATCTTAGGGGCATGTGGATTTCTTAAATCCTGTCCAGGAGGCAAACCTGGTTTACTAATTTCTGTGCTCTTCATTAAGAGACATGTACATGGTGGAGACACAGAGGGAAACTAGAAGGGAGATAGGAGGATAAAATTCATTTGTTTCCAAGTTGAAAGCTAGAAGCGTCCAGATAAGGCAAGGGAGGTGCTAAGGGTGAGGAAACTTGCTGTAAACTTGCTTGTGGTGGGGGCCTTGGAACAGTGGATGAGCATGTCTTCTGAATCATAACTGCTTAGCTGAACTCATGGCCAAATTTCCTTGAACTTATGAGCTGGATGTAAGAGTAGGCAGGAAATGAGGGAACCCCAGCTCCTGCAAAACTGGACCAGCGAGAAGCTCAGGTAGATCTCACTGCACTTAGCTGTGGGGGAGCTGTCAGCACCCCACCCCACACCGTCCCTGCCTAGGGATTGGAGGCCTCAGGGAAAGGCCTCAATGCCCCACCTCAAGGAAGAGGCCAAGCCAGGCTTCAGAGCCAGGAGAGCACAGCGGGCCGTTTATGTACACAGTAAGCACTCATACATATATTCTGTCACTGTCACCTTAGGAAGCAGGTGTTTCCCTTGCCTTAGTGCAGAGGAGGAAGCTGAGAATGAGACGTGCCGTTTAGTGGACCTGCACAAGGAACAGGGGCTCTTCATCACTGTGATAACACTCCTTTCCCTAACCCTGCCATTCTGTCACCAGCGCTGGTGTTGGCTGTGTGGGAGAGTAAGAGATGACCCCCTCGGCCCCCGTACAGCTCTGCCGTCTGGGGACAAAGCGGAGTCCACGTGTACACGTGCTCTCCGGGCGAATGCTGCCAGCCTCATCTGCCAACTCAGGCCTGGGACAAATCTGAGGGGCCCACTGTTAGCAAAGGGCACCTCCTTTCTTTTTCCCTGGCATCTTGGGTGCTTGGACACCCGCAGTTAGAAACTGGACTGGGAATTCAATTCTTCTCTGCAGCTTGGTGCTAAGAACTGAGGATCAGGATTTTGAATTCACAGCACAGTCTTTTCTTACACTATTTCCTAAAATCAGTTAACATGAGTCATCTCCCATCTTACATACAATTACAGTTAACAGACTTCCAGTCAATATGGTTGCATAGGCAAACATGGCTCACCTTCTCACAAAACCACATCAAAATTACAACTAAAATGTAGAACAACTGTCACTCAGAACCATCAGATCAAGTTGAATTAAAGAAATCACATCCATTCAGACTGGTATGAATGGTGGACATGCAGAACAGACCGATCCTACATCCATGTGTGATAGATAAAAATGCAGAAGGGATATCTCAGGAGCAAGAAGTCCCAGCCCCACACTAGGACCCCCAGCCCAGGGTTCCAGTGACAGAAAGATAAGTCCCCATAACTTCTGGCTGCAAAAACCAGAGGGGATTCAGTAAGTGGAAGAAACTACTAGAGTCCCAAGTAGTCCCTCGTAGTCCCTCTTAAAGAACCCATACAAAGATTCATCTACTCAGGCTTCTTCTGAGCTCCAGCGACAGGGTAGCAGCTTGAAAGGTACCAGTGACATACAAGGAGGATATGAAAGGTCTGGCATCAAGGTGAGAGCTGAGGGGCAGCTTTATCCCAGATAGAAAAGCCGTTATCCTTTTTCTGATAACACAGCCACAGAGCCAGCAGGTTGGTGCTGTATCTGAGACTCCATCAACCTGGCTGACAATGCTTGCCCTGCCATGGAGATGCCCTGAGAATCCACCCAGGCCCACCCAAGCTGTTAACAGAGACTTTGCCATATGAATGGCTGATCTTGGCTCATCCTTCACAACTTCCTAAACCCTCTTAAACTAGTAACAGCCAATCTCAGTGAGGCCCCAGCCCCTATACCTCTTGGTAAGTGGCCCCAGGCCTGACACTAGCAGCAACCAGCCAAGATTCACAGCTTGACTTCACCTGGGAATCTCCAAGCCTAGCACATGTAGTAGCCATCTCAGATTGCTTTATAACTCAGGTAGGTTGGCCCTGGGCAAAATATAGGTGGGGGCTAGCCTTGGCCTATACCACCCAGAAAATCCCAGAGCCTATGCACCCAGTGGACAGCTAAAGACCATGTCAGAGCACCATAACCCTGTCCCTGCACAGCTGATGCTTCACAGAGTGGGGAGGTTGGTGGTCAGTGGTCACAGCCAGTCCTTGCAGCTGACTGACCTGGCTAAATCTCTACCATTGATCTGCCAAAGGCAGCCAGGGGTCAACTACAAGAGGAGGGTGAACTCAGCCCACACAAAGGGCACACCTTGAATACCCAGCTTGGGTGATAGGGGAGGATGTGCCACTGGAGCCTACAGGACACCTACTACAGTAGGCCACACTACCAAGACAGGGAGTCAAAGCAGCTCAATCTAAGATACAGAAACAGACACAGGGAGGCTACCAAAATGAGGAGACAAAGAAATATGGCCCAAATGAAAGGGCAGATCAAACCTCCAGGAAAATAACTCAACAAAATGGAGATAAGCAATCTATCAGATACAGAATTTAAAACACTGGTTATAAGGATGCTCAAGGTGTGATGTAATTTATAGAAGCCCTGGCTGGGGGCTTAGAATAATCAATAAAATATAATGTAAAAATAAATAAAATTAAAAACAAAAAGATTACAGTTAAGATCACAGTCATTCGAAATCAGGACCTGGACCTTCTCAGGACCAACCTGAAAGAGAGAAGATAAAGTTCTCGTGGAGTAAACCAAAAGTAACTTTTATCTTTACAAATCAAGATCAAGACAGTCTGTTAGGGTGCAAACCCTCTGTGTTCCCAGACAACTGGCCATCTGAATAAAGCGCCCATAAAGATTCAATCCCTGTCTCTCTTTATTGAGTCTGATAGAGGACAGACAGCATGAACACCGGCTTTCCCAGTTTCATATTTTGGCGACTCATCTGGGACAGACTTTGGGACTCTCTGGTAAGTCTGGGTATTTGGCAGGGAGTCCCATTGGCTGCCTGGACTGGGGGGACCTGGGGTGCAGATTTGGAGATTCCCTAACAGCTGCCAAGTGATTTCACTTGGGGACTCTCCTCCTCTGACTCTCGGCACCTCCCATTGTCTTCATCTTTGATTACTTTTGATTGGAATCACTGCACTTTCTGGTTCAGGTTACAATCTCAGATCATTACTAAGATCATTGGGAAGGAAAAAAGAAAAATCAAGACCAGAAGTTTTTCACCATTTAAATTTTACACACTAATAAAATCTGGGCCTCTGGGTTAAACAGAACGAACAACACATAGTAACAAATATTAAAGCTATTATAACACAAAAGCACCAGAAGCAACACCAGAAATTTGCTGAGGCCACTTTAATTAATGCAACTTGAACATATGGCTTCGGTGACATGTGGTTCAAGGCAAGAGGCATGAAAGCCAAGGTTCATGGGAGAGCCAAGAAGAAGTGCTGCCAATGCAGGCCATGGAGCAAGGCAGTACCCCTCCCCACCACGTTGGCACCTTAGGTTCTAGTACCCCCACCTCCGAGTTCATGGAACATCCAGCCTATCACTTCACTCCTGCACCCATCCCACTCTCTTAACCCTTGCAAGACTGTAAGCTCTTTCATAGCATGACATTGCCTTATTCATTTTAGAATCCATGGTGTGCTTGCTGAGAGAGTGAATGAATGCTCAAACATAAGTGAATGGAGGGGGACAGAGAAGGGCCACTCTTACCAAGGAAAATTGCTCTTTCCTAGAAAATTCTTAATGACCCTAGAGAGGGTTTGCAGAACAAAACTTAAGTTGCTAGAAAAGGTGAGAGTGAGTTTTTTGTTTATTGTTTATTTTTTTATTAGAAAGAACAGAGACTCACTAAGTTCCCCTCCAGCTTATGGGGTGTATTTTAAGACCACACATGGATAAGAAGGTAAGGGTTATAGATCAAATGATGGGTCTGATGGCAACCCAGGACAAGTCATGCAGCTCAGACTATTGAGAAAGGAATAGGAGCAGCTGACCCTGTGTGGAGTCTGACAGGGCCTGGGACATAGTTTAGGAACCAAGAAGTCTTTCAAGATTGTCTGCAAAATAAACTTCCAAACCCATAAAGAAGGTTTTTTGTTTTTTAAAGATTGTATTTATTTATTATTTTTAGAGAGACAGAGAGGGAGAGAAACATCAATGTATGGCTGCCTTTCACCTACCTCCAGCTAAGGCTCTGGCTGGAGACCTGGCTTGCAACCTGATTATGTGCCCTGGCTGGGGAATCTAACCAGTGACCTTTGGGTTCACAGGCCGGTGCCAATCCACTGTGCCACCAGCCAGGGCCTATAGAGAAGTTTCCTTTAATAAGAGTTTATTTGAGCCAAAATGGAGGACAATTGCCTAGAAGCAAGATCTCAAATACTCCAGAGGATAACAGTTTTGCAGTTTCTTATATGCATTTGAAATTAAGGAGGGAACATAAGGAAGATGACGTGAAGGTGAGAGAACACAAGGCAAGGATTGGATTACAGAATAGTTAAGACTATGTGCTCTTTGAGGGTGGTTAGTTTATTTCAAATGTGCGTTAACCTAGATGCACAACAACAATGGACAGGGCTTGTTTTAGGCAAAGAAAAGTCATTCACTAAAGAAATTACATGCTTGGGGCATGGTTACCCGCTATAACCTGCCCACTTAGGAGTTTATGATCAGCTCACCCTGTTTGTACCACATGCCCAACCCAGGGTGGTGGGGTCACAGTTATGACTGTGTGGTCAGAGGTTCTTCACAGGCACTGGAGGCCTAGCAGGTGTCCTGGGGGCCAGAGCCCTTAGCCACATAATTATGACAGATTTGTCATAATTAAAATGTGACAAAGTGAACTATCAAGCAAAATAGAGTCAGACCCATAGACAGAGTAGGCTGACAGCTGTCAGGATGGGGGAATTGGG
This sequence comes from Noctilio leporinus, assembly GCA_004026585.1. NCBI lineage: Eukaryota > Metazoa > Chordata > Mammalia > Chiroptera > Noctilionidae > Noctilio > Noctilio leporinus. Next base: position 356,450 of record PVIW01000794.1, read on the forward strand.
GAGGCTGGTGAGGTGGTTGTAAGGATCAAGTGAAAAGAAAAAGAGAAAAAAACTCATGGTCACAGACAACAGTGTAAGGATTGGTGGGGGTTTGGGTGGAGAAGGGTTTAGGGGTGATAAATCGTGATGGAAGGAGATTTGACTTGGTAAACACGCAATACGGAGTATATTATAGATGGTGTGTTATAGAATTGTGTGCCTGCAACATGTATTTTTTAATGATGTTTTTCTTTCCTTTTAAAAAATATTTATTTACTTGAGAGAGAGAGGAAGGGAGAGAGGTTTGTTGATCCACTTATGCATGCATTCATTGGTTGATTCTTTTTTTTAATTAGTTTATTTTTAGAGAGAGGGGAAGGGAGGGAGAAAGGGAGAGAAACATCAATGTGTGGTTGCCTCCGTGTGGCCTCAACTGGGCACCCAGCCCACAACCCAGGCATGTGCCCTGAGAGGGACTCAAACTAGCAACCCTTTGGTTCACAAGCCTGAACTCAATCCACTGAGCCATACCAGCCAGGGACATTGGTTGATTCTTGTATGTGACCTGAACAGGGATGGAATCTGCAACCTTGACATATCAAGATGATGCTCTTACCAATTGAGCTGCCCAGCCAGGGTTGAAGCATGTGTAATTTTATTAACCAGCATTACTCCAATATATTCAATAAGAAGAATAAAATGTGAGCAGGGAAGGGAACAGATTACTTGAAGTAACATGTTGCGTTCATACAGTTTTGATAGTTGTGTGCTGCTGACAAGCGGAGATAGCTTTTACTCTGCAAAGTTAGGGAGCACGCATCCCTAGGTCCCCCTGATGTCACAAGTATGCTCCACCTGGGTCAGAGAATCAACATGTGTGTATCGTGTGCATTTCAGCTGATGGTGGCAGCGGTGGGGGGCGGGGGGGAGGTGGAGGCTATGGAGGAAGAGGAATATGACAAGAAAATGGTATGCCAATGATTTGACTAATTCATTACTAAGGGAGTCTGCTGGGTGACAACGCTAGTTGAGAAGATATGAGAAAGATTTTGCACACTCCGAGAACAAAAAGGAATGCTGAAGTAAGATTGCAAAATTAGATACAAAACTGGTTTATGTCCCCGGGGCAACAAAACTGTAACCTTTTTTTCCCCACCAGATAAAAATCATTTGCATCACTACTGAAGAGAGAATTCATTTACATTTTAACAGTTTTCACACAGTATTACCTAATTTTACAGTTAGGCATGTTGAGACTCTATTTGATGGTAATTAGCAGGTAGGAGTCACCTTCCCCTAGAGAACCAGAGAGACCCCCAGATGGGCTTGGGAGACTCTGCTTATTGAGAAGACATTTTTGCCACCCCAGGTTTTAATAATTCTTCTTAACAGAGAGAAAAATTAACATTTTGCTTTAATGAGTACCAAAGAAGGGGAAAATAGTAAATGTGGATGACACAAAGCCCAGGGAGTGGTGGCCCCAGGATTCTCTACCTGGCTTGGCAGCTGACCAACAGTGTGACCTTAAATCTGATCTTACTGGAACTCAGTGCCCTCATCTATAAAACGAGGCCACTGAGCTGTACACTTGGCAAGACTTTGCCCTAAAGGCCATTTTCAGCATAATAATAATAATAATAATAATGCACTACCCCTTTTACTCTCACTAATCCTGAAAGAGAAAGGGGGAAACAGCCAGGAAGCAATTTACGTGAAACGTCCTGGGTTGGGAGAGGATCTTGGCAAGCTGATAGGCGTTGCCACTTTAGTTGAGTGTGGGATAAGAGGCCGGTGACTATCACACTTCTCGGTCAAAAGACAGATTACTCACTTCTCCCACCCGCGCTGCAGCTCAGGCGATTCCGGGCGGGCGCTGGGCGGTTCTCCGCCTGCCCAGCCCAGCGGCCCCTCCCTGCGGGCAGCGGCGCTGGAAACCCAGCCAGCTCGGCGAGATTCGCCCTCCCGCAAAGGGGGACCTGTGGCTTCCTGGGCTCGGGGCCAGTATCTCCCTCGTTGAGGCACCCTTGTTTTGTTTAAACACACGCTGCAGTTTCAGGCAACACTTACCAGTTGCCATGGGCATTTTCTGTTTTGACAGAAGCGGGGACATCCGAACCCCTTGACTTCGAGTCTCCCGTTGTGGACGCTGGTGTCTCCGCGGCTCTACCCCGGAAGAAAGGAGAGCTGCACCTGCCATTCTCACTTTCCTTCTCAAGTCATCCGACCTTGGCTAAGCGCCAGGTCTTTTCGCTTAGGCTTGAGCATGGACACCCTTTTCTCTGGCAGGTGAGGTGGGGTGAAAGCAACACCCTCTGTTCTTCTCCATAGTAGACTCCAAATGGGACCAGCCCCATAAAAACCCAAAATGAACTCTCTCCAGTAACAACACCATGCGGGCACCCCAACAAGAGGAAGCAAGGAAGGGGGTTGGGGTGGGATGAGAAGAGGGTAAAAAAATAGCAACCCGGGTGTTTAAATCTGCAGAGGAGGTTTTAAAAACACAGTGCTGAGCAGTTGTCCAACCGCTGCTTCTCAGCGGGGGAGGAAAGTGCTACAGTCACTTGGGGCAGGACAATTCTTCGCCTCATGAAGATGGGGCTGCATTGTAGAAAGTTTAGCATCACCGGCTCCCCGTGTATTAATTGCTGGTAGCACCTCCCCATCTTTGGGACGACCAAAGATGCCTCCACGTTGGTCCAAATACTCTAGAGACTGAGGTGACTGCTTAGGTTGAAAACTACTGTTAAATTATTTCTTGAACTACAGTCCAAAAGATATGAATTAGTTCCTTGGGATGTAAGGAGGCATGCTGTGAAAAGAGACCCATGGTCAATATGCTGTGGCTTATTGGGAAATGGTGGAAATGGTGGGTTTTAAAAAGGAACCAGAATTTCTTTACTGTGGGACTTCTCTGAACCTTTAATACAGGGTGGGCAAAAGTAGGTTTACAGTTGTAATACGAATCAATAATAAAATAATTAATAAATAATACCAGAATAAATTGTTTCATGAACTCACAACTGTAAATCTATACTTTTCTCCACCCCATATATAAATTTCTGTTTTGAATCTAAGATTTCTTAATCTAATTGGCAATGCAACACTTTCTATTTGGGACTCTCATTGGGTGAACCCACCTTTGGTAACTCTTGACTACCCTGTACCCCCAGAGTTCCCCCTGGGGACTTTTGTGTCCTCCATCCTGTGAATGACAGGGGTGAGCCCTCAGAAGGCCCTTATGTTTTTACTGAATTGAAACAGCGTCAGGACTCTGGCAAAGCAGGACGTGTGAAGCTACCAGGAAGGAGGCCAGAACGACCGGAAACTGCGGCAAAGATGACCTCACAAAGAAACCAGTGTGCTGAGGCTCCTGGAGCACTCAGGGGGATGCGTCCTGCTCCAGAGGCGGAGCAAGCTGATGGCACCTCTGGCTTTTATGGTTCAGGGAAATAAAATAGGCCTGGTAGTTGGAAGAGAAGTATGTATGGAGGAAACTTCAAATGCTGGCAGATGGATTGGAGGTCTCCTTCCTGCTGGCCTAGCAGCCTTGTAGCAAAAAGCCTTGCCAGCAGCTCTGGTGAGAGGCTGGAAACGAAAGTACAGGTAGATGTAATGACAGTGAGTCACAGTAAGTCAACAGCCACCTTCAGGTACTCAGGAGGGAAGCTGAAGCCAGAACATTTCACTGAGCTGAGCGGGGAGCAGGACCATCCTGTTGTGCAAAACACAAAGAGCAGAGTGTTCAGGTCCAAATATCAGATTTCTCCGAATGGAGGCCTGAGCTCTGCATGCTGAGTTTCAGGCTTTGCTCAAGGTCAGGTGGACAAAAGCCTGCCTATTCCCGCTGAGGAGGATGCCATCCAAACACACCCGTTCCTCCCAGGGCATGGGCAGGGGGCCAGAGCTGACAGAGATCTGCCAGCTCCCATGAAAAACTGGGTGAGCAGCCAGTGGCAGAGTCCTAGCACCTCACCCACACCCTCCCAGGCCTGTATGTCTGGCTTCTGCCGTGCAAGGGTGCTGCTCTGTGCTAGTGAAATATCTCTCTGAGCAGTTATCAGCTGCTGGTTGTTAAATTTTCCAGTTTGACCTGACTGGCCTGTGCTAGAGACCCTGAGTTCAAGATCACAGCTCCAAAGAAAGAGGAGAGAAGGAAAGATAGGCAGTCCCCACTTCTGCAGGGCTGGTGGGGTCTAGGAGTTCTGCCTCAGCCAGCTAGGCAGCCCAGGGTGTATTCCTTCCTTCCTGCCTGCCTTCCTTCCTTCCTTCCTTCCTTCCTTCCTTCCTTCCTTTCTTCCTTCCTTCCTGCCTTCCTTCCTTCCTTCCTTCCTTCCTTCCTTCCTTTCTTTCTTTTCTTTTTCTCACAGGTCAGTCAGGCTCATTATACTTGGATGATGGTAAAGCAATGACTAACTAGATAATTAAAGCCACAAGTCAGGAGGCCTGGGCGGGTCCCTCCTGTGGAGAGTGGCCTGTTCCCTAGGCAAAAGCTCCTCACCCTCCTCACAGCAGAAGTGCTTTTGTGAATTGAAAACTTTCTGTGGGGACCTCCACCTCCTCCCCCAAGGTCACTTCTCCATTTGTCCATTGCTCCATCCCCTCACCCACCACGCCTCTCCACTGCAAGGAAGGAGGAAATCTAACCACACTCTCCACCACTGCCGCTGCCACGACAGGAACATGACAGAAGGGTTCCAACTAAAACCAAAGTTACTCAGCAGAGCTTCCTGCCAGGCTGCTGTGCTGGAGGGTGTGTTGCCTCCCTCAGCTCTTTCCGTCCTACACAACTTCTCTGCTGCAGTCACTGCAGTCACTGAAGAGGCTCCCCACTTCCTGGGGAGAGTTGCTGAGAACTTCAAAGCAGGTGAGGCAGAAGCTGAGAAGACCCTGGCTTGCTTCAAACACTGTCTCCTCCCTGTTGGAAGCTCTCAGTAAATGTCTCTCCCCATTTCTGAGACAAAATGAAGAGCTGCTGGCGATTACAATGTCCCCAAGGACATCTCTGTGTTTCTCCCTCTAACTGGGCCCATAGGCCCCAACCTCCCTTCCCAGGGCTGCTTTCTGTGGTTGAAACCATTTTGGTACCTCTACCCTCTCCGCTGCCCCTCTGGCAGGTCCTACTCCCTCCCACTGTCCCTCTGCCCCTCTGTCCCTCTGTCCCTCTGTATCCCTGTCTTAAGGAGCAGCCCCCTTTCCACAGACAAAACATGGGTAAAGAAGGGGAGGCAGTAAGGGTTGAGGTGGGCAAATGATTTTTGTGTGTTATTCCAGAATGGGTTTGTAGTTATTTTAATTAAAAATAATAATAATAACCAATGTTCCCTTCAAATCTTTGATGACGGTTGATTCCAGCAGGGTGTGACCCATGTCTAACCTGTGGCTTGCGCTCTTACTGCACTTGTCACTATAGTCAACCACCACCCATAAGGACCTAACGTGAAAAACAAGAATAATTTGGATTTTTACTTTTTAACAAGAATCTCTTTCCAATAAACTGAAACTCTGGATGGCAGGGGTTCTCTGACAGTAAATTTCATGGTCTTGCAATAATGCCTGGAAAAGAGTAAATGTTCTCAGGTGATTTGTGTTGGTTGGATTAATCATTTCTTCAAAATATATATATTAAAGAAGTCTGTTTTGCATGTGAAAGCATTTAGGTCACATGCACGTTGAGAAATTGCACACGTATCATCTACATCTCATATCACCGTGAACTAATGTTACCAAACCTCTTGTCTCATCCACCAGTTTATTATCTGTGCTTAGCTAACCAGAGGAGCCTTCAGAAGATCCACAGACTAATGAGGGCATTTGAGACAAAGAAACCCAGTGGAGTTCTAAAGCCAAATGTAGTGTAGAATGGTGGTCATGCTATGAAGTGGCCCCAAGCCTCAGACCTGTCTTTCTAGTCACCTTCTGCCTCTTGGCTTCAGGGCCAGTGAAGATGCTCACCTCTGGTCTCTGCTGTGGTGAGACTTCCTGGCCGGTCAGGCCCCAGGGAGAGGGGTAGGAAGTGCTGTGGGTGAGCTCTGGGAGGCAGATGACAGCAAGGCACACACCCTAGGGTGGCGCAGGGAAGTGGCTTAGGACAGAGGAAACTGCAGCGTGGACCACCCCCTTTGCCGAAGTGGCTCTCTTGTCCCCCAAACACACACTCCAACTAAAAAATAGTAATTGTACATAACTCTGAAGGCAGGCCTGCACCTGTGTGTACAACCATACCTGTGGGTATGTGCTGCCAGATTTCTTTGCTCCTGAAGAGAAACATAAACTACAAACATCATATTCCTTTACTGTGTTGAATTCCTACTACTTGAAGAGTCAAAGAAAAAAAGTACAGTCAAACCATTTATTAACAGGTACAACAAACGACAACAGTGCAAGTACCTGCCAGGTGCTAATGACTGGTTTTCCAGAACAGAGCTGTGTGCTATTGAGGCAGTTAATAAATGTGATGACAACCACCAATTTGTTTGTTTGTTCATTCATTTTTAAATATTGAAACCCTCTGAGTTATACATGGATCACTTACTTGAAATAATACCAAACAGTGGCGTTATGGTGACAGAGAGAACTCAACCACTTCCTGGCAAGTAACAAGTATTTCATTTTGCTCTACCTTTCTCAAGTTTAGAAGTCACTTTGAAACAAACTCTAAGAAAATCTTCCCTAGTGTCCCTTGAGTTTGCTGATCCCAACTAGGGGAACATGGGCAGGATCCCCAGGGATATATTCTGAGGAATGAGGTTAAGTACCCTGTCCCTCATACTATCTATTGCCAACAAGCCATGGCACCAAGCCTGGAGGGCTGTGTGTTGGTCATAATGAGCCATCTGGTTGCCTGGCAGAAGGACCCCATGAGAACAGGTGTCTGGGACATTATTAACATTACCACTGACCTTTGCCAAGGAGTGGATTTGTTTTTACCCTGAATGGTTCAGCTTGATGATAACAATTCATTCTCTTGGTCCAGGATACTCTCAGGGACTAGGCTGAATATGCTCAACCTCCATTTGAAGATGTTCTTGAGCAGTTCGGCCAATGTTGCACCTGGGTTGTTCGGCAGTCTCATCCTGCCCATCTCTCTTCCCAACCACAATGCCCTGACCAATCACAATGGCAAGGTCAAGGATTGGCTCCTGTAGGTTTTCCTTGTTTTGTCTTTTAAAAAAAAAACATCAATCAAAGCAGGTTTATTTTTTAAGTTATATTGTATTCATTATGCTACTGCAGTGGTCCCAACTTTTTCCCCTCTCCCCAACTCCACCCAGCACCCCCGTCTTGGGCCTTTCCCATACCATTGTTCATGTCCATGGGTCATATGTATAAGTTCTTTGGCTACTCCATTTTCTATACTATAATTTACACCCCTATGGCTATTCTGTAACTACCTATTTGTACTTCATAATCCCCTCATCTCTTCATCCATTTCCCCACACCCTCCTCGATCTGGCAACCATCAAAACACTCTCAGTATCCATGACTCTGTCTGCTCTTCTTGTTTGTTTAGTTTGTTTTTTAGATTCAATTGTTGATAAAATATGTATTTATTGCCATTTTGTTGTTCATAGTTTTGATCTTCTTTTTCTTAAATAAATCCCTTTAATATTTCATATAATGATGGTTTGGTGATGATGAACTTTAGTTTTTTTCTTGTCTGGGAAGCTCTTTGTCGGCCCTTCCATTGTGAGTGATATCATTGCTGGGTACAATAATCTTGGCTGTAGGTCCCTGCTTTTCATGACTTTAAATATTTTTTGCCAATCTCTTCTAGCCTACAAAATTTCTTTTGAGAATTCAGCTGAAAGTCTTATGGGAACTCCCTTATAGGTAGGTAACTAACTGCTTTTCTCTTGATGCTTTTAAGATTCTCTCTTTAGTGCTCAATTTGGCAGCACATATACTAAAATTGTAATGATACAGAGAAGATTAGCATGACATCTAATCTGTGCAAGGGTGACATGCAAATTTGTGAAACATTCCATATTTTTGACTGTGGGAGCAGGGAGCTGGGTGGAGGAGAACAGAGAGAAAAATTGGAATAACTGTAATAGAACAACAATAAAATATTTAATAAAAAATCAATAAGCATATCCTCAGGTGAGGTTTTAAAAAGAGGTTTTCTCTTTATCTTTAACCTTTGGCATTTAAATTATGATGTGTCTTGGAGTGGACCTCTATGCATCCATCTTATTTGGGGCTCCATGCTTCCTGGACTTGCATGTCTATTTCCTTCACCAAAATAGGGAATTTTTCTTTCATTATTTTTTCAAATAGAGTTCTAAATTTTGCTCTTTTTCTTCTCCTTCTGGCACCCCTTATAATGGGAATATTGGCACTCTTGCAGTTAGCCCAGAGTCTCTTTACACTATCCTCATATTTTTTTAGTTTTTAAAAAATATTTTATTCATTATTTTCAGAGAGAAGGTCAGGGAGGGAAGAGGAAAAGGAAAAAAGCATCAATGTATGGTTGCCTTTCACCTGCCTCCAACTAAGGACCTGGCTGGAGACCTGGCTTGCAACCAAGTTATGTGCCCTGATTGGGGAATCCAACCAGCAACCTTTGGGTTTACAGGCCAGGGCCAATCCAATGGCCATACCAGCCAGGTATCCTCCTTTTTTGGGATTAGTTTTTCTTCTTGTTCTCATTGAATGTTTTTTGCTTCCTTAAGTTCCAAATTATCCTTGGCTTCATCCACTCTATTGTTGTCTCCTGGTGAATTTTTATTTCAATTAGTATGTTTTTTTTTGTTTCTGACTGGCTCTTTTTTATGCTGTTGAGGTCCTCACTGAGTTCCTTGAGTATCCTTACAATCAGTGTTTTGAACTCAGCATCTGATAGATTGCCTATCTCCATTTTGTTTAGTTCATTTTCTAGAGTTTTCATCTATTTTTCCATTAGGCCATATTTCTTTGTCTCCTCATTCTGGCAGTCTCCCTGTGCTCTTATGTATTAGGTAGAGCTGCTATGACTCCCTGCCTTGGTAGTGTGGCCTAATGTAGTAGGTGTCCTACTACATTAGGTCCAGTGGCACAACCTCCCCTATCACCTATGCTGGGTACTTGACATGAGCCTTTCATGTGGGCTGAGTACGCCTTCCTCTTTGTAGTTGAGCCTTAAGAGCTGTTGGCAGGTCAATGGAAGGGATTTACCCAGGCCAGTCAACTTCAAGGACTGGCTATGACCACTTATCACCAACCTCTGCCCTCTGTGGAGGATCAGCTGTGCAGGGGCAGGGTGGTTGGTACCCTGATATGGTCTGTAGCTGTCCACTGGGTGCACAGGCTCTGGGGTTTCCTGGGTGGTGCAGGCCAAGGTCAGCCACAGCCTGTGTTTTGCCCAGTGTCACCCTGCCTGAGCTATAAAATAATCTGATATGGTTGCTCCTTGTACTGGACTTAGAGATCCCGGGATGAAGCCAATCTATGAATCTAGACTGGCTGCTGCTAGTGCTGGGCCTGGGGCCACTCAGCAAGAAGTATAGGGGGTGGGGGCTTACTGAAATCAGCTGTTACTTATCTAAGAGGGCTTAGGAAGTTGTGAAGGATGAGCCAAGATCAGCCATTCATATGGGAAAGTCTCTGTTAACAACTTAAGTGGGCCTGTCATTAAGTTGAGTGGGAGCGAATCTCAAGGGATTTCCAGGACTGGGAAAACAGTGTTAGACAGGTTGGTGGAGTTTCAGATATAGCAGCCATCTGCTGGCTCTGTGGCTGTGTGGGAGGAGGGTTCAGAAGAAGGATAATGGCCTTTCTGCCTGGGATAAAGCTGTCTCCCAGCTCTCACCTTGATGCCAGACCTTTCACTTCCTCCCTGTCACTGATACCTTTCAAGCTGCTACCCTGGTGCTGGAGCTCAGAGGGAGTCTTTGTAGGTTAGTCTGTGTGTGGGTTGTTAAAGAGGAACTGCTTGGGACTCCAGTAGTTTCTTCCACCAACTGAGTCCCCGCTGGTTTTTGCAGCCAGAAATTACAGGGACTTACCTTCCTGTTACTGGAACCCTGGGCTGGTGGGCCTGGTATAAGGGTGGGACTCCTTGTTCCTGAGATATCCCTCCCAAATTATTTTCTACTATACTTGGATGTGGCCCAGTCTGTTCTGTATCTTTGCCCCTCTCACCAGTCTAAATAGATGTGGTTTTTTTAATTCCATAGTTGTTAGACTTCATTCAACTCAATTTATAATGATTCTGAGCAACAGTTTTCTATATTTTGGTTGTAATTCTGTTGTAGTTGTGTGAGGAGGTGAGCCGTGTTTACGTATGTTGCCATGTTGACCAGAAGTCCCCCCCCTTTTTTAGAAAAATAAATGTGCATTTTAAGTAAAAAGAGTTTAATATATAATGTAGTTTTAGAAGAAGTGCTTTAGCTATGCCTTGCATTCAAACAAAATACCACCCATAAAATTTTCCTCTGTAGAAATTCTGGTGCCACTGGTCATTCACTGTGATGTGTGCCATGAATAAACTCTTTCTGATAGAGTAGAAAACTATGTAAGTAACTTACTTTTAAATGATAGCTCAAGGTTGTCCATGTTGTAAGGTTACTTGGGTTGGAATATTTTTCTAGCTTGGAAAAGGTGATATTACAGGGTGTTATAATCGAAGGCAGCCCAAAGAATGAGCAATCCATTATTAGGGGTTATTGGGAGCAAGGGGCATTCAAAGGAACAGGGAAGGTGAAGACTGCCCACCCATGGGGCTGGGGGGTGGGTATCATGTAGTAGCAAAGAAGGGGGATTTCTAAGGCCCTTAGAAAGCCAGAGAATCCCTTCCCCCTCAACAAAAGAAATTGCCAAGTAGGAGGTAGATTTAGTTCTTGGGGCTTAAGAACCTGCTTTGGGGGTTCTGTTTCTCTGAGAGAATATTAGAGTAGTGCACCCAGACTAGTCCTTGAGGCCAGGCTCTCTACTCAATCTCCCACTGTGACTGAAGATACGATTTCCTTGGTCTGAGGAACTTTCTAAATTAAATGTGTCATTATTTTAAAGCTGGAAGAATTCAAATAACTTGGAGATTTCTGACTTCTCTCAGAGTGCTGGCCACACTAAACTCTCACCGGTGCAAAGGAACATGGGCAAGAGCAAGTGCTGGCCACCCTGTTAGCCATGTAGGCATGCCCCTCCCCACAGCACCCCAGCATGCAGCCCCCCTTCCTGCTGAGGTGCCCTGCCCTGGCAGGGAGGGCCTCCACCCCGCTATTCTCTCTGCCACTCAGAGGGAGTCTAGACACACATTTCCGCATTAAAGTCAGCCCTAAAACACAAAAGCCTCCTCCCCATTTACTAAAGGCCAAGAATGTCAGGATTAACCCCTCATCGAAACTGTCAAAAGAAGAGCTAAAGGCAGCTTTAGCCGTAGCATTCCGCAGCTCTGGGACAACTGCAAACATGTGACCCAATTCACAGCTCACGTGAAGGATGTCTGCTTCAACAAGGCAGGGCCTGCTTGTCAGGATCCTCGACATGCTCTTCAGACTCGGGGCCTACTCTGTGTCTCAGACACAGCACAGTGGTGACAAGGCCTGGTCCTCAGGAGCAAGGCAGTGGATGGCCACAGTCAGGGCCAAGCACCGCTCATCCCAGCCAGCGCCATTCCCAAGCAGAACCAGCCAAGAAACAGGCACGTCTGGGAGCCCAGGCACCCCTGGCAGCTTGGAGCAGGGCTCTGGGCCACGGTGGCTGCTCTCTGGAGTGACACTCCATCTCTCATGGGGGTCCACTATGAGGGCCCCCTCTCTGGGCCTGAATTGTGTGGACTTGTGTAGAATGTGCTAAAAGGGGATCTGGAGTCAGAAAACATCAGAGCTCTGGGAGGCAGATTAGATAACATCTGTTCAAGGGTTACCAACAGGGATAAAACATTCGAAATACAGGTTCCCAGGAGGCAGCTCTCACACCTCCTACCTTCAACACACATGTGCGCACGTGCACACACACCTAGTAATTCCCCTGAGCAGTCAGGTTGGGGAACCACTGATGTTGTCCAAAGCCTTCAACTCTGTTTCTGAAATAAAATCTCAGATTATGTAACTTTTCCCAGGCCACTTAGCTGGTTTGACAGGATTGGGTCTCTTGAATGGAATCCAGGGCTTTTTCTGCAGCACACTACCTCCTGGATGTGCCCACAAAGGGGCCACCAGACTACCCAGAAATTCTGGATGTGAAAAAGGGTCAGAAGCATCATCTTTGTGCATGAAAGCTTAACCCCAGATAATTTCCCCAATATAGCTTCCTTTGTGGTTTATGACACAGATGTCTCCGTCTCAAGTCATCTGGGGAGGAGATTCTGCTTCCAGCTCTTTAATTACAATTTCACTTGTCCTTTGTGAGGTGGAGGAAAGAGGTGTGTGTGTGTGTGTGTGTGTGTGTGTGTGCGTGTGTAGACTTCTCTGTGTCTCAGTTTACCTCTGTACACAACATAGAGAATGATTGGCACTCTTATGTCTGCTTCTGCCGTGCTCTGCAGACAAACTGGATGGCCACACGAAGGCATCCTGTAATCCCCCTTGGCAGAAGACGAGGGCTTCTGTACCCACACAAAACTATTCTGAAAGTCCAGGTCACTCTTGCCACATTTTTAAAAATTCAGATGTCAAAATATCATTGTGGTTTTTCTGGCTCCCCTGCAAGCCTTCCAGGAAGGGCTGCCTGTCTTCTCCTGGTTTCTGGAGGGCAGGTGAAATATTTTCTGTGGGTGATCATGGGAGGAACCCCAGTTTTGAAGGGCTGAACAAGATAAAAATTAAATACTACTAATAATAGTTAGCATTGAGTTGTTATTAAGTACCAGGCATTCTGCCAAACATTTTATATGCTTTATCATGTTTAATATTCAGAAATGAAGTGTTGTGAGCATTTCCATTTTACAGACGTGGAAAATGAGGCTCAGAAAATGTAAAGAATTTTCCCAAGATTGCATGGACAATAAATGACAGAGCTATGATTCAAACCCACATACTTTAGAGTGTAGGGGCAAAGATCTGATACAGGGGGTTGATGACAAGCCACTGTCAGCACAAACTTGACCTTTCCCATCGCATTGCTTGATACTTCCTAGTGGATGTTACATCCTGATGCAACTTCCTCCAAGGGCAGTCGGGCACTGCAGCTGTTGGTGGAATGCTGGGAGGTGAACAGCTCTGTCAGTCCAGGGACTGCCTGACCCAGCCTAACCAAATTAGAGCAAGTAATGGGTGTGACATAATTTGACATGTACATTGTTAATTGAACCCCATGGGAGATGACTTTAAATAGAGACAAATACCACGCTGTGTGAACTATTTGGGTTATGAAGCCCTTATTCTCTGACGCTTGCAGGAAGAAAGAATTGTGTCATGATAAACTGAAAACCCCAAGAAGCTCTTCCAGGGGCAGGAGAGCAGCAGACAAGCTGGATTGGGGAAGATTCTCCCCAGGACATATGGGGATTTCACTCCTACTTCCTAGTATTTTACCTCTAAAGCCCCAGTTCATAACCACTGACTCTACCCATCCATCTCCATAAACTTCCCAACCAGGGGGACTCAAAACCCCAATAAAATCCAGTTCTCGAAAGACAGCAAAAAAGGCACAGTTCGAAGCCCCCATATGTGCCACACACCCACCTCCTGCTTTCTCCTTCTCAGGTTCACAGAACCAACAACCTAACCAGGGCCTTGGTGAGGAACTCACACAGGTGCCCTGTCTCTGGGCATCCCCACTACCCAACTCCTACTCCTGCTCCCTTATCACCAGCAAGACTGACCTGTGCTATTTCCCACACCCTCACACTTGCTTTCCGACCATCATAAAGCGTATGCGTGCCCCTGTGGGCTAGCCGCTAGTCACAATGTCTTAATATGTCCTCATCCTCTCAGGCAAGACCAGCTGGTTGTATGACACATAACCAGTACCCCAGAAAAGTTTACTGTGGAATGAATGAATGAATGAAAGTGAGAATAGCAAAAATTCTCTGGAAGTCCCACACCTTCATCCCCATACAAATGAAGTGTTGTGAGCATTCTCATTTTACAAATATGGAAATGGGAATGAAACCAATATTGGCCTAGTGGTTAGTAAAAAGGCATTTGGCAGCAAAAGACCTTTGTCTTTTTAAAAATGAAAACTTATAAATAACAGTACCTAGTGAGAATGGTCAGGAGACAAACCAGCGATCTCCCCACACACATTCCCTCTTCTCCCCTACCTATCAGGGGTCCATACTCGCATCCATGCATGGGATGGGATGAACCTAGTTGCTGTTATCTGAATGGACCTTGGTCATCTTCAGCCATCCAGTGGGCTCCGTTGTCCTCACCGCCTAGCCACAGATAGTGGTTTGGAACTGGCCACCTCGCATTATGCAAGGAAGCTTTGCCAAGGCTCTTCTGGGATCTTGAGAGCCAGTCTAAGAATAAAGCCAGGGCTATGACAGGATAATAAGAAGCTAAGAAAATTCCTTGACAAGTGGAATAAGAAAAACTGAGATAAAATACTTGAACAAGGCCAAATAACTTGAGCAATTTACAACCAGCTAATGAATCGCGAGGTTTTATCTTCCCTAACCAAGGAAACTTAGGAGCAAATGGTTTACACATTCCAAACCACTCCAGGGGCAGAACAGCTTCACTCTCAGTCCTCCTTCAGTGATATTCTTTAAAAGTAAAACTAACCAGAAAGTAACCCCTGATCCTTCTATACGCACATTTAAAATGTTGTTTTTTTAATTTTTTAAATTTTGATTTTTCAGAGAGAGGGGAAGGAAGGGAGAAAGGGAAGGAGAGAAGCTTTGTCGATTGGTTCCCTTCCATGCTATGCACCCCAGCCAGGGTTCAAACCTGCAGCTCAGGCATGTGCTCCGACAGGGAGACCAGCTGGTTCATGGATGATGCCCAGCCAACTAAGCGCACCTGTGCTGGGGCTATAGGCACATTTTGATAAATCAACATATGGAAGAACACACCTGAAAGGCTAATGAATAGTCTATTAAGACCCTTCCCAGAGATCTCCCCTAGGATTTGGGTGGACCAAAAAGAGATAAAAAGCCTCAAGATGAAGAAATTTTGGGTGCTCTTACTAGGGCATGTCCACACCTTGTATCTCTGCAGTTTTTCTCCTAAATTCTAAGGGACCCCACAAGACTTGTAAACTGGGGAGCATCCAGCAAAGGCAGATCATCCTCCACTTACTCCCTGAAGCTGTCTCCAAGGACCCCCTTTTCTCTGATTTTATCTCTCTTGTTGCTTCCTCTTATTTCACTGTCCCCCACTTTAATAAATGTACTCTCAAAATCACCTGGACTTGTGCTGTGAAACCTTTCCTACATGATGTCAAGAACCCACACATGATGGCTTGGCCTGAAGCAGACACACTCCAGGTGGGGCAACAGTACATGGGAGACTAAGCACAGATGGAAAGTCACTAGGAGGACTTCATTACTTGTCCGGCTGCTATATACGACCTTACCTAAAACCCACTTGACTTCTGGACTTTTCAATGACATAAACAAATAAAGCCCCTTTTTTGCTTAAGCTACATTAATATACAACACAATATTATAACCCCTTGATTCTTTTTTTATAACTGATCGAAAGGCTGTATTTTTTGCCCCACCCCCCAAAAGCTGTCTTTTTAAAATGTTTATCTTATGGCTTTTTTAACTTAAATAAACACACCATAAAATGAAACTCATAACTTTTTAGTCTTTAGCCAAAGCCTTCCTGAATTCCCTAGGCTTGTGCTGTCTTAAGTAAATGAGGAAGTACCAGTGATTTCAACAAGACAAAAACTTATTTCTCTATCATACAAAAGAAGGCTGGAATCAGGCTTGTATGGGAACAATGATGTCATCAAGGTTCCAGGTTCACTCTTCCTTTTTTTCCTGCCTTCCTTGTATAACTTCCATCTTCAAATTCACTTCATGAGCCAATGTGGCAACTAGAGCTCCAGACGTCACCTTGATCTTCCTGTTCCAGGTATGTGCAGAAGAAAGGAAGAAGTAGAAATAACGAGTGTGTTGACAGTAGACTCTTAGTCTTCACAAAAGACCCACCCAACAACTTCTGTTTATATCTCAATGGCCAATGCAGCTACAAATGGGGCTGACAAGTGTAGTCTTTTAGATGGGCACATTGACACCCATGTTAAAATCTGGGTTGTGTTACCAAGGTAAAAGGGGAGAGCAGACACTGGGTAGGCAACTATTAATTTCTTCCCCATCCTACCTATCAAACAAGTTGGGCTTCTGTGTTCAGCTCTGCTGCTTGATGCCTGTTCCTCCAGGGAGACCACCTGGTTTAAACTGTAATTTCCCTCTCCATGGACCCTTACTATCCCAAGCTGGTTCCCTACTGCAAGCCTACCAGGAGCTTCTGGCCTGCATCTTCTGATTTATTCAGTTAAGAAGCACATTTTGAGCATCTACTGCCTTTTATTAAACTAGTTTATTCTTTCATTGGAACCTTGGCTTCAATTTAACTGATAGCACACTTCAACTTCCTCTCTGTCATACTCCAGTCAGACCCCATCCATACTTACCCTTTTTCATTCTCTAGTCTTTCCCTGGAACCATGATGTGCTTTGCAACACAGGTCTGCACTTCGAGAATCAAGTTTCTGACTTGTTTCTGCCATTAGTATTCTAACCCCATGAAAGAGGCCTATGTGGCCTAGGGCAAGAAGGACTGCGGGCAGCATCAGCAATTGAGTCAGGGCAGGGCTCCTCCAAATCATCCTGGATAATAGGGTGTGATTTTTCCTGGGTACAGGTAACTGAGTGAGGCCAGAACAAGGATTTTTTTTTTTTTTAGTTCTCCCAAGTCCTTCTGACCCTTTTTGTACATTTTGGATCTCACAGATCGCATTGCAGGGCTCAGTTATCAAAGAAGAACACACACAAAGAAAAGTCAAACAATAATAATAAAATGAATTTTTGTCTCAATAGAATCAAAACATCTGCTCCTCTCTACTTTTTATTCGCAAAAGCATTAAAAAATCAATGTCTGATAATAATGTTAATAAAACATGTTACCTTGAGTCCTCATATAAAGAATACCTTTCAGAAGTCTTTAGTTCTTTCACATGGATTTTCCCATTTTGATTTTAATAATAAACTGAAGCTCTTGTGACTCAAATTTTACTTTCTACTATGTCTTTTCAAATAAAAACATCCTTAGGCAGATGCGAACAATTATCTCCAATTGGATTTTTTTTAAGTTCAATATTTCCGGAGAACAGCTAAACTATGCTTTTATTTTATTTGTATATGCTAAGATAGGCTTCACGTTTTATTTTTATTTTTTAACCCTCACTCAAGGCCATGCTTATTCATTTTGGAGAAAGGGGAAAGGAGTGGGAGAGACAGGGACAGCAACATGGCTATGAGAGAGAGACATCGTTCGGCTGCCTCCCCCACACGCCCTGACCTGACTAAACCTCAGACTTTCCATTGGTGGGACAACACCCAGCCAACTGAGTCACACTGGCCAGGGTGAAATTATTCTTTAAAGCATTGGCTTAAAATCAAACCTATGAGACCTGACATTATAGGTTTCACCAAAAAGGGCTTGACTTGGATTTAGAAACTTTGTGAATTGATCTAGTCATATACAAACATTTGGTTAGAATACATATATTATTCTATATATTAGGATATATATTATATAGATTCTAACCAAATGTTTATAATAGCGCATATTTTGGAGCCAGAGTCCTTCATTATCTTGACAGCCAAATGATAAGTATAAGAAGTTTTGCTGCTAAACTGAGAGGGCAGATAAAGAAATTCCAAAAGAAGGTGTTGGCATACATCCTCTCTGCTTTTCAATTTCCAACAGGAGATGGTGACATCACAGTGCCAAATATTTCCCATATATTACTTGGCTTATACAGAGCTTTATTCTCCTGGGAGAACAGGCAGCAGAAACTAAAAAGAGGTGCATTTTGCTGATAAGTCAGTCTGTACTCGGGCATCACAACAGTGTCAGCAAGGCACTGCTGGGAATGACTCCAATCCCCTAGGAACTCAGAGTCACCAGCACCCAAGGACACTGGGGAACTGGTTGGATATCAGAAGATGTGTCTTTCTGGTGCTGATGAAGAGAGACTGAGGAGGGCAGACAACGAAACAGATAGGACTTATCTCAGAAAGGTCATTTGAAGGAGAATTTACTGAGGAATAACATTCTCCTCTGTCACTGAGCAGAAAACCAGCCAGGTCCTGGCAGCGCTACAGCCCAGGCCCCTTTCCAGGGCTGCAGAACCCTACGTGCAGCTGACCATGACCCTGGAGGCAGAGAAACCCTGGACAGGCTCTGAGGCTTGGAAGGCTGACCACTGCCTCTCTGGTGAGAAATTGCACTGCCCTTGGAGACCCTGTTCTTGCCTGAACTTGAAGGGTCTCCCTTTGTTTCTCCATTCCAGTATACCACAGCCTGACATCCTTTCTCCTTCCTGCTGTAGCATTTTGCTCTGAGGACCCTGAGCCCTGAAGCTGAGGGGAGGTGGGAAGGAGAGCTGTGGATTACGTCATTTTACACAAGGGACACAGGACCTGTACAACTAGCTGTGCGATGTTAAGCAAGTCACTTAACTTCTCTGTGCCTCGCTTGCCACAAGTGTATATTGAAGATTATAATCACATTCACCTGATAGGACTGTTAATGCGCATTCAACAAAATTCTGCTGTAAAGCCTTGAAGAGCAGAGTCTGGCTCCTGGTTAGATCTCCACAGAGACGAGCTTTGACCACAAATAACAGGTGAGCGGTTTCTTCTACTGCACTTTCTCCCAGGATTTCCATTTCACTAAAACACACATTGGCCCCTCCCAACACAGGACAGAGATAATAAGAAAGGGAAATGTCTCACAATCCTTAAATTCTGTCAGTTCTTTTATTTATTTTTTTTTAATTTCATTATTTTTAGAAGGAGGGGAAGGGAGAGAGGCAGAGAGGGAGAGAGACATCAGTGTATGGTTGCCCTTCACCTGCCTCCAGCCACAGACCTGACTGGAGACCTGGTCTGCAACCTGATTATGTGCCCTGGCTGGGGAATCGAACCTGCGACCTTTGGGTTCACAGTCTGGCACCTTATCCACGGTGCTACCAGCCAAGGCCATAATTCTGTCAGTTCTTGACCTATCAAAAGATATCTGTGTGTGCATGTGTATATATAGATTCTCTTACTTATACAAAGTCTATGCTGATTTGATTCCATTTTAATCTAATGATGAAAGGCTAAGTCACATTTGTTTAACTGGAAGTGCACAGACTTCAAGAACACATGGATAAAATGTAACTAACATTATCTTGTTCAAATTCTTTTTTAGCAACCGACTGCTTGTCTCATTGAGCCTTTGCAGGTTGTTTGTTTTTTCTTGGTTACAGCAGACAGTAAAATAAGCGCATCCAGACCTTGATAGACAGATGCCAAATTAGATGTGTGGAGGCCTCGTTTTGGTTTCTCTGGTCACCAGGCAGGGCATATTTTTCATGCACGTTGAAGACAGTCCATTAGTTCTTGGCGAGGTTAAGTTTTCAGCACTGCTCTCTCTAACCAGGTTCCCTTTCTCTTAGACAAACCCTTGGTGAAGGGCAGAGCGCTCCCCATGTACAGAAGGGAGGTGGGCAGCCAGGATCACCCTGCTCCATGGCATCCATGGACCCTGATCCAGATCAATCACTAAGTTCCCATGCACTGCCCAGGTTAAAATCTCCCCCTCCCTTTCAGGGGAGAAGCATTTTTTTTTTTTAACTTCAAAATCATCAAGGAAGGGCCTTGAAAATGAACTTGCAAACTTCTTCACCTCTGGGGAAGGCATGTCCATTCACATTGGACATTTTCCCTCAGAGCCTTAGGTGATGCCTTGACTGAGCTTCTGGGCACTTTGCAGTGTTGCTGGAAAGCGAAGGAAGTTTTGCCCCTGCCTATTTCAGCGGAAATGTCAGCCATAAGGATGTGGGTGGGAGCCGGGATTCTCAATGGAATCCTTAGATTGTTTCCTGGGAGGACAATGCAGTCAAATTCTGTTGTCACACCTGCTAGTCACTGGGTGTGGGCTCCTTGACCTAAATGTGCTCTGAGCAAAGCCTCTTTCTGGAAAGTGGGGTAAGCACTGTAGTGAAAGGTGCTGATGTGCGGAGGATCAATATTTACTGGCAGGCAGCATTTTGGAGCAAGTTACCATAGTAACATTGTCAGCCCCAAATGACAGTCATGAGGTGAAAAAATTCTTCTGAAAGTAAATGAGGCAGAGAAGCGCATATTTATAAACTTCTTACCAAACACCTGTTTGTTCACAAAGTAGTATGTGTTCCTTAGACTATAGATACTCAAAGATACAGGGAGAAATGTCATGACATAACACATTTTCTTAAAAGAGTTGTTATTCTCAACTCTCAAAAAATAGTCTGTAAAAATAGCTAACACAGAGTTTTATAAATGAAGAGAGTTCTAAGAAATTATGGGCTTGTACACTTAGATATTATGCAGTTGTGACATTAAAACTCCGCACTAAATTACCAATGGCTTATTTGAAATATGTAAAATGGCACTTGACTGGGAGTTTTCTTATGTCTAAGTTGTACAAATTTTTTTCTGGTAGGTTCAATAAGTAAAGTGTCATAAAATGTGTTATGCAGTGGGGAAAACACATTGGGAACACAGATGAAGACACTTGGGCACAGTTTCTGCCAAGCTCCATCCCTCACTTGCGTTCCCTTACTAACAGAACCACAATTTTATTTAAAGCAGCAATGTGCTCAGCCAAAAATACTCCATTTCATAGCTTCCCTGGCAGTTAGAGATGGCCACATGGCATCGTTTTGGCCAATAGTCTATAGTCGAAAGTCCCTGAGACGGCTATCATTGGGAGACATTTCTCCCTGGTCTCTCATATATATGTTTATCTCATATACATTTATCTTGCAAGCAGAGGCACTATCTTTTGTTTTACACTCTCTTCCCAAGGATGTTTGAATGGCATACTGACAGACGGCCTTTCCAAACAGAGATACTGTTTTACTCCAGGGCAAAGGGCAAAGGGCTGACCATTTTGTAAGATTCGAATTTCCTCAGTTTAGCTTTCCTGTCCTGTAAGGCATTCTTGTGGGCCTCTCTGTATTGCCCCCTGAGGTCTTGAGGACAAAGAGAACTGATATAAATATGCTGATACTCGTGTTATTTGCTGTGTTGTAAGTAATAAAGTCCTTTTTTCTTTGGTCCAGGAGTCTCGTGACTTCTGCCAGTATCCATGGAACCATGGCAGGCTAACTTTTAGATTAATAGGGTGAAATCTCAAATTCTCCACAGTTCTCGACAGGATATGCCTTTCAGAATAAAATGGTGAGGTAGGGGAAAGTTCTTGCCTGTTGGCCCTTCTCCTTTCCTCCTGCCTTGAGGTACAGCAACCAATTTGGGGCTATAGGTGACAGCATGAAGACAAAGTCTACATTGAAAGATGGGGTAGCAAAGGAGAAAGATGAAGAATCTGGGTCCCTAACAGAGAGTAATGTATTAGCCCTAGATCACATAATTAATTTCAGGATTCTAATTATATACATAGTAACTTAGTAATTATATAATAGTAACTGTGTCAAACATATGCAGCTTAAGGCTAGTATGTTGCTACCTTCCTTACTTATTGATCCTGATTCTGCCTTTCTGAATATTAACATTGTTGTATGTATCTCTTATCAACTAACTCAAATCCTTTTGGGAAAGGTGAGTAAAAAATAAATTCAATAAATACAGTTTGGTCCAAGCCAAATGTGTCTCTGAATTTTTAAATTATTAATCAAGTAGAAAAAAACAATAGGACCATCCCTTTCTACAAATTTATACCTGGTGCCTTGAGGCCTGTTAACTCACTAATGTTATCTAGCCCCTAGCCTAATGACTGGCTGATAGTAGGCTTTCAAATGTTTACTGACAAAGTACTCTTGAAAGGTGCCTCTTTATCAAGTGTGCTGGTAAGGCCCGGGGAAATTAACATTTAACAGAGAGTATTTCAGTTCATTCTAGCTGGCATTTGACTACAAGTGTTTCAGGGGGAAAAAACAAAGCTCAACTTCAAAGAAACAACTTATCTTTGTTCCTAAGGACTACAAAATGCCATATAACTTAACAATGGAATCCAAAAAAAAAAACATCTTGCCCTGACCAGGTGGCTCAGTTAATTGGAATGTCATCCTGTACACCAAAATGTGGCAGGTTCAATTCTGAGTCAGGGTACATACCTAGGTTGTGAATTTTATCCTTGGCCAGGGTGCATATGGGATGCAACTGATTGATGTTTCTCTCTCAGAGCAATATTTATCTCTCCCTCTTCCTTTTTTTGCTCTCTGAAATCATTAAACATCCTCAGGCGAGGATTAAAAAAAAATTTTTTTAAAGATTTTATTTATTATTTCCAGAGAGAGGGGATGGGAGAGAGGCAGAGAGGGAGAGAAGAATCAATGTATGGTTGCCTTCCACCTGCCTCCAGCTACAGACCTGGCTGGAGACCTGGCTTGCAACCTGGTTATGTGCCCTGGCTGGGAATTGAACCAGCAACCTTTGGGTTCACAGGCTGGCGCCTTATCCACTGTGCTACCAGCCAGGTCCTAATTTTTTTTTTAATTAATAAAAGAATCGACACAACCTAAAAGACTGGTTCAATAGGATACCAGAAATAATAATAATTGTCATCAGAAATCAAAACACCTTTGAAAGTCATATACAAAAATTATTTTTAAAACATTGGATAAAATTTGAAACTTGTATCAAGAAGAAAAATTAAAACACAATATGAGAATATAAGAGGACAATTCAGAATTTTACACCACAAATAGGATAACAAAAAGACACTGCACAATAGGATGAGTTACAAATATCCTTAGCACAAGATCTGTCAAAAAAAAGGTTCAGCCATTGTTAATATAATGAGAACATTTGCACAATATCGATATAACCTGACAGCCAAGGAGCATGGCCTGGAAGCGTATGTATGAACAATGGCAAATTCATTGTACTAGACAGTGGGGGTGGTAGACAGTGTTGAATGAGCTTGTGTAGTGTGTAGTTATTGCATTCAAAATGAGCAAAGAGAGTAACAAATCTGCATCAAATTTTGCATTAAGCTTGAGCAGTCCTCCACGGAAACTGGATAATTTAGAAGGCTGAAGCTATGGGCAACTCGTGATTGGCAGCTTCATGACAAGGCACCTGCTCATGCATCACATTTACTGCAGAGTCTTTTGGTGAAACATCAAATCACCTAGGTGACTTGGCTCCCTTTAGCCCAGATTTGGTGCCCTGAGATGTCTGGCTTTTCCCAAAACTAAAATCACCTTTGGAAGGAAAGAGATTATAGACCATCAGTAAGATTCAAGAAAATACCATTGGCAGCTGATGGTGACTAGGAGAACCGTGTGAGGTACCAAAATGTCTACTTTGAAGGGGACTGAGGTGTCATTGTCTTATGTACAATGTTTTTTGTATCTTGTATCTTCTTCAATACATGTCTCTATTTGTCTTAGTACATGACTAGATTCATTCTGGACAGACCTCATAATTTTCAGTGCATTATAATTCTCAGTTTCTGTTCAGAACCTAAACGATGTGAAATTGCTTTTAATATGTGTCATTGGTATGTCTGTTTAAACATCTATCCAACCCACAAAGAGGTTTAGCCATCTTTAGCACTCTTTAAGATGGCTATTATTTTATAAAGAAAAAGGAAAAGAGCAAATATTGGCAAGAACGTGGAGAAATTGGAACCCTCATATGCTACTGGTGGGAATGTAAACTAGTACGGCCATAAAGAAAAACAGTTTGTGGCTTCTCAGGAGTTAAACATAAAATTACCATATGATTCATCAGTTCCACTCCTTAGTATATACTTAAAAGAATTGAAAATAGGGACTAAAACAGATACTTATACACCAATGTTGATAGCATTATTCACAATAACTAAAGGTAGAAGCAACCCAGCTCTCCATTAGCATATGAAGGGATCAACAAATGTGGTATATGATACAATATACCACAGACTACTTAGCAGCTGAATCACAAATTTCTATCTACAGTATAAAAAGAAGAAGAAGCAGAAGATGATGAAGAAGGAGAATAAGCAGATGATAGGAGTGGGAAGAATCCTAAAATAATATTGTTACAAACAAATTCTGGCCCAACATATGCCTGAGCAGTGGGGTAGAGGTGTTCCAGGGATACACACTCCTGAGACCTGAAGAGCTGGAATAAAGTACGGTATCTATGCAATAGAATATTATTCAGTCCTAAAGAGGAATGCAATTCTGGTATACGTGCTATGACATGGATGGACCTTGAAAAGATTAGACTAAGTGGCACAATGGATAAGGTGCCGACCTGTGGGCACATAACCAGGTTGCAAGTCAGGTCTCCAGCCAGGTCCGTAGCTGGAGGCAGGTGAAAGACAACCATGCATTGATGTTTCTCTTCCTCTCTGCCTCTCTCCCTTCCTCTCTCTCTAGAAATAATAAATACAATCTTAAAAAAAAAAATAAAACAAAACAAAACATTAGACTAAGTGAAATCAGCAGATCCAACAGGATAAATATTTTATGATTCCATTTATATATGAGGTATACAGAATAGGCAAATTTGTAGAGGCAGAAAGTGGAATGATGGTTATCAGGGACTAGAAGATGGGGTACGGGAAGGTATTGATCATTGAGTATACAGTTACTATTAGGATGATGAAAAAGTCCTGGAAATGGATAGTGGGGACAATTGCATAACATTGTGAATATAGAAATTTTTATGTTATATGTATTTTGTCACAATAAAAACAAACCTCTGAAACAAAATAGAGCAAAATAGTGGGAACCAGATTTTAAATATGTGTGGGTTTGTTTTCTCTTATCCTGGCTTTCTCTAAGCCCTTCCTGCCTGCGCTATGAAGCCAAGTGACTAAGATGACCCATGACATTGCCCATGCCTTTCAGGCTGAGGGTTTGAGTGGTCATGTGCCTTGGGAGGTCCTACATCACTTGGAAAGATTTCTGGTTCAGCGATTTTATTCTGTTCCTCCCACCCTGACCCCAGCCATGTGTTGGGCCGGAATTGTTTGTGAAAATATTATTTTAGGATTCTTTCCACTCCTATCATCTGCTTATTTTCCTTCCTGCGTATTTCATAATATAGAAATTTCTGATTCAGCTAAAATAGTCTGTGCATTAATTATCGTTTCCTTGTGACCCACTTTGTACATAATTTCTCATTCTGGCATGTAAAGTTTAGGTTACTCCAAAAATGTCTGCAACTAAAGTATGTGTGGGTGGGGGGAAAATGAGAGGAAAGAGGTATTGGTTGAATCTCTATGAGTGGCACTCCAAAGATCTCCGTAGGAGTCTCCATTTTATTTACTCTGCTACGAGAGCTCTCAAATGACACTCTCTTTAGTTATTCCACCCCCATCACCCTGCTTTTCCCATTTCCTCCTCTCTCCTTTCCTTCCTAAGGCATACATCTCTGCATTGAATTCGCCGAGCACTTGTGTCTGCTCTACACCATCCATGGTGCCGAGTGCACTGGGGACACAAAGGCCGCACAAGAGTCCCTGCTCTAAGAGGGTGCACCACTAAGTGCTTGTGAGCTGCAGACCTCTGGGCTCCATCACCAGAAGATGATTCAGTTGGCGTGAGCTTGTAACAGCTCTCCGGAAAAGTCATATTGGGGTCCCTAAGAACACATTTCGAGAAACACTTGGATGGGTTGGAAGGCAGTCGAGTATCTTCTGTGTTGTACTGAAGTGGCTCCAAAGTGTAAAAAGAACATGGAAAGAAGAGATGAAATTGGTCTGAGAGATTGAGGAAAGGCTTCTTGGAAGAGGCACTGCCACCTAAACCCATGAAGGTGAGGGCCAGGCTTTGGGTCATATTCCCCCTACCCAGGGCCTTTGGAGCATTGGGGAGGATTGGAGGCTTTGGGACAAGGAGGTACACTCATCGCTGAGAGGATCCAGGAAGATAATGCCTTTTCCTGGTGTCCCCCAACCCCACCCACCCACATACACACACACACACACACACACACACACACACACACACACAGAGCCCCTATTCCAGACCAGCCTGCTGGTAGAGGGCTCTGGATGGTTCTTCACTTTTCCAGCCTTAGGTGAGGAGTGATGTTATCTACTTTGCAGGCTTGGTGTAAGAGCCCTGGCTGGTAGCTCAGTGAAAAAGCACCAGCCTGCAAATCCAAAGGTCACTGGTTCAATTCCCAGCCAGGACACATAAGCAGGTTGCAAGCCAGGTCTCCAGCCAGGTCCATAGCTGGAGGCAGGTGGAAGGCAACCATATATATGTTGGTGTTTCCCTCCCTCTCTGCCTCCTTCCCTTCCCCTCTTTACAAAAATAATAATAAAAAAATCTTAAAAAAAAAAAAAAAGGAATTAAATGAGTCACAGTGTGTAGAGCCCTTGGTACACAATTAACCCATTGTTGACCTGCCATTTTATACAAAAGCTAATGAAAGTGCAAACACATGTTAACTCATAACACGAGTTTTTTTGCAACTGGCCAACAGTGTGTTAAAATTCAACATTGATAGTTAACAATATTCTTTTTATCTCTATTTTTCTTTAGCATAATTTTTTAGAAGTGGGGTTACTGAAAGGATTGCATTACTATACTAAATGGTACACATAGATATCATGTATGCAATGTTGAGTTTTATGAAAGTGTCTCACTTTGATTTCTAGAGGTAAAGATGTTCATTCATAGCTATACAAAATATTAGTAGTGTTCACTTCTGAATGGAAAGGAGAGAGCGTATTCTCCTTTCTTTTTGTTGCATTGATCCACTTACTTATGCCTCCTCCACTTCCTCCTCATACCCTCTTTTTTTTCCTTCATCCTTCTTCTCTCACCAACCAAAACTGCTCAGTCAGCTTCTATGCCAATAAACCCATTTTGGAAGAAATAATGCATATTTCTTTTTTAAAAGAGGAAGGAATTTAAGGGGAGAAAAAGACCGATGAAATTGGCTGCTCAGACCTAGGAGGTTTCTTTCCACATACCCCAGTCTTTAGAAGTGCAAACCTGAAGCTCTGGGGTAGTGTCTCAGCAATACCTAAAGGCTTGTCTGGAGATGAGGGTGGCGGGGAAGGAGGGCAGCTAGGAAAGGCCTGGCACACACAGGAGGGGGGACACAGCAGCAGGAAGCGGGCAGAAACCAAGGCACCCCCTGGCCTCCAGGTTGCACATCTGTAGCTCTGTTTCTTACTTTCCTTGTCATTCTCCACAGAACAAAGATTCCAGGAGAATGCAATCCTCTGATCTGGGGAAGCCACAGCTCTTGCTTCAGAACAGGCTTCCAGATCTGGGCTGGAACTTCCCTTTCTGCAACTGAGGTGATACTCAATTTCGTCTGTCCCCCACCCTGTTTCCTGCTGTCCCTCAGGGCACTCCCCTCCTCCTACAGCTCCCCTGCATCAATGCTGAGGTTTCCCAGATCCCTCCCTTGGGGTCCAAACTCTGTAACCTCCCTCCAGCCTGTCATCCCATAGGCACCTCAAACCCAACCCACCCTAACTGAACCCTTTTCCTTTCCATCTACATACATCCTTCAATGGGATTCTCCTAACTCACTCAACATGAGGGAGCTCCCAAAACCCACTCACTCAAACCTGAATCCTTTCCCATCTGCCCCCATCTTGTCAATGACTGAATCCTACCAAGTTGACTCAGTCACCCCCTAGGAGGTCAGATGCCCATCACCTCTCACAGGATTGGTGTCACTGCCTCCTCCCTTTCTCTATTCTGTCTTCCTCAAATCCAGGGGGTCAGTTTTCCCGACAAGCAAATCTGACTCCTGTTTCAAGCCTCCTTTTAAGTCCCCACTCCCATACAATATGTCATGGCCTAAACTTGGTGTTAGAGGCTGACAGGTCTATTCAGAAGTGTAGCTTTTTTTTTTTTATTTTATTTTTTAAAAGTTTTTATGTATTATTATTATTATTATTATTTTAGAGAAAGGGGAAGGGACAGAGAAAGAAAGGGAGAGAAACATCAATGTGTGGTTGCCTCTCCCATGCCTTCAACAAGAGGGGACCTGGCCCGCTACCCAGGCATGTGCTCTAACAGGGAATCAGACTGGGGACCCTTTGGTTTGTAGGCCAGATCTCAATCCACTGAGCCACACCAGCCAGGACAGAAGTGTAGCTTTTTAAAGTTAACTTGTGAACTATTTAAAACCCACAAAAAGGCATAATGAATGTAACAACACACATAGCCAGCTCCTAACTTTAGGGATCAAACCTTATCTCTAAAACCAGCTGAGCTCCCTATGGGCCTCCACATTCCCCTCCTCCCTCACAGACATAACTGCTATCCTGCATTTGCCATTATTCCTACTGTTTGTAATTTTACTTCACGTGACTCCTTCATTAGTTATGACTCATCCTTCTTCCTTATGAGCCTCTACCACTGAGTAAATTTTAGTGAAGTCCATCCAGGAAATGCTGTGGCGAGATAACAAAACCGAAAAACCAGCATTTACGCAGCCGATCATCTACCAGATCCAATACGCAGACAGGGATTGAATCTTTATGGGTGCTTTATTCAGATGGCCAGCAATCTAAGAAGATGGCAGGTTTGCACCCTAACAGATCATCTTAAATTCCGTTACAAATGGACCCTTTTATAAGGAGAAGAAAAATGTAGATTAAGAGGTTTGGAATTCAGGGAAAACTTAATCACATAAAAGCTGCAGCATTCTTCCATTTGTGCCTTGGGCAGTGGTCTTTGTGCCCTGGGTGGAGGTCCTCTCACCCTGGACTAAAATGGCTCAGATACCATCTACATTGCTTGCAATTCTCCTGAGGCACAAAGGTGGAACACTATGGTTTCCTACAGTCAACATGGGTCATACCTTCAGTTCCTGAAACAATAACTTTTTACAGATACTGATTACTAAGCTTATTAGCTGTTACCAGACACTAAATTTTCCATTCGAACCCCCCATCAGTAGATTGTCTTGCCTTCCCTTTGCTGCTCTCCAAGATGGTGTCTGGGTAAGTCCCTGGGTGGGAGGGGCTGGAGTTGGGAGGGTAGAAGGTGAGGTGCAAGAATCGCTGCCCATCCTTCAAATCCTCACTGACTTCTGCTGCTGGGTGGCTCCTCTGAACTTGACTTTGCCAGAGCCTCAGTCCTTCTTCCAGATAGACTCAGCCTGCTCAGCTTCCCCTCCCGCCCTGACTCCAGGCGTTCTCTGCCAGCCTCCAGCTCCAGCTCGTGGCTCGACAGGCCCACCCAGCCTCTGCTATGGGCTCACCTTGTACTTCACCAAATCAGACCCCAGGGAAGGCTCTCTGACTCTCAACTCAACCATCTCCCATGACACATGGGAGCCTCCAAGTGCTGTCCATGCCACATGGAAGCTGAATAGGGGTTCAGGGAGGTCAAACTCCAGCCCTTTCTCTGCCTACTCACACTACTCTATCTGATTTACTCCTTTCGGATCCCAAATAGGAGGCAGGCCAAACCCCCCAGTTCTGGTGTTCACACCAACCTACCTGACAAGCAGACAAGGTTGTCCTCCATCTGTACCCTTCTAATCTATGTGGTAGGTTATCTGTGAAGATAACCACTGTTAATTCATCTCTCCCTGTATGTACATACTGCTCCTCCCATCAAGAAGTAGAAGGGTGGATAAGGCACCGGCCTGCGAATCCAGATGTCTGTGGTTCGATCCCCAGCCAGGGCAACATAACCAGGTTGCAAGCCATGTCTCCAGCCAGGTCTGTAGCTGGAGGCAGGTGAAAGGCAACCACACATTGATGTCTTTCTCCCTCTCTGCCTCTCTCCCTTCCCCTCTCTCTAAAAATAATAAATAAAATCTTAAAAAAAAAAAAAAAAAAGAAGTAGAAGGTACTTCCTCTCCCTGATTTCAGTGCTGGCCTCGTGACTTGCTTTAATTAATAGAATGCAGTGGAAGTGATGTTCTGGCGCATCTGAGCCCAGAGCTTAAATGCACCGGCAGCTTCCTTTTCCTCTCAATGAGGAGCCATCCACCATGTAAGAAGTCCAGCTACCTGGAGATCATCATTCTATAAGGAAGCCCTACCTATCCCCACAGAGAGGTGAGGAAAGGAGGGAGGCAGGAGAGTGGAAATGAGAGAGAGGTGCAAAGTCAGCACCAGCTATTCTATTTATCCCAGACATGGAAGTAAAGAAGTTTTCTTGGATGTTCCAACCCCAACAGATACTCCACGAATAGAAGAACCACCCAGCTGAATTCAGTTCAGATTATAGAATTATGATAAATGCTAAAACGTAGTTTCAAGCCACTAAATTGTGGGGGTAGCTTCTTGTGCAGCAATAGCTAAATGAAACGCCTCTCCAGCTGCATTTCTCACTGCTGTTTGCCTTATACTTACGCGCCAGCAACTCGCACCAGCTGTGGCTTGTTGTGTACGCTAGGCTGTGTCTTACCGCCTCACTTTTTTTCAAGATGTAACTCCTTTCCCCCTCTCTCCTTTCCTTGATCAATTTCCGTTCCATTTTTGTCTCATTATTTTTTTCCTCCTCTGGTTTGCACAAGCAGTCACGATAGCCTGTGCAAACCACTCTCATTGCACTATTTATATTATAATTGTTCCTTTACCTGCCTCCCAAACGGAGCTTGAATTTTTCAAGGGTGGGTACCACATCTTATTTGGCTTTGAGGCACCACTTTATTTGGACATGAGAGCAAGTCCCTAAACTCCTTCAGCTCAGTTATCCTGTGTCAATTAAGGATTGCAGTCAGTCATCTGTAACAGAAGCCAACCTCACTATGTTAAACAAATAATGGGGTTTTTGTTTGTTTGTTTTTCACACGAAGAGTTTAAAGGTAGTGCTTCTGGGGCAGAAACAATGGCGTTACAATGTCAGCAATATCCCAGTTGTTTCCTTCTGTCTTCCTGCTCCACTTCCCTTAGAATACGGCTGTCTTCCACATCCTCATGACCTGGCTGCTCTGCCACCAACCAGCCTCATGCCTAGAGAAGGAACAAGGAGGAGAAGGTAATGCCCATATCAGGAAAGCAGCACCTTCCCCAAAGCCTCCCAAAAGACTTCACTCAAGTCTCACTGGCCAGAACCGAATCATAGAGCTATTGGTAACCGTAGAAGAGGCTACAGCAATTGTTCAGGGAACCTAAACGTGGGACTAGAAGCAGTAACTCCAGGGTTTTCTCCACAGGGAACAAAGAAAAAACAGATATGGCACAGCAACTTGTAGTATCTGCCTCGCTCCTCACCTGTGAAACAGCATTAGAATTCCGGCCTACCTTGTAGAATTGATGCAAATAAGGGAATGCAGGCAATATATTGTTCTTTGTACCAAGGACATGTAAGCATTTGATAAAAGCGATTATCTTTCCACATTTCCAGAGGTAGCATTTGTTCAAACATCTAAGCATTTCAGTTGTCCCACTCTCTGTTTGCCATTCTTCTGCAGTGAATTTGTTTCTGGCAATTAATGTGTCTTTTCTCAATCATCTATTCGACTGCTAATAAATCCGAACTGGATTATCATTATGACTCTTCACTTAGTACCTACGTGACCCAGGAAAAACAAAGCTTGGAGAGACTCAAGAGGCAAATGAGCTGTTTTCATTGCTTTGTGGCTCCAGCACTGCATATTTTATTTCTGATTCATGGAAAAGTATGCAGCAATCAGGAGTCAGCTATATTGGTGAGAGGCCTCAGGCTAGGAGCGTTAAAAATAAAGTTTCCAATATCTAAGTCACCGGGGTCCTAAGAAGCTGACCTGGGAAATGTTAGCAATAGTCAGATTTCTTTTGGCTAGTAATCTGCTCTGTGACTCTGCTACCCGCTAACCCCCACAGCTCTTCGTGTGTTTTCTGTTTTGTTTGTTTGTTGTTATTGGTGCTTACTTTAGCAAATCATTTATTTATTTATTTATTTTGGGCTCGGATTTTTTTGTTTGCAAAGGAAAAGCACTAATGGCTTGCTAAAAAGTGAATTTATTGGCTTGAGTGACTAAAAAGCCCAACGGTAGTTTCAGTGACTAAACCCAGGTGCTGGGGATTTCTCCATGGCTTAGGTTCTCCCTCTGTGGTAACAAAACAGGTCTCTTGCAGCTCCTAAATTACAAGCCACCAGCACAGCCAACCTAGCAGCAGGCGGAAGCCTTTTCCCCAGTGGTTCCAGGAAAAGCTTCAGGACTGACCCAGGTTGGGTCACATGCCTACTCCTGAGCCAATCCGTGTGCTAAAGGAATATGGTTCTCTTCCTGGCTGGTTGAGTCACAGGCCTAACTAAGCCTGAAGCCAGGGGTGGGGTCAGCCTCATTTAAACTACTTAGGCTGAGTGGGAAAAAGATGGTCCTCCAAAGGTTAGTGGGGATGCTCCTGCCAGCATCATAGTGTGCTGAGGCCAGGCCTTGCAAAAACTCCAGGTGTCCAGCACAGATCCAGATTCTTTTAGACATTATCAAATGTAAATACCATAATAATGCCAGGGACACTCTCCTCCATCTGTCAAAATCCTACTCATTTCTCAGGCTCATTTTAAACGTACCACAAACAAATCTCCCTAATGAGATTAATTTCCCATCTGCACTCTATTTATTTTTCTCTCACGGCATGTATCATACCTTGCCATGGATTATGGGGAGTTACACACCCATTTGTCTCCACTTTGGTTTAAAAGGAACTTAGGGCAATGCTAAAGCAGGGAACGCCTTCCATTCATCACCAAAAGCCTGGGCATGAGGGTTTCTGTCCTGATGTGACCAGGCCGCGGAATGAAAAGAATGTGGCATGGTGTGGAGGGAGAGATCACATGGCTCCATCCATGGTGCAAAACTGCACTTCAGGAGTCAGGCTGGCTTTCCATTCTGAAAGACATACTGAAATGTCTTGCTTTAACATGTGTAGTGAAACCTGGAGTGAAGCTGAAAACAGATGCAAACCCCACAATGGCAGTCATCTCAGAAATGTCATGTCCTGAATGAATTAGAGCGAAAGGGAGTTGTGAAAAGCCTTCTTGCCTTCAACAAACAAAAATGCAAATACCCCAGATGCCTGTTACACTCTCCCCAGGGCTGGCAGCTTATTAATAAGTTCAGAACCTTTCCGTGCTGCTCATAGTTTTTACCAGCAGTCTGTTTTCTCTTCTGTCATGAGCAGCTTCATTCCAGGGACACACCCTGGGAAGAAGCAGGCCACTTATGAAGATTCTTCTAGTGTCACCCTTGCTTGCAAGTACCTGCAGATTTCCCTTAAATGTTTCCTGTTCAACTCAACAGGTTTTCATTATGTGAACTAATATTTGCTCACTATTAAACCATATTTACCCTCATCAAAGGCAAACTCCAAAGGCCTGGGATTAGGCAAGCCCAGGAAAATCTCAACATTTATGCAAACTTGCTCATGCTTCCTGCCACCTAGCATTTCGTTACTGCTCCATTATTCTGTATTCTGCTTTGGGGACATCTTAACTCCTTGGTCCTCTCATTTAAATCGAATGATCAACCACACAAGTTCTCTCTTTTCAACTTCCATCTATCCCTGGTGGAAGCAGAATTAAGTTTTCCTCCTACAGATACCTCTTCTTTTTGTGCAGAAATATTCTCTCTGTTGGCTCCTTAGTAAAAACTAGCTATTAATGACACAAATGAAACTGTAAGGTGTCCCCCTTTCTGTGGCTTCTGGGTCATATTTCTGAGCCTAAAACTGAAGACCGTCTCAGCAAATCTTCAATGTATTGTTTCTCAATTCTCATCAAGCACATCACATAATTTGATTGTCTGCCAAGTTTCTCCCTCATGATTCTGACATGTTTGTTCCAAAACACACTCATTTCCCAAAAATCAGAAGAGCTTAGTGAAGTTGGGGGAACAGACTTTAGAACTCAAGAGGTAAAAAAAAATGGGCACTAGTTACGTGAGGCTTCATTTATTATAATAGCAAACACAAAAACTCCTGTGTATTGTTTTTGGTCATTGTTAGAGTCCAGTACTATTATTTTGAACTTAGAATAAAAAGTAATTCCCCTTCCCCTAAACATACATGCTAGGCTGCTCACATGGGGAGGGGGGGAGGGAAGGAAGCAAGAATCAAGTCAGACATCTATTGACCAATTGCATGTGAGCCACTTTATCTGCAGGCTGAAAGAAGAGTGCAAACACCCCATTCATCAACAATGGAGCCTAGGTACAGATGGGACGGCCAGAAATCAGAGCCACCCAAGAAGCTCTTGGTGCAGTAGATACTTAATTGAACAAAATGCACACCCTTCCTCTTCTCAAAAAAGTTCTGTGACCATGCTGGAGTGAAAGTCTTCTGCTTTCACTATACATCATTCTGATATAAATAGCCTCTTGTGGTGGCCTCAGACCTGACTTCCTCAAAGCTCATGTCTTCACTTCCTCCAACATGGAGCCAAATACACCTGTTCAAAAAATTGGTACCTGAATTTTCCTAATGAAATTATTCCCAGATATTTCTGAGGTGAGGTCCTATGCCACCTCAGGATCAGTTGCATTCAGTTGCAAAATTCTCCATTGCACTTCTCTAAAGACACTCACTTACAAATCCAGATTCTTGAAATCAAAGAAATTGCCATCACTGTTCTTTAGTCACCGCCTCCCGATAGGCATAAACAGTTCAGCTGTAAAACATGCCTGTGCAGACATGCCCAAGCCTGCATGCATGGCACATGTGCACACACACACACACCACACACACACACACACATACACACTCACTCACTGACATGTGTTACAAAGAGTAGAAAATTCTGTGCTTTCAGGAAAGGCACCAGCCAAATCCTTAAATTGTGAAACTAAAAACATGAGCAGTGAAATTTGTGACTGTGATTTCAGGCCACTTTTGATTATATTTCTGGAGCTTAGCCTGCGGAGCAATTTCCAAGGAAACCAGCTCAGATGGTTCCCACTTGCACATCAGCTCAAGAGGCTTAAACCAAGCTCTTGTCACACCAAGGGGGACGTTTCTTCTCCTCACCCTGGCTCGAGCTCCAAGTCATCAACTAAACCTCAAGTAATCAACTTTCCAAAACATGTGTAAGGGAAGAGGAAAGACAGGGGACAAGCAGAACAAAGCCACCTCACACTACAAGCAACTGGAGAATCTGCACACCACCAATCAATTCCACACTGAACGCTGCTAGTTAATAAGCAAGACAAGCCAGTGCTCACTTTTAGACAAACGGCAAAAGTGGGTTGAGTTCAAACACACTTCTCCCATATGTGACTCTTCCCCCCATCACCCAGCCAACCAAGAAAGGAAGTCATGTCAACAACTCAAAACTGACCCTGTGGGTTTGCAATCCATTTGAACCGGACCTCTGTCTATGGTGAAGTGGAGTCGGAGCAAGTAATCCATTTCAGGGCATCTACTAAGATTGAGAGGGATGGGGGTGTTAGGAGGGAAGAGGCAGCTGTGGCTTTCCAGAGGTCCGTCCTCAGGAAAGTGCGCGATCCAGCTGCCTTGAGGGTGCCAGGATGGAGTCTTCCTCCTCATTAGACACACAGCCCATGAAAGCTGTGTTTAAAGTTCCAAACATACACAGTAAATGAATAAATACTCCTTAGCCATTTATATGCATGGCATTTTGGGTGCCGACCATTGATTTAGAGCACGTGCTCCATTTAGATGCTAACTTAAGCT
This sequence comes from Noctilio leporinus, assembly GCA_004026585.1. Lineage (NCBI taxonomy): Eukaryota > Metazoa > Chordata > Mammalia > Chiroptera > Noctilionidae > Noctilio > Noctilio leporinus. The sequence continues at coordinate 392,073 of PVIW01000794.1, forward strand.
CAATTTAGGGAAGACTATTTCAAAGTTAAACAAAACAAAAAAGAGAAAAAAAATGACTTTGGGGGGAATGGGTGGGTGGGGAGGGGGACAGAGGGGAGCAAAAAGGGGATGGATATAATACAACAACAATAAAATTTAAAAAAAAAAAGAAAGAAAAAAAAAGAAATAAAAACCCTCTTAATTTCTGATGGGTTCTTAGTTCTTTGGTGTTATCATTGTCTTGAGATTTTGAAAACTAAAAAAAAAATTTTTTTAATCTAGGCCAGAGGAGAGAAATAGAGAAGAAAATTAAACAATTGTAGTACAACAATAATAAATTAACCTTTAAAAAACCTAGACCCTGGCTGGTGGCTCAGTGGATGGGTGCCGGCCTGTGAACCCAAGGGTCACTGGTTTGATTCCCAGCCAGGGCATGTAGCCGGGTTGCAGTCTGGGTCTCCTGCAGGTCCATGGCTGGAGGCAGGTGAAAGGCAACCGTGCGTAGATGTTTCTCTCCCTCTCTGCCTCTCTCCCTTCCCCTCTCTCTAGGGATAATAAATAAAATCTTTTTAAAAATCTAGGCAACAAATGGTACAATTTTGTTCATTCTCCAAGTGTTAAATAATAAATTAGCCTTGTCTCTCACCCACAAAATTTAAATTCCAGACTGATCAACAAGCCTAATGTGAAAATCAAAATAAAAAGAGGAAACGTAAAAGAATATTTATCACCTTGACATTGGGAAGGATTTTCTAAGCAAGATGTAAAACCCAGAAACCATTAAAAAAAAAAAAAAAAGATTTACAGATTTGACTATCTAAAAATTTTAAACTTTGTAAACTTAAAGGCAATATAAATAAAGAGTAGGAGAAATACTTACGACAAATACAACACAGAATTAATATCCAGAATAAATACATCACATACAAGTCAATAATAAAACACAAACAACCCAATATTTAATGTGCAATGAATATTCATAGGAAATTCACAGATGTAATTGGCCAGGTTAGATTGATAAAACATTGTTCATAACCCCCAAGTTTAGTTTTAGATACATACCAAACAGAACTGTACGTACATCTATACAAAAAGACAAGTATAATGTTCGTAGCAACATTATTTGTTAATAGCTTTAAGTTGGAAACAATACAAATGTCCATCAATGAATAAATTGTGGTATATTCACATAATGGAATATAACAAACAATGTAAATGAAGATAGTGCAGTTACAAGCAAGAATAGGAATGACTCATAAATATCAGGTTGAATGAAGAAAGCCAGATGCCAAAGCGTGCGTGCTGTTTAATTCCATTCGTATGAAGTTCAAAAACAGGCACGACTAATCTGTAGGCAGGGGTTAGATATCAGGATAGTGATTACTTTAGGGGGAAGTGGGAGAAGGTGTGATAATATTCTCTTTTGATCTGAATGGTGTTTACAAAAATAATTCACTTTGTATTAATTCATTAGGCAGTACACCTATGACTTGAGTACTGTTTTTATAATTCAAGAAAAAAGTTTTAAAAATCCAAGTGGCCAGTAGGCACATGAAAAGATGCACAATCTAATAAATCAGGGAGATGAAATTGAACATGACACGGCTTTTTCTGCACATGATGCTGGCAATTAAAAAAAAAACAAATAGCCCTGGCTGGTAGCACAGTGGATAAGGCGCCAGCCTGCGGACCCAAAGGTCGCAGGTTCGGTTCCCCAGCCAGGGCACATAACCAGGTTGCAAGCCAGGTCTCCAGTCAGGTCTGTGGCTGGAGGCAGGTGAAATGCAACCATATGTGGATGTCTCTCTCCCTCTCTGCCTCTCTCCCTTCCCCTCTTTCTAAAAATAATGAAATAAAATCTTTAAAAAAAAAATAGATAACGTCCAGTGTTGATGAGTATGGTGGTGACTAAGTTAAGACAGAATTTTAGGAGAGAGCTTTTGGTATTATTTACCAAAAATTGAAATGTGCTTGTCTTTTGGTCCAGAAATTCCGTATCTAGAAATACATCTTTTGAAAATACTTACACATATGCACACAAATGTGTGTACAAGAGTGTTTGTTATAATATTGTTTGCAATGGTGGAAAAAAAAAGGCAAACCAGCTCTGTGTCCTGTGCTAGAATTGTAGGTAAAGAAACTGTAATACAGCTGTACAATCCTGGAGGAAATGTAGCTGTTAATGGGGGAAGCCTATATGTACCAACGCAGAAAGAGCTACAGGCAACAATGTTAAAGAAAAAAAAAAAAAAAAAATCCCAGAACAGAACAGATTAGGTTGCACAATCTTGTTTATGTATAAATGATCCGAATGTAAATTTTTAAAACTCACAAAAAAACGAAAACAAAACTAAAATCTGGTGTGACTCATTTACTCATCTTACAAAGTAAACTGGGCTGCGCTCTTGAAATCGCTTGCACCGTACACTGTCTCTTTGAAAGGACTGCCTTACAACAGGAAGGAGCCGGCCTGCTCCCACACAGGCCGCAGCAACAGCACCCGCAGAGCCGGCTGCAGACCTGTGTGCCGCAGAGGCACTTTGAGTCATTAACTAATCCGCCTAGAGGGCGGGGCCAGGCTCCCCGAGTCTGAGCGTTCCCTCCCTCTTGTCCCTGCTCTTCCGTGGAACCCAAAGGCCTCCCCCAGAAATGGCTATTCCTCAGCCCCTACCCTTCTTCTTCGTCCTCCTCC